>OU612047.1:107068985-107479154 GCA_914767935.1 Coremacera marginata
GGGTAATGACTGTTGGTCATCTTCTTCTTCATAAGTGAATTTTATGCTTTTATATCGGTTATTTATTGTGTGAATGATATTGTTAGCTGTGTTTTTTGTAATAACACTAAAAACGTCGTCTACGTAGCGTAACCATATGCGTGGTAACAAATTTTCATTTTTTAAATCATTTTCGAATTTGCACATGAATGCTTCTGCAATGAGTGGAGAGAGCGGATTACCCATGGCCGTTCCAAAATCATTTTTGTAAAATTCATTACGAAAAACAAAACAGTTGTGTGACATGCAAATTCTAGCTGCTTTCAAGTACACGTCGATTTTTTCTTTATTCAGTTCATGTTTTTCAATATGAGTTTTGAGTGAGTCGATGGCAACTTCTACCGGAATACTAGGAAACAAAGCTTGGACATCGAATGAGACCATTGTTTCACTTTTACCAAATGTTATCTTCTCTGCTTGTTTCACGAAATCGAAAGTATTTGATACACTTGAGCTGTCAAATTTTCTATACTTTTTAATTTCGTTAACCAACCATTTAGAAACCTTGACTAAAGGTGATTTTATATTGGAAACAATTTTTCGCATCTTGTCACCTGGCTTATGTACTTTAGGCAAGCCATACATTTTCGGAACCTCTGGATTGGATACCATTAGTTTAAACTTATTTACTTTGAAAATTTCGCTTATCTCTTTTATTATTGTTCTGGCGTCGCTTATCATTTTATTCAACGGTGAACGAGTTAAAACTTTGTATCCATCTTCCGCTATCGATTTTTGCATTCTCTCCTCGTAATCTGATTTGTCTAAAATTACTAATTTATTGCCTTTGTCAGCTTTCATGTAATAAACATTCTTTTCCTTAAGTTTTTTGATGATTTTGTCATTTTTTTGGAGTTTTTTTGAAGTGTTAGTTGATTTTACTTTCTTAATCACCTTTTTTGTTTCTTTGCGTACTTTTTCTTTTGTTTCAATTGATTTAAATTGTATAGCAGACTCAATGTCGACGATGGCTTGTTCGATATTAATTGAATTTGAAGTCGGAGTATATTGAAGTCCTTTATTCAATAAATTCAATTCATCAGTACTGAATTCGGCGGTTGAGAAATTTATAACAAGGTTTTCAACTGATTTTTCTTCGTGGTTGTACTTTATGGTTTTTTGATCTATTATTAACTTTCGTAATTTATGGTTTTGTATTTCACGTTTCCTTTTGAATGTGTTGTTAGTTGTGTCAATAATTTTGTTTTGTTCATCGATGAAATTATAAAATTCACAGTCGTTCAAACCTTTCGTAATTCCCAATTGAAGATCATATAGCTCGAGTTGTAAGTTATTTAATATGCCATAGTGGAATTTAATCTCAAGCGTAAGCCATTGTCGTCTGGCGGATTCTATGATCTTCTTTGTACGTGAATTCGAAACATTGCACTTAACTTTTATAAAAGACGGAGTCACTTTTTGTTTTTTGCATTGCTTCAGAAAAATCAAGTCTGCTTTTTTTCTATTTATTTTGTTGAGTAATCGTGTGTATTGGTTCAGTTTTTGTTTGGAATACATTTTAATATCGTTTTTACTTTTATATTTAACACACAAAAGTATTTTGAACCTAGTTTGTAGTCGAAAGCTTAGCCCATCTATTTATTTATTCCTTTATTGACTACAAATTTTGTGAAAATTGAAAATAAAATAAAACGCGAATTTAAACTTCTTAGCGAACAATTTTATTTTTCAATTAAAAGCGTATGCATTTCTAGCAGACATGCTGCTCATCATCAGCGCTCACACGAAACTAAAATTTAATTAGACATATTACAGACATATTAATTTCTACAATACAAAAAATAATAAACAAACAATGAGAACAAATTTGTGACGATATTAGACGAGTGCGAATAGAGGAGAGGAAATGTTCCCGTTATCCGTATTCATAACAATGCTGGTTTTGGAAATCATAAGTGATTCGTATGCGTCCAGTAATCTCTCGTTCTGAATATTTTTGAGCAGTCGCACATTCTCTTCAAAGCTGCCTATTCTGTGTGGTGGATTACCTTCGTCGCATGCTGTAAAGACGTGGGCGGCTACTGAAGACCGATTCAATTGTTTAAGTCTCACACAGTTCATGTGTTCTTTAAATCGTGTCCCTATGCTTCGTTTCGTTTGTCCGATATATTTTGCTTCACAGTCGCAACAGCTGATTTGGTATATTCCACTTTTTTCGCTGATAGGTGACACATCTTTGGTGGAGCCGAGAATGTTTATTAGTTTGTTGTTGTTGTTATAAACAATGTGAATGTTTTCTTTTTCTAACGTCTTACGTATCAGGTTGGTGATTGCTGGAATATATGTAAAAGATATACGACACTTGTTTTCGGTTTTATTTGCTTCGTTTTGGCTAAACAGTGTCGAAACTTCATCCCTTCGAATCTTTTTTGATTGCTTGAGTACTACTTTTTCGACTAATGACCTATCAAATCCATTGACACAAGCTAAATGAACCATGAAATCGAATTCTTTTTTGAAACTCGCAATGGACAATGGGATTTTGCATAACCGATGTGCCATGGAGTGAAATGCTGCTATTTTATGCTGGTATGAACAGAAGGAGTCTTTCGTGATATAACGATCTGTTGCAGTATTCTTTCTGTAAATTTCGAATTCGATTTTATTCTTAACTCTAGTACATAATACGTCCAAAAAGGGTAATGACTGTTGGTCATCTTCTTCTTCATAAGTGAATTTTATGCTTTTATATCGGTTATTTATTGTGTGAATGATATTGTTAGCTGTGTTTTTTGTAATAACACTAAAAACGTCGTCTACGTAGCGTAACCATATGCGTGGTAACAAATTTTCATTTTTTAAATCATTTTCGAATTTGCACATGAATGCTTCTGCAATGAGTGGAGAGAGCGGATTACCCATGGCCGTTCCAAAATCATTTTTGTAAAATTCATTACGAAAAACAAAACAGTTGTGTGACATGCAAATTCTAGCTGCTTTCAAGTACACGTCGATTTTTTCTTTATTCAGTTCATGTTTTTCAATATGAGTTTTGAGTGAGTCGATGGCAACTTCTACCGGAATACTAGGAAACAAAGCTTGGACATCGAATGAGACCATTGTTTCACTTTTACCAAATGTTATCTTCTCTGCTTGTTTCACGAAATCGAAAGTATTTGATACACTTGAGCTGTCAAATTTTCTATACTTTTTAATTTCGTTAACCAACCATTTAGAAACCTTGACTAAAGGTGATTTTATATTGGAAACAATTTTTCGCATCTTGTCACCTGGCTTATGTACTTTAGGCAAGCCATACATTTTCGGAACCTCTGGATTGGATACCATTAGTTTAAACTTATTTACTTTGAAAATTTCGCTTATCTCTTTTATTATTGTTCTGGCGTCGCTTATCATTTTATTCAACGGTGAACGAGTTAAAACTTTGTATCCATCTTCCGCTATCGATTTTTGCATTCTCTCCTCGTAATCTGATTTGTCTAAAATTACTAATTTATTGCCTTTGTCAGCTTTCATGTAATAAACATTCTTTTCCTTAAGTTTTTTGATGATTTTGTCATTTTTTTGGAGTTTTTTTGAAGTGTTAGTTGATTTTACTTTCTTAATCACCTTTTTTGTTTCTTTGCGTACTTTTTCTTTTGTTTCAATTGATTTAAATTGTATAGCAGACTCAATGTCGACGATGGCTTGTTCGATATTAATTGAATTTGAAGTCGGAGTATATTGAAGTCCTTTATTCAATAAATTCAATTCATCAGTACTGAATTCGGCGGTTGAGAAATTTATAACAAGGTTTTCAACTGATTTTTCTTCGTGGTTGTACTTTATGGTTTTTTGATCTATTATTAACTTTCGTAATTTATGGTTTTGTATTTCACGTTTCCTTTTGAATGTGTTGTTAGTTGTGTCAATAATTTTGTTTTGTTCATCGATGAAATTATAAAATTCACAGTCGTTCAAACCTTTCGTAATTCCCAATTGAAGATCATATAGCTCGAGTTGTAAGTTATTTAATATGCCATAGTGGAATTTAATCTCAAGCGTAAGCCATTGTCGTCTGGCGGATTCTATGATCTTCTTTGTACGTGAATTCGAAACATTGCACTTAACTTTTATAAAAGACGGAGTCACTTTTTGTTTTTTGCATTGCTTCAGAAAAATCAAGTCTGCTTTTTTTCTATTTATTTTGTTGAGTAATCGTGTGTATTGGTTCAGTTTTTGTTTGGAATACATTTTAATATCGTTTTTACTTTTATATTTAACACACAAAAGTATTTTGAACCTAGTTTGTAGTCGAAAGCTTAGCCCATCTATTTATTTATTCCTTTATTGACTACAAATTTTGTGAAAATTGAAAATAAAATAAAACGCGAATTTAAACTTCTTAGCGAACAATTTTATTTTTCAATTAAAAGCGTATGCATTTCTAGCAGACATGCTGCTCATCATCAGCGCTCACACGAAACTAAAATTTAATTAGACATATTACAGACATATTAATTTCTACAATACAAAAAATAATAAACAAACAATGAGAACAAATTTGTGACGATATTAGACGAGTGCGAATAGAGGAGAGGAAATGTTCCCGTTATCCGTATTCATAACAATGCTGGTTTTGGAAATCATAAGTGATTCGTATGCGTCCAGTAATCTCTCGTTCTGAATATTTTTGAGCAGTCGCACATTCTCTTCAAAGCTGCCTATTCTGTGTGGTGGATTACCTTCGTCGCATGCTGTAAAGACGTGGGCGGCTACTGAAGACCGATTCAATTGTTTAAGTCTCACACAGTTCATGTGTTCTTTAAATCGTGTCCCTATGCTTCGTTTCGTTTGTCCGATATATTTTGCTTCACAGTCGCAACAGCTGATTTGGTATATTCCACTTTTTTCGCTGATAGGTGACACATCTTTGGTGGAGCCGAGAATGTTTATTAGTTTGTTGTTGTTGTTATAAACAATGTGAATGTTTTCTTTTTCTAACGTCTTACGTATCAGGTTGGTGATTGCTGGAATATATGTAAAAGATATACGACACTTGTTTTCGGTTTTATTTGCTTCGTTTTGGCTAAACAGTGTCGAAACTTCATCCCTTCGAATCTTTTTTGATTGCTTGAGTACTACTTTTTCGACTAATGACCTATCAAATCCATTGACACAAGCTAAATGAACCATGAAATCGAATTCTTTTTTGAAACTCGCAATGGACAATGGGATTTTGCATAACCGATGTGCCATGGAGTGAAATGCTGCTATTTTATGCTGGTATGAACAGAAGGAGTCTTTCGTGATATAACGATCTGTTGCAGTATTCTTTCTGTAAATTTCGAATTCGATTTTATTCTTAACTCTAGTACATAATACGTCCAAAAAGGGTAATGACTGTTGGTCATCTTCTTCTTCATAAGTGAATTTTATGCTTTTATATCGGTTATTTATTGTGTGAATGATATTGTTAGCTGTGTTTTTTGTAATAACACTAAAAACGTCGTCTACGTAGCGTAACCATATGCGTGGTAACAAATTTTCATTTTTTAAATCATTTTCGAATTTGCACATGAATGCTTCTGCAATGAGTGGAGAGAGCGGATTACCCATGGCCGTTCCAAAATCATTTTTGTAAAATTCATTACGAAAAACAAAACAGTTGTGTGACATGCAAATTCTAGCTGCTTTCAAGTACACGTCGATTTTTTCTTTATTCAGTTCATGTTTTTCAATATGAGTTTTGAGTGAGTCGATGGCAACTTCTACCGGAATACTAGGAAACAAAGCTTGGACATCGAATGAGACCATTGTTTCACTTTTACCAAATGTTATCTTCTCTGCTTGTTTCACGAAATCGAAAGTATTTGATACACTTGAGCTGTCAAATTTTCTATACTTTTTAATTTCGTTAACCAACCATTTAGAAACCTTGACTAAAGGTGATTTTATATTGGAAACAATTTTTCGCATCTTGTCACCTGGCTTATGTACTTTAGGCAAGCCATACATTTTCGGAACCTCTGGATTGGATACCATTAGTTTAAACTTATTTACTTTGAAAATTTCGCTTATCTCTTTTATTATTGTTCTGGCGTCGCTTATCATTTTATTCAACGGTGAACGAGTTAAAACTTTGTATCCATCTTCCGCTATCGATTTTTGCATTCTCTCCTCGTAATCTGATTTGTCTAAAATTACTAATTTATTGCCTTTGTCAGCTTTCATGTAATAAACATTCTTTTCCTTAAGTTTTTTGATGATTTTGTCATTTTTTTGGAGTTTTTTTGAAGTGTTAGTTGATTTTACTTTCTTAATCACCTTTTTTGTTTCTTTGCGTACTTTTTCTTTTGTTTCAATTGATTTAAATTGTATAGCAGACTCAATGTCGACGATGGCTTGTTCGATATTAATTGAATTTGAAGTCGGAGTATATTGAAGTCCTTTATTCAATAAATTCAATTCATCAGTACTGAATTCGGCGGTTGAGAAATTTATAACAAGGTTTTCAACTGATTTTTCTTCGTGGTTGTACTTTATGGTTTTTTGATCTATTATTAACTTTCGTAATTTATGGTTTTGTATTTCACGTTTCCTTTTGAATGTGTTGTTAGTTGTGTCAATAATTTTGTTTTGTTCATCGATGAAATTATAAAATTCACAGTCGTTCAAACCTTTCGTAATTCCCAATTGAAGATCATATAGCTCGAGTTGTAAGTTATTTAATATGCCATAGTGGAATTTAATCTCAAGCGTAAGCCATT
This sequence comes from Coremacera marginata, assembly GCA_914767935.1. Classification (NCBI taxonomy): domain Eukaryota; kingdom Metazoa; phylum Arthropoda; class Insecta; order Diptera; family Sciomyzidae; genus Coremacera; species Coremacera marginata. The sequence goes on from OU612047.1 coordinate 107,075,756, forward strand.
GTCGTCTGGCGGATTCTATGATCTTCTTTGTACGTGAATTCGAAACATTGCACTTAACTTTTATAAAAGACGGAGTCACTTTTTGTTTTTTGCATTGCTTCAGAAAAATCAAGTCTGCTTTTTTTCTATTTATTTTGTTGAGTAATCGTGTGTATTGGTTCAGTTTTTGTTTGGAATACATTTTAATATCGTTTTTACTTTTATATTTAACACACAAAAGTATTTTGAACCTAGTTTGTAGTCGAAAGCTTAGCCCATCTATTTATTTATTCCTTTATTGACTACAAATTTTGTGAAAATTGAAAATAAAATAAAACGCGAATTTAAACTTCTTAGCGAACAATTTTATTTTTCAATTAAAAGCGTATGCATTTCTAGCAGACATGCTGCTCATCATCAGCGCTCACACGAAACTAAAATTTAATTAGACATATTACAGACATATTAATTTCTACAATACAAAAAATAATAAACAAACAATGAGAACAAATTTGTGACGATATTAGACGAGTGCGAATAGAGGAGAGGAAATGTTCCCGTTATCCGTATTCATAACAATGCTGGTTTTGGAAATCATAAGTGATTCGTATGCGTCCAGTAATCTCTCGTTCTGAATATTTTTGAGCAGTCGCACATTCTCTTCAAAGCTGCCTATTCTGTGTGGTGGATTACAAGATGCGAACAAGATGCGAAAAATTGTTTCCAATATAAAATCACCTTTAGTCAAGGTTTCTAAATGGTTGGTTAACGAAATTAAAAAGTATAGAAAATTTGACAGCTCAAGTGTATCAAATACTTTCGATTTCGTGAAACAAGCAGAGAAGATAACATTTGGTAAAAGTGAAACAATGGTCTCATTCGATGTCCAAGCTTTGTTTCCTAGTATTCCGGTAGAAGTTGCCATCGACTCACTCAAAACTCATATTGAAAAACATGAACTGAATAAAGAAAAAATCGACGTGTACTTGAAAGCAGCTAGAATTTGCATGTCACACAACTGTTTTGTTTTTCGTAATGAATTTTACAAAAATGATTTTGGAACGGCCATGGGTAATCCGCTCTCTCCACTCATTGCAGAAGCATTCATGTGCAAATTCGAAAATGATTTAAAAAATGAAAATTTGTTACCACGCATATGGTTACGCTACGTAGACGACGTTTTTAGTGTTATTACAAAAAACACAGCTAACAATATCATTCACACAATAAATAACCGATATAAAAGCATAAAATTCACTTATGAAGAAGAAGATGACCAACAGTCATTACCCTTTTTGGACGTATTATGTACTAGAGTTAAGAATAAAATCGAATTCGAAATTTACAGAAAGAATACTGCAACAGATCGTTATATCACGAAAGACTCCTTCTGTTCATACCAGCATAAAATAGCAGCATTTCACTCCATGGCACATCGGTTATGCAAAATCCCATTGTCCATTGCGAGTTTCAAAAAAGAATTCGATTTCATGGTTCATTTAGCTTGTGTCAATGGATTTGATAGGTCATTAGTCGAAAAAGTAGTACTCAAGCAATCAAAAAAGATTCGAAGGGATGAAGTTTCGACACTGTTTAGCCAAAACGAAGCAAATAAAACCGAAAACAAGTGTCGTATATCTTTTACATATATTCCAGCAATCACCAACCTGATACGTAAGACGTTAGAAAAAGAAAACATTCACATTGTTTATAACAACAACAACAAACTAATAAACATTCTCGGCTCCACCAAAGATGTGTCACCTATCAGCGAAAAAAGTGGAATATACCAAATCAGCTGTTGCGACTGTGAAGCAAAATATATCGGACAAACGAAACGAAGCATAGGGACACGATTTAAAGAACACATGAACTGTGTGAGACTTAAACAATTGAATCGGTCTTCAGTAGCCGCCCACGTCTTTACAGCATGCGACGAAGGTAATCCACCACACAGAATAGGCAGCTTTGAAGAGAATGTGCGACTGCTCAAAAATATTCAGAACGAGAGATTACTGGACGCATACGAATCACTTATGATTTCCAAAACCAGCATTGTTATGAATACGGATAACGGGAACATTTCCTCTCCTCTATTCGCACTCGTCTAATATCGTCACAAATTTGTTCTCATTGTTTGTTTATTATTTTTTGTATTGTAGAAATTAATATGTCTGTAATATGTCTAATTAAATTTTAGTTTCGTGTGAGCGCTGATGATGAGCAGCATGTCTGCTAGAAATGCATACGCTTTTAATTGAAAAATAAAATTGTTCGCTAAGAAGTTTAAATTCGCGTTTTATTTTATTTTCAATTTTCACAAAATTTGTAGTCAATAAAGGAATAAATAAATAGATGGGCTAAGCTTTCGACTACAAACTAGGTTCAAAATACTTTTGTGTGTTAAATATAAAAGTAAAAACGATATGCATCTAACTCTGTCAGGACTTGTAATCAGTCTTAAAAAAGGGTGTCTGTAACCAGCCACAACAACAACAACAAAAAAAAAGTCGCAACAAAAGACACCGGTGTCATATTCTCCACACGACAATGGCACTGCATTTTTGGCCGCAACTTGGCATTAAAATTGTTTAACTGCAAAAAGAATAAAAAACCTGCAAGTAAACAGTTTTTTCTGAGGAGTCAACGACATGGCCTTGGACAAGTGCTTGAGCTGCTGAGTGCTTTTGTTGTTACTTTATATATTTATATTTTAATACTAGTGTAATTATATTGTAATTGTACATAGTGTATATAAATTTATATAATTGATAATAATCAACTGTTAAAGTAAGAATCTTATTCAATAAATTTCAGTTATCTTTTACTAGTGAACAGGGTAGTTTCTCAGTTTGTTTAAACCCAAAATTGTGCACAAGTACCAAGAGCTTGGGCACAAAACAGGTAACAAGTACAAGGAATTAAAGGATTCAATTGTCTAGGTAACAAGAGCCTGGATACAGCGGTGGACCAAGTAGTCCATCGTGTTCAATAAAAAACGTTTGTGCACAAGTACCAAGAGCTTGGGCACAAAAGGGTGTCTAAGGTAACAAGAAACTAGACACGCAGCGGTGAACAAAACAGTTCATCGGGTTCAATAGAAAACATTTGGTGACCCGACGTGATCACGCCAAGGTGATTAACGATTCTACTAAAGACCAGTTGCAGACTTACCAACAGCGACCATGGCCAATTTCCTCAAGTTTGTGCAGGAGCAGACTCAAACGGGTACCGAGATTCAACAGCTCATCAGAAATGTCAAAAGGGACTCGTCGGAGAGAAAAACTTTGGCCTACTTTCAAGAACGGGCAAGGCGCCTTGAACAAGCTTGGTTGAAATTTGAAGACGTGGATAACCAAATTCGTCTTCTAGATAAGCCACCCTTAGACCATGAATATTTTACGTCTGAATATTACAACCAAATAGAGAATTTGGTACGGCAATATCAGAAACTATTTTCGACAGAAATAGCAAGGGCAGCACCTGAAAAAGGTGATGCCGACACCGATAATCCCATACCAACAAGAAGTGTATCAAAAGTTGCACAAGAAAAAGCACAAGCGCTCGATGATGACATCATAAGATTGCTACGCCGGCAATCTGTGACATTTGCCTCAATTCGCCGATTTGTGTCAACATTACCAGCAATAACCGAAAATCAGCCAGCTCAATATTTCGATGTCAAATTAAAAACATTAAGTCATCTCTGGCAACAATGCGAAGACGGAAATCTTGCTATATGGGAAATGTGTGAAAACCCAGAAACATCAGGGTATAATATTCACGAATATCTGGAGACGGAGGACTTGGTTCAAGAGCACACAATGAATTTATCAATTCAGGCAAAGGAGCGACATAGCCATTGCACAATGAATGTACCAGACTCAATGTCAGCCGAAAACCCAGTGCAATTACCAAGAATCACTATACCAAAATTTGATGGTAATTATATCACCTGGCGACAATTTTACGAATTATTCAGCGAAATTGTCCATAAAAAAGCAATGCCAAACATACAAAAGCTTTGGTACCTTAAAATGAATGTAACTGGCGAAGCAGAGAGACTTATACGTCATCTCACGTTATACAGCGAGAATTACGAGACAGCAAGGAAAATGTTGCAGGATAGATACAACAATCAACGACTCCTGTCCTCCAGCCTTATACAACAAATTGTAGGACAACCTGGTTACTCAACAAGAACTGCATCAGCATTTGATCTAAAAAACATGCACGATACGACACAAGAAGGGTTATTGGCACTGGAAAATCTAGGTGTAAATATAACATCTTGGGACCCACTATTGTTACACTTATTAATAAAAAAATTGGACAATCAAACCCACATTTTATACGAACAATCATTAGATGATCCTAAAGAAATCCAGACAATAAAATCCTTTTTAAAATTCTTAGAAAATCGTTTTCAATCTTTAGAAGCCATAGGTAATAAGCCAAAACAAACAAAAGGGTCATTCCAATCCAAGAAGGCTGACTACGCTCACAACAACTGTTGCTCGATGTGCAGTTTGCCAAGAAAACCATCGACTTTACGCATGCAAGGGATTCATCCAGCTATCACCAGAAGAGAGATTAAAATTGGTGCAAAAAAATAAATTATGTGTAAACTGTATGAAAGGCGGACACGGCAGTAAACAATGCACTCTAAGAGGCTGCACAGTATGCGGGCGAAAACACAATAGTTTAGTTCACCTGAACAATGAAGCACTGAAAACCTCTAGAGGTTCATCAGGACAAGGCCATCAAAATCAACCACAATCAAGCAAATGCACGCATTCACCTCCGAACACGGATCCTAAGTTGTCATTAACAACCTTTAGTAATGTCAGCCCTAAGAGCTATATAATGTTGAGCACCGCCAAGGTAAAACTAAGTCTAGACAATGGAAGAGTTGTAGAATGCCGTGCATTATTGGATTCTGGATCCCAAGTAAAACATAATAACGAATCTCATAAAGAAACTCGGACTCCACCCCAAGGGCAATTCCACAACAATTCAAGGCATCGAAAATGGACGTTTAAAAATTGAAGGTAGAGTTAACTTCATTTTAGGATCAAGAGAAAACAATTACACTACTAGAATGGAAGCTTTCGTGCTTCCCCAAATTACATCTATGCAACCATCTTGCGAAATAAAAATTGCGTCATGGCGCATCCCTAAAAACATTAACCTTGCTGATCCAGAGTTCAACACACCAGGTCCCATTGACTTACTGATTGGAGCAGAATTTTATCATCAATTTATTTTTGTTGGACAAATAAAATTAAGTAAAAACTTGCCAACTCTCCAAAATACGGTCTTTGGATGGGTAGTGTCAGGGAAAATAGATGGAACACAACAACAGATTTCAGCCTGTAATGTTATAACCACAAACAAGTCTCTTAATGAAGCTTTAAAAAAATTCTGGGAGATAGAAGATGCAGATGAAATAAATACGACCTTGACTCCAAAGGAAGAACTATGTGAAATTCATTTTGAGAATACTATCCAAAGACGAGGAGATGGACGATTCATTGTTCGCCTTCCATTTTCAGAGAATACAGATAAGTTGGGAGTATCTAAGGACATTGCTTTACGCCGATTCTTGTCACTCGAAAAAAGATTATGTAAAGACAATGATCTACGAGAGCAATACACCAGTTTTATGGTTAAATTTTTGGCATTAGGCCATATGGAAGAAGTAAGGGAAATCGACATTCGAATACCCAATTACTATTTGCCACATCATTGCATTTTAAAACCAAATAGTAGCACGACTAAATTAAGAGTGGTTTTTGATGCGTCATCGAAAACTTCTTCTAACGTATCACTGAACAATCTTCTCCTGGCAGGGCCGACACTACAGGATGATTTATTCACAATACTACTCCGATTCAGAATGCCACGGTTCGTGTTCACGGCAGATATTGAAAAAATGTATCGCCAGATCCTCATTTATAAGGAAGATCAGAATTTTCAGCTCATCTTTTGGAGGGATAATCCAAATAAGCCGCTGAAAACATATCGGTTGGCCACCGTAACGTATAGGACAACGTCAGCCCCATATTTAGCAATTAAATGCTTACAAACGTTAGCGGACCAAGGAAGAAAACAGTATCCCCTAGGTGCATAAATATTAAAGCAAAACTTTTACGTCGATGACTGCATGGCAGGTTCAAATAGTCTTGTTATCGCAAGGGACTATCAACAACAAATCAGTTCATTGTTGGAGTCGGCAGGATTCAAATTAATGAAATGGTGCGCAAATAATCAGAAGTTATTGGAAGACATAGCTCCAGAAGATCAGGAAATTGAATTAGACTTCGACAAAAATGAAGAAACCCAAATTAAAACATTAGGCCTAATGTGGCTCCCAAAGTCTGATTTTTTTCGTATCAAATGCAACCAAGCAGAAAATGGTAAGGTAACTAAGAGAATAGTGGCTTCAGATATAGCTCGACTTTTCGACCCATTGGGAATAATGGCACCCATTGTGATAACCGCAAAAATCTTCTTGCAGCGTTTGTGGCAACTTAAATTTGATTGGGATGCAGCGCTTCCACTGGAAATGCATACTCGATGGATCAAGTTTCGTGAAAACATGAATGCGCTCAATGAAATCGACATCCCACGACATGTATATGCACATGATATTCCTAAGGAGGTGCATTTGCGGATGCCTCTGAGAAGGCTTACGGAGCGGCAGTCTACATTCGGTCGATCAATGAAAGCGGAATAGTAATAGCAAGATTACTTTGCGCTAAGACACGCGTAGCTCCGCTGAAAAAATGTACTATTCCACGGCTGGAACTTTGTGCTGCCAAACTTGCAGCAGAATTTACCGGACGTGTTAAGGCGGCACTAAAGTTAACCAATGTAAAGGTATATTTTTGGTCGGACTCCGAAATAGTATTAAATTGGATCAATTCTACATCCACAAACTTTCATACCTTTGTAGCAAATCGAATTACGTCAATTCAAAATAGTTCTGTAGCACACCAATGGCGACATGTAAGCAGTAAGGAAAACCCAGCCGACATTCTATCAAGAGGCATTTCACCAGATAAATTAATCTCATGCAACCTTTGGTTTTACGGCCCACTCTTCCTGCATGGCAATGAATCCTTGTGGCCACCACCATTTCAAAAAAACACTAGTCCCGAATTGGAACGAAGACAAGGCACCATTCATAACTCAGAGGAAGAACTGGGAAGGGAATCAAATACTCAATGCAGCCAAGGCAGAGAACCACAGGTGGAACCAATCACACTACTTGAAGAATTAGGAAGTGAATCAATCAAGCAATGCAACCAAAGCAAAGAATCACAGATTGAACCAGCTACATTATTTGCTTTAGAAAAGAACTCAGAAGTGAATATAATTGACCAAATAAATTATCGGACTTCATTTAGAAGACTGCAAAGAATAATAAGTTATATGCTACGTTTCAGACAGTTAGCCAAGGGTCAGAAGAGGTCTACCTCAGAGCATCTATCGGCCGCAGAACTATAGCGATCTCTTCAAAGCATCATTAAGTTTATGCAAGCTGAAGAATTCAAAGAAGAAATACGGTATTTAAAAAATAAGAGTCAGTTACCAATGAAGAGTCCTCTCATTAAGCTTACACCATTTCTGGACAGTTGCGAAGTGCTACGAGTTGGAGGGCGGCTAGAAGCGTCACAATTATCATATGATGCCAAACATCCAGCACTTCTACCATATTCACACCCCTTAACCAAACTACTAATGGAGGCGCTGCATCGAGAGAATTTACATAACGGACCGCAAGGTCTTTTGTCAACAACAAGACAACAGTTCTGGCCCATCAAGGGAAAAATACTTGCTCGATCAATTGTGCAACGTTGTATGCGTTGCGCCAGAGCTAAGCCAAAGATGCTAAATGAAATAATGGGAAATTTACCAACACGCAGAGTTCAGCCAGCGCGTCCATTTGTGAATGCAGGTATAGATATGTGTGGGCCTATTTGGATCCATTATCGTCTCAGAGGAAAACGACCCCAAAAAAGCTACGTCGCACTATTCATCTGTTTTGCTACTGAGGCAATACATTTAGAAATAGTAAGCGATTTGTCAACGGAAGCTTTTATTGCTGCCCTAAGAAGATTCATTGGGCGTCGCGGTCATTGCAGCCACTTATATTGTCATAATGCCACAAACTTTGTTGGCGCAAGAAACCGACTAGATGAATTGACTGAAAACATTTTCTCAAAAAGAGGAAGGGAAATGGTACAAAACGAATGTAGCTCAAGGATGATGGAGTTTTACTTCATACCACCAAGAGCACCCCACTTCGGTGGATTGTGGGAAGCTGTGGTCAAGTCAGCCAAGCATTTGATGCACAGAAGTATCAAAACTGCATCTCTTACCTACGAGGAATTGGAAACCTTGATAATAGAAATCGAAGCTATATTGAATTCTAGACCACTAATCGCCATGTCAGACAACCCAAATGATTTAACGGCATTGACTCCTGGTCATTTTTTGATAGGAGAGCCTTTAACAGCCAGCATACATCCAAATGCAGAAATAAATCAACAAGGTTTATTATCACGATGGAAATTGGTTAATTACATCAAAAATGAATTTTGGAGAAGATGGTCAGTAGAATATCTCCACGAGTTGCAAAATCGATGTAAGTGGAAGGTGCGCAGCAATATTGAACCAAATACCATAGTTATAATTCAAGATGACTGCAAACCTGTGATGAAATGGCCCTTGGGAAGAGTTATAAAGACTATTAAGGGGCAAGATGGTTTCGTACGTGTAGCAGATATCCAAACTTCAAAGGGAATTATTCGAAGACCCATCAGCAGACTATCACCACTTCCTTGCAAGCAAGATAATACGTTTACCAAAGGTGATCTAGCACAGCCAAATGAAACAAACATCGCTTATGGTGATAAGACAGTACCACACGCCGAGAAACACAAAGCCAGCACCACATCATAAAATGATGACAAAATTGTCTCTAAAAAAAGGAAACCTAACTCATTTGCAACATCCATGGTGACGTTATTATTAACCTGCCTCATCGTACCGTTTTCTAAGGGAACACCCATCAACATTACACAATTTCCATCGCAGCCTGGAATACACTTTGACAATTTGGGAAATTCGAAATTAATATCAGATGAATGGAACCTAGTTGTTTATTATGACTTAAACCAGTATTGGAATGAATTTGAGATGTTAAACAATGGCACAAACCTTCTACAGCACTTATGTAGCCAAATAAATCAGAAGAGTAGTTGTTTATCGCTGATCGATCAAATTCAGTACTCCATTTCTGAAATAGTTGAAGACAACGGATTGCTTGCACGTCGTCCTCATCAAAATCATCAAAACAGATCAAAAGAATGCAGAGAAGAAATTCGAAAGTTTAGATATTCAGATCACCGAAACCATCAACCGAATAAACAATAATTCAGAAGAACTATATCAGCACAGAAAACAACAATTGTTCTCATCATGGTCAATGCATTTACTTCTAATTATAAGGAAACTTCAGCGCATCCAATCCTCCATTATTGATGTTATCACTGATACTCATCATGGAAAAATAAGCCATCTTCTTCTATCTCCACAGCAACTAAGACAAGAAATAACAAAAATCAAGACTCACCTGCCGCCAACCTCTCGCCTTCCAGCCGAAAACATAGTTCAAATATACAAATTAATGTCTGTTGAAGGAACTATCGTAAATAACCACGCAATATTCAGACTTAAGCTGCCACAAGTTTTTCAAGACAAGTTCGAGATTTTTAAGTTATTCCCCGTGCCAGCCACAGTCAATTTATTTATTTATTTATTTATTAAATATGAAAAAGAGCGATCAATCGCTAATTTACAGGAAAAGGAGCACTAGTAACTAGGACCTTCGGCTCTCAGGTTAACAAAATATCTGAACATTACAATAACAATAATGTAGTTTGATGAACATTTTACATAATAAAATCGATTATAAATCCGCAGTTATAAAACATACATATTTTGGAAAAAATTAATTGTTTAGATTAGTTTTTTTAAATTCGATTTTAGCAAAAAATTGTTAATTTTTAAAATATTATTTGCTGAAGTAGATTTAAGAAGAGTTGAAGGAGTAACATCTTGAAAAACACTATTTCTGACTACAGTAAATTGAGGGCAGTTGTCTCGTAGATGAATTACGGACAGCGTGTTGGCGTTGCAAAACGGGCATTGTGGAGCGATGGAATCTTTTACAAGAATATGTTGGTGCGTGATGATGGTGTGTCCAATACGTAAACGCACAAAGGCTTGTAAGTCATTGCAGGAAGAAGATGGTGGGAAAATCACTTTGTTGCAACCGGAATTAAACACTTTGTAATGGTGATGAAAGTTTGTCCATTCGAGCTGTTTAGATAGGAACAATTGCTTAGTAATAAGACGGAATATATCTTTTTTATCAAGGATATTAAAAGACAAAATTGGTTCTTTTGCTGCCAGTTTTGCTCTACGGTCCGCTGTCTCATTGCCTTCTATTCCTATATGGCTAGGAACCCACATGATCTTCAGCGATTTACTATTTTGTGCTAGTATACTGCGTATCATGTTCAGAAGCTGCGAGTTACGGTTGGTTTTCAGAAGGGCTTCAATTGTACTAAGACTGTCGGTACAGATGATAAACTTGTTCTTATTTCTGGTTGCAAATTGGGCTGCCTGTAATATTGCAGTGGCTTCTGCAGTGAATACCGCGCAAAACTGGTGCAGACGTCCGACAGATATGGTGTTGCCCACATCATTTACAACTGCAAATGATGTACCTGAGTCAGATTTAGACCCATCTGTGTATAGAAAGTTCCAGTTTCTGGACTGAAGATTTGATCGAAATTCGTTAAAAAGTTGTCGAAAAACTATCGGCAGAGTGGTGTCCTTTGGGCGTCTTGTAAGTTGAAGCAGGAAGGAGGACTTGATAGATTCCCACGGTGGATGGACAATTGATTTTGATTTTGACTTCACTGTTGATATTGGGATGTCGAGTTTTGTAGCATATTCAATGCACCTGCTGATGGCTGATTTTTTCCTTAACGTTTTTTTCCTTATTAGCAGGGAATTTACAACTTTGTTTGTAAGGTTGTTTTCACTACAGGTTAACTTGGGAATAAGCCTCAAAGTGTTGAATATTGATCTTTCTTGGAAAGTTGGTAGACCCGATTCTGCTAGGACACATTTTGTAGGCGATGTAGGAAACGCTCGGATGCTACGCCTGGCAGCACAGTGGTAAGATGAGTGTAAAAGTTTTAAATTTGTTTTGAACAGTGCCCGTAAATCGCCAATCCGTAATCAATTTAAATAGTAATATTAATAAGAGTTGCTATATGAATATGACAGTGCTTGGAAGAAAGATATTTAATTACATTAAGTCTACGAGCTAATTTACTTTTAAGATATTTACAGTGATCTTTAAAAGTTAATTTTTTATCAAAAATAAGTCCTAAGATCTTAAGATTAGCACAATTTTCAATAACAATATTATTAAATGATAAATTAATAGAAGTACAGTGTTTTTTGTTACAAATGTGAAGAGTTTTACACTTGCTATATGAAATGCTAGCTCCTGACGTTTTTGACCAAGTGGAAATATCTGATAGAACTTCATTAAATTTGACATGTACATGTTCCAAATCCTTACATTTTGTAAATAAGAGCACGTCATCAGCGTAAAAAACGTGGGATATGCATTTGTAATAAAGAAATATGTTATTTAATTCCTCAAAAGCTATTACAAATAAAATAACAGAAAGAGGCGAACCTTGCGGTATGCCATTGTAAAGGTTGTGTAATTCAGAAAATATGTGGTTTGCTTTTACACAAAATGTGCGGTTTGTTAAAAAAGCTTTGACGAAGTTATAAATTTTTTTGCCAACTTTCCACTTCGATAATTGACGAAGCACGATATGGACTCCAATTCTGTCGAAGGCCTTTTCAAAATCTAGGCTTAGAACGGTAGTGTGGTTTTTTGTGGCAAAAGCCGTGACAGCATAATTTTCGAAAAAAAGGAGGGCATCCATAGTGCTGTGCCCACGTTTGAAAGCTACTTGATGAGGACTGATGAAGTTGTTTGATTGTGCAAACCACATAATACGCTTGGCTATGATTTTTTCCATTATTTTACCTACACAAGGCAATAGCGATATCGGTCTATAACCGGATAGGACTGTAGCCGAATGATTAGGTTTTGGAATTGGGATGACGGTTGCATGTTTTAGGATTTGAGGATAAATACCTTTATCGAAGATATTATTGTAAAGGAGGATGAGCCTTTTTTTTAATGCTGGCGATAAATTTTTCAGCATTGGGTACGAAATTTTATCTTTTCCAGGTGTCTTGCCTGTCATAGACGAAATGGTCAGGTCAAATTCGAAAGAAGTGATAGGTTCTTCAATTTGTTTTGCAGATTTAGAGAGGGAGTGATCTACAATGCAAACGTTCAATGTTTGAAGTTTTTGAGAAATAAAAAGAGGATCAAAGTTGGAGTCATGGGAATATGAAGACCAGGAAGAAGCCAGAAAATTACTGATTTCCGCTGGGGAATAAATGGGACCGTTGCTTGTTTCTAACCGTTTAATTGTGGGTGGATTGTAATTGCCAGCAAGTATTTTAATTTTGCTCCAGATTTCTTTAGGGTTGGATGTTGGATTTATTGAATCTGTTAGTTTTTCTAGAGATCTCCTTTTGGCTTCTTTTGATTTCTTTTTAAAAAGCGCATTGGCTTTTTTGTATAACATAAGATTGGCTTCGGAACGACTTCTTTTAAAACTATACCATAAACGTTTCCTCTCTTCATTTAGGGAAGATAAGTCTGCGCTCCAATATGGCACAACGTGTTTAAGGGGTTTGTAGTGGGTTTGAGGTATAGACGCGTGTGCGGCAGACCGAATGATTTTCTGTATGGTTGCAGTTTCCTTATTAACATTATTGGATAGTGGGAAACTTAATAGGTACTCTTCAGATGATTTCTGAAAAGAAGACCAGTTTGCATTTTCAGTTTTAAACTTAGGGGAAGGTAAACAGCTTTTGGAAAGTGGTGTAGACATTTTAGTTAAAAGTGGAAAATGATCGCTTCCGTATAAATAATTAATTGTTGAGCAGGAAAATTTTGGGGCAATATTAGCTGAGCAAATTGAGAGATAATGTGTGTAAATGTTTTATGAGAGGAAAAATGTGTTGGGGCGCCATCATTCAAAATAATTAAGTTTTCTGAAAGGATTAGGTCTTCGAGAATTCTCCCTCTTTGATTTGTGGTTTCAGAGCCCCAGAGGGTACTCCAGGCGTTGAAATCTCCTAGAAGAAGAAGGGGGTTAGAAAACATTGAAGTTATGTCTAGAATGTGTTTATGGTTAAAAGACTGTTGCGGTGGTGTATAGAAAGAAATGATTGTGAAAGTAAAGCCCAGATTGATTTCAATGGCTATGGTAGCGATCGGGGATTGGATGGGAATTAATTTGTGCGATATGTCCTTTTTTATCAATACTGCAATGCCTTGCTTTTTAGAGATATTATGGCGCAAGTTGTGGAAATAACTATTGTATTGTTTTGGAACAGGTGCATGGGTGTTGTAGGGAAGGTGAGTTTCCTGAAGGGAGATAAAAGAAGGGGAGAACTGTTTAATTATGAGCTGCAAATCATTGTAGTTATTGAAGAAGCCTTTCATGTTCCATTGAAGAATATCAAATGTCATTGATTAAAGTAAATGAGGAAAAAGGTTAAAAAGAATCAGAAAGGTAGTCAATATCAAGGTTATTCGAGTTATTTGGTGTTATGTAGTATTCGTTATTTTCAATCAAAGTTTGTGTGAGTTTGGCAATGGGAGAATCGTAAATTGATGAATTGGACATACAAACATCTGAGGTAGAAGATGAGGTGCATGGCAAAGGGACAGAGGTTTCAGTTATAACTTTACTATTTGTGTTGTTGTTGGATGAAACAGAATTACCGATACTTAACGTATCAGTGTTGTTATGCAAGGGTTGTGTTTTTGGTGGTAGTATTGAATTTGATTTTGGTGTGCTCATTGTTGGTTGAATTTTAGATGTTGGTTGAATTTTAGATGTTGGTTGAATTTTAGATGTTGGTTGATTATTAGAACTTTGTAAAAGAACTTCAGAGTAGGAGGTGAAGTTTTGTGGAAGCTGTGTTTTATAGATTTGCCTGGCTTCACGAATTGAACACTTCTTCTGGGTTTTTATTTTTAAGATCTCTTTTTGCTGATCGAATTTTTTGCAATTGTTTGAGTTAGATGGGTGATTTTCTGTGCAGTTAGCGCATTGGATGCGAGTGCAATTATCCCCAGTGTGGGGAGGGAGGTTACAGTTTACACAGACTGGGCTGTTATTACAGCGTTTAATTGTATGCCCTAGTAGTTGGCAGGACTTGCAACGCATAGGGTTTGGAATGTATTCCCTTACTTGAGCTTGGTGCCAGGAGATCTGGATAGTCTTGGGAAGGTTATAGAGATCAAATGTTAGGAGTACCACTCCTCTCGGTTGAGGTTTACTATCAACAATTCTGGTAAATTTATGAATACTCACAACACCTTGGGAGCTTAATTCATTCACGATCTCTTCATCAGAGACATTTTTGAGAAAGGGTGCGTATACTGTGCCTTTGACAAAATTTAAGTTTTCGTGAAATTTGCACTTAATCGGACATAACCCAACTAATTCCTTGGCAGAAATAAATTTGTCAGCAATGATTTTGTTTTTAACGAGCAACAGTAAGCTGCCGTCACGGAGTTCCGATATACTTTCAATATCTTTGCTTATGAGATAAAGCGATTTTTGCACCGCAAAGCATGAAAAATTAGATAATGGTTTATCAGTGTTCACGGAAGAAACCACAACATATTTTGGGTTTGGAAGGGTAGTTATGGGGATCGGGAGTTCAGGAAACTCTGATAGGGGTTTTTGAAGACGTTTTTTTTTAGCACGGGGACTGACGGCAAGCGGAGCAAACCGATTGTCCCCGAAATTGGGAGCCCCAGAGGGCATATTAACACAATTTAATAAATTCTAGTGTGTACAATATATGCAACACGTGGGAAAGTATGTAAAAATCAACAATGATCAACTAGTGTATAAACACACGTATAACGGTATTAGGCAAAAGCAAATAGGAAACTAGATCGCACTAAAGAAAAGCAACCGCACTCAAAGAGAGATAGTCGGAGACTGACACAGTCGATAATACCCGCGTTTCCATAGAAATTTCCACGAATTTCCTGGCCATAAATTTGCATCGAGATAAATTTTACCCAATGACCGAAACTGAGGTCTCAACATGCGTCAAAATTGAAGAAACTGAGTTCTTGTGCAACCAAGTTCAGCCGATATTTTCAAGAGTAACGAACGGAGATATTTGCGAAGTAAATGTTTTCAACAACAAATCAAACACTGAATGCATATTAACAACAGTCTCAGACAACCCTATCTGGATACATTCATCACACGTTAGCCAATGGATGTACGCAGTGACAAAAAAGACCATGTTTAACGCAGTGTGCAACGAAACAACCTTTTCAGTTACGATTCCTGGATCCGGAATAATATCAATACCACCAGGATGTACCCTAAGCCATGAGCTGTTAACAATCAGAGGTCATCACGAATATGTTAGTCAGATACGTTCATCATACACTGTTCTGAGAGAACCAACTACTTTCGAACTACCAGAAACCGATGAACCCGTACAAACCCATTTGCTTCACTACAAAACTCAACAAGCAAAATTAAATGAATTAATACATCAACTCGCATCGCAAACCTTAGAGCTTCCGACAACCGACAATAACAATAATGCTCATCATTTTATTGTGAATTACGTACTTTTGGGGCTCGCAGTCATCATCATAGCATTTCTGATACTACTAACATGGAAGATGAAAGTAACACATAACAGCCGTAAACCGACTGAGCAGCCTATTCCATTGCCACGACGATTTCAGAATTTGGACTTCTCTGTTAATGCCTGAATACAGATTGTTGAGCTCAAGGCTCAACGAGGGGGAGAATGCCTGTAACCAGCCACAACAACAACAACAAAAAAAATTCGCAACAAAAGACACCGGTGTCATATTCTCCACACGACAACGGCACTGCATTTTTGGCCGCAACTTGGCATTGAAATTGTTTAACTGCAAAAAGAATAAAAAAACTACAAGTAAACAGTTTTTTCTGAGGAGTCAACGACATGGCCTTGGACAAGTGCTTGAGCTGCTGAGTGCTTTTGTTGTTACTTTATATATTTTTTGGCTTTTGTTGTTACTTTTATATTTATACCTATATTTATATTTTAATACTAGTGTAATTATATTGTAATTGTACAAAGTGTATATAAATTTATATAATTGGTAATAATCAACTGTTAAAGTAAGAATGTTATTCAATAAAGTTCAGTTATCTTTTACTAGTGAACGAGGGTAGTTTCTCAGTTTGTTTAAACCCAAAATTGTGCACAAGTACCAAGAGCTTGGGCACAAAACAGGTAACAAGTACAAGAAATTAAAGGATTCAATTGTCTAGGTAACAAGAGCCTGGATACAGCGGTGGATCAAGTAGACCATCGTGTTCAATAAAAAACATTTGTGCACAAGTACCAAGAGCTTGGGCACAAAAGGGTGTCTAAGGTAACAAGAAACTAGACACGCAGCGGTGAACAAAACAGTTCATCGTGTTCAATAGAAAACAAAGGGTATCGACACTAATTCAGCAAAAAATAACCCCCTAATGAAAATAAATATAAATTTGCAGACTTAAACCTAAGACTATAATTGATACAAATATTCGCTAAAATACTCATTATTTTAAAGTGTAAAGTCCACGCAATAAAATGAAAAACAAAGCTGGGTTAGCTTTTTACATGAGAATATACACATTGGCATTTAAAAATAAAAATTAAAAGCAAAAAAAAAAAAAATACTAATCAGCATCATACACGCTTGGTCATAAAGACAATCCACATACATAGGGTTCGATGCGGCCGTTATCTTTATGAAAACCTATCTTTTAGCATGATCATGCTTGGTCAGACTCTCATATGCTCTGACACAACTACTGCTCTCAAAACCAAGGTCACACAACATAACATTTTTCTTCTTGGTTTTAAAATAGTCTGCGACTGCAAATTAATTTTGCCTTACAAGTGTATAAATTTCACAATGAGTAGCACAAAATTTATTAAAGATGTCATCTAAATCTTCTCCATCTTTTTGTGGAATTCCGAGAAGAATAACATCGCCTTCAACATTTTTTCGCGCAATGGAATTAATTTTTTGTAACGTTTAACTGGTTATTAACGTTTAACTGGTTTTGCAGCTTAACTTCCACTTTAGCTTCTATTGCTTTAATTTTATTCTCGAAGTCAGCCTCAAGATCAACTAGTTTCTATTAAAATTTTCTTGCACATGCTTCAATTATATGATTTGTGCAGCCATCGACTCAGTAAACTTTTTCCAATGAGCTGATTCGAGCATCAAACTGCTCCCAAAGGTTTGAGAGCGTAAGATCTTGAGGAGTAGGAGAACTTGCTGAGCGCAGCTTTCAACCGTTCAACATTTTCATGTGCATATAAATGTATATAAATGTAATGTGAGTTAGTTATTTATTCAATATTTTATTTTATTTTCATCTATATATTAGAATTATATAAACTTTGATTTATTGCTAAGGGCATTTCACGCCATACTTACTTACCGTGTACACTTTGCGCTAGTATTAATTAAGATTTAATATTAAGAACATATTGAATTGGACCAATGAATTAATGTTATTATGGAATTTCGCATTTATTTAAACATACATATTTGTTATTAATATTCATCAAACCTTAGTAATATTTATCAATCCATATATATTAACCTACCATGCTTACCTTATGACCTTATAAGTATTCAATATCTACTACTAAGACTTAACATATTTACTACTTAGTAGTAAGAAAATCATAGTCGAAGCATAGCTGGCAGAAGCCAACATTGAGTTATAAGTTGATTATTTTCTGAATAAACGAGGAGTCTTGTACAGAGCATCAAATCGAGAAAACGTGTTAGCGTAGTTGTTTCCTCTTTTGAGTTGTATTGCGAGGTCACTTGGGCCAGATCGGCCCGCTCAGTAGCACTCCCTCTCTCCACGAGTATCGCTCACGAGTGATTCCTTACTTCGAGTTGTGTGCGAGGTCACTTGGAGCGGATCGGCCCGCTCAGCACCCCTCTCCACTCAACTTTCAACGAGTGATTTTCCAGCGTAGTTGTTTCCTCTTTTGAGTTGTGTTGCGAGGTCACTTGGACCAGATCGGCCCGCTCAGTAACACTCTCACTCTCTTCACGAGCATCGCTCTCACGAGTGATTCCTTACTTCGAGTTGTGAACGCGGTCACTTGGACCAGATTGGCCCGCTCAGCACCCCTCTCTTCTAAGCTCTCAACGAGTGATTCTCTAACAAAGTAGCTTCCCCTGTTGAGTTGAATCATCCACTCAGTGTTTCGCTTATCGCGGCTCTCACCGAGTTTCGCTCATCACTGTATCCTTTCCCTCCGACCGACAGGGACAGACAAGAGACGGAGCGCTAGGAACAACAGCGAAGGTCAACGCGGTCATAAATGGAAGGGCATGAAGAGGTAATCCGATTTCTCGAAGCCAAACAAGGAGGGCTAAAAAGTACAGTCGTGTACACAAGACTAGCAGCGGTTACCCAGAGCTTGTCACCAACAACAAGGTCACCTTCACCCGCATCATCAGTGAAGGCGCTGATTTTACAGACCTTGTCGTGAAAAGCCACCGCAGAAATCGCCAGCCATCCCTGACACGTATCGCCCTCCACACTAGGACGCACCGGCCAGGTTCTTAAAGCACCCTCTGGCACTAGTCCTCCCGTGAAATGCCCAGAGAAAACCGCTGGCCAAATCCACTGCGATATCCGTGCAGCGAACCATAATCGCACATAAGCAATAGACCTTGCTAACGAGGTCGAGCAATCTGAAAATCCTCCACAGATCGTCTTGTAAGGACCCTGGACAGCCGCTGAGGATACCTCAGCAAGTAGCTGTGACGACCAGGAGGTTCGTTAATTTTATTTACAATTATTTCAACGTCATAAGAACAAATTGAAGGGATACCATAAAAAAAAACAACTTCAATTTTTTTGGGACACCTAATAAGGTATGTGGTAATAAAACAATAGATAATGTTTTGCGAATATGGTCATCTATGCACAACAACAATAGTGAGCAAAGTTGAAGTCTTTTCTAATAACGGTACATTGTTTATTGCTTAATATCACTTGATGCTGATTCATATTTATAACGCCGTTTCAAAATTTTGAATAAAAACGATTTATATTGAATATAAAAAAAAACCTTTTTAATTAACTGTTCCAATAGCTCCAATTATATTGTAAATGCGATTTGGCATACTTGCAATTCATTTTTTTAATGTATTTGAATCAATTTTGCTCCATTTTTTGAGAAAAACTGATTTGCGTTCTTCCAAGTAGCCAAATTGCCTGTTATTTTTATACATCTGGCGTACAAGAACTCCCCACAAATTCTCGATGGGATTACAATCTGAAGAGTCCGCCGTCCACTCCAATAAATCAATGTTATTGGCCTGAAACCATCTTGATTAACGTGGATTGCCTCATTATCTTACTGGAAAACTAGTTGTGTCTGCCCGTTTTTTTCCAATAGTGGAGTCAAACTGCTCTCCAGCACACGAGTGTAGTCAGCGCTCTTTATACTTGAACTTTCAATTTCAGAAAAAGCTCCCGACACCATCACATTATCTCCACCAAAACTTTTTTTGAGAACGGAAGTGGTTCGCGGCGTATGTCGTACTAATAATGCCATAATCCATCCTGGCCATCAAGATTCCATTTTTTCTCATCGGAAAAATGACGTTAAAATTAACCCTCAAGTTGGGAGCCTTTTTTAAAACATTATTGAAAAGCTAACTGTTGGTCAATTCCTATGTTCCTTCTTGCAAATTTCGAGCTCGTTCTCTTATGTTTGCTAGTTAGTGCAGGAACACACTTCATAAGTTCTCTGCGGATATGTTTATACTGATGTAGCTCTCTCTATACCGTCGTTCGGGAAACTTCTTCAGCAACAACACTCCGCAAATCTTTTATACTGTGTGTAGTGTTGCTCGCAGCTTGGATTATTTTCCGCTAATCGTGGTTAGAGGATTTTTTTTTTGCCTGAACATTTTATTTTGCCGTAATTTTGAGGATTGTTAAAAAAATTTTGAATGACTATGACTGCGATTAGTTATACGCCCGAATTTCATAGCCGTCTTCTTTAAGAATTTTTATTTTTCCAATTTTTTCGCAAGTAAGTTGGGTTGCACGAGGCATTCCGGTCTAATTTTTTTTCTATTGTTAAGGTCTTGAAAACTGAATACACAATTTTATTAATCTCTGCACTTCAAACGCAGCAGAAGAAATAATTGCAAGTGGCGTTATAAATATGAAACAGCATTTAAAGTAATATTTAGCAATAAACAATGTACCGTTATTAGAATAGCCTTCGCTCTTGCTCACTATTGTTGTTGTGCATAGATGACCAAATTCGCAAACATTCTCTTTTGTTTAAACTGGCCGTTACAAAAATATTTCAAATTTCGAAGTGGCGTTATAAATATGAAACACACCTTATATACATTTAAATGAAGGTCAAAGGTAAACTTTTTTCGTAGACTTTTGAAATATGAGAATTATCTCTTAGCTTTTTTTAATTATGTATAGCACGAACGGGACATCATGGACGCGACAAGTTTTTCCAAGAGGAATAAAGTAAAGTAATGATATTTATTATAACACTTCAATTTTTAATAAAAATAAAACATAACAAAAGGAGAAAAAAAAGTTAAAAGCTCTTACAAATTAATTTTGTCGCGGTAACGTTAATCGTCTTACCACAGAAATTCACGTTTTGGTAACTATTAAACCCTTTTAGTATTCTGCAACCAAGCGTTACCAGTGAATATTGTTACCATCTTCTTAGGTGGTAACAAACAAAACAGCCAGTTGCAAGAAAAGAGCTTATTTCTTCTTAAAAGAGCTTACTACGTTTGGCAGCGTTACCGTGTGCACAGAATACCGTTTGCTAAGACTGGTAACGAATTTCGGTAACAAGATTACTATTACCGTTTACGCTCAGAATCGATCTGTTAGTGTGGTTTATTTTTTCTTTAACCCATTTTTGTCCAGCGTTGCGTATACGCAACGGTTTACTTTTCTTAACCTGGAGGTCATACCGTGATAGCTTTTCATGATCTCCAAAAAGAATATAAAATTTTAAGAATTTATCTAATCGACATGTTTTCGCTCAAGGCTGAACAATAACGTTTACTTACATTTTCAAGCTTGGAAAATTTGGGAATTTTCAATTTTTTTTTTATCTTCAATTTTAAACCTTAAAAAATCTAAAAAAAAAACAAAGTAAAATATTCGTATACGATAGTCTTTCTTAGGCTTTATATTTCACTTTTGTGAATTTTTATGAAGTTTGACTCACATGGCTCCCGCGGGTTGACACAACGTTGGTCTTTAACGAAATACGTTTTTGTATATTTTTTGTTCTTTTGTGGATATTCTTGTGATCAACATTGGCGCAAAATGTTCGACTTTGCTTGTTGGATATTGTTCAGTATCGTTCAATTTCAAAATTAAAAATATCGAGGTGACAACTCGATTTTCACATTTTTTTTTTTAATGTTTTGATTTTTTTTTTTTAAGTTAGACCAAACTAAATATTTTGGGAAAGTTTTATCAATTTAGCTCAACGGGAAAATGAGTCAGTCCATAATGGTTTAATGAATAAGCGGTTCGAGCAACTTCAATAAATTGACTTTCGAAATATGAGAACCAATGCAAACTTTTAACTCCTTTGATTTGACTAATCACCGGTTGCCCGATAGATCTACTTTTACATATACATAGTTTATTAGTTATAGATTATGAACGAAGTTGCAATTAGGGGATGCAGTGCAACCCTTCATGCGATTAAGTACATGACCACTACACTATAGGACCACTACAGTACAGTGATATTTGGAACATATTGCCATAACTCTCACAGTTGCTTAGAAAAATTCTGAATTTGTTCTCCAGAGATATATAAAAGGTTGTCTCCATTAATTTTGTTCTTAGCACATTCATAAAAAGATGGAGCATCTTCGAGAGCTTACGGTTAAGGACGCGGCAAATTTTAAACACCCATAAAATTTTTTTTCAATTTTGCCGGGATTCAATTATTAGTGGTATTCAATGAACGCCGTATTGGTGATGTAAACACCATATCTGCGGTAAGTTTACTGAAGCGTATTTTGCAACAACAAAATTGTACGTGAGTAGATATACTCAGCTTACCACACAAAATCGTGATGTAAACAGAACGTATAATTGATTAATGCAACTGTGGACTAATGTGGAATTTTAAGTAACTTTGCGCTAGCGAGAAAATTCTAAAAATTGGTAAATTTTTGGCAAATGTCAAAAATATCAATATGGATTGAAAAAATTTTATGATTTCAACTTATTTGCTATACATTTACACAGTTTAATTGATATTTATTCAGGTTGGATTCGTGGAAACGCGCAGCGTAAACTTATAGTATTACGCTTCAGTATATATGTATACGATATATATATACGATGTGGCGGCCGTGGCGTAGTGGGTAGAGTGTGTGACTCTTGCGCCAGAGAACCCAGGTTCGGATCCTCCATCTGACACAAAATTTTTCCAATTGAATTCATTTTTCTGTTCGGCCGTCGCCTCTCTGCAGACAATGGCAAACCTCAGAGAGTAAAAACTGCCATGAAAAGCTTCTTGAGAACATAAGCCGTTCAGAGTCGGCGTAAAACATGTAGGTCCAGTTCTCGATCATTTGTGTGCAAACATTTCACTTCACACACAACACAATTGATCATAAGAAGCTCTGTCAAAGTCCTTTCAAGGGCTGAAATGGCCACTTCGTTTTTTGAAGCGAAGCATTTTACTCGTTCTGTGATTTGCTGGGAGTGAAATCTGAAAAATTTTCGACAGATTTTTTCTTGGAAATGTGATGGTTTCTTTGTTGCTAGTGCTTATTACAACAAGAAAATTTAATACTTTAATATTAAATAATAAAAATATTTGTTGACCTGCCCGTGGGGATCGAACCCACGTCCTCTTACACGGGAGTCCAGTGCACTATCCACTAGGCCACAAACACTTGTTAGAAAGAGGTGTTAATTCAATCCTAATTATGACAGAAGCTATGCTGCAGTAGATCGTCACCATCTATCAATAGATAGAGGATTGTGTATTTGCTATGCTACAACTATCAAAAATTTGCTTTTATTTGCCACAAGGTGTCTTCAGCATCGGTTTGTTTGTATTGTGAATGCGTTTGTGGTGCTGTTGGCATAGAGTGTAAATTATTATCTAGAGATTGCATCAACTCTGCTAATCTCTGGCATGTGTTAACAGAGGTTAACAGAGTTTTTTTTCTTCATGTTTTTAAGTGAAATAACTCTGAAATAATAATTTACACTCTATGACAAGTGCGTTGACAAGTGCGTTTTTAAGTGTCAAAAAAATAGATATCAATAAATATGGAATCAACAAACGCCTGCATGAGTCAGTGCAGCCAAGTTCACAACCATGTGTGGAGAGTTAAAATGGAGAGTCGTTGGCATTATATGCCCGTATATGTAATTGGCGTGGAAATTTGACATTCAACAATAAAAAAATAAGCAGTAAATATGTTTTCTGTATATATGTAATTTATTTTATGTTATTTTAAATTTTTGAATTTAAAAGTTAATTTATTAAAAGAAAAAATTGTTAAGCTATCAAATCTATTTAACTGCGAAAAAGCTTCGCTTCTCTCGTGTGTCTAACGACGCACCTGTATTTTTTTTTTATATATATATATACGATATTCATTGAATACCATTATTATATTTTCTTAACTAAACCAAAGAGCTACTTGCATTTGAAACGTTTGTCCACTAATGACCGTCGACATTAGAATGTAGGAAGAAGCGAACTCAAAAACTTCCGTTATTCGAACTTCGCCTTCTCTCGTTTTACTCTAATGCTTAAGATTGTTGTTAGTAGTAAACTTTTAAATCACAGACACAATAGTAATTGAATAAGCTCAAAACATAATGAAAAAATGTGGGTATAATTCGTCAAAAGGCTTAGAAAAAAATTTATTTCTTTTACAGTAGTATATTTTGGCAAAAAAAAATTTAAAGAATTAAACATTAAAATATAGATATTTTAGCTTTATTATTGGATGATCAAAATTTTTTTTGACCAGTTTGAATTTTTCACTCATGGTGGACCTTTTTTGGGAGATGCCCATATGTGTGTCGAAACCCAACACGTAAAAGAACGGAGTTCTTTTGAACTCTTTTTGAATTAAACTGTGTTGGAAATGTATTTTCATTCGGATGAAGCAAACAATTCTATTTTGGCACGAGCATTTTTATTATGGACAATTATATTATGTTGGACACAATTAATATCCTCTTATATCTTAAAAGAATGCATTCGTATTATATTATACATATTTTTTCTCTGCATGTATGAAACGACTGGAAACCTTGGAAATATCCACCGGTTAAAGACATACAGAGGTGAACAATACGACCCTATATGTCTTATTAATTCAAATAGAAAATCATTGGTGCAGTAGAGAGCTTTTTCTTTGTTTTCCTTTGCAACAGTGTTTCCATTCTCTGTGTTGATTTAAAATTAAATGACTTTTTAAGTACAGCTTAGTTTAGTACATGCTCATGTATCTTTTATAACGTCTCACTTGAGCCCAATTTTTAAAGCAGTAAAACTAGCTCATGTACTTGAACGATAAAAAATATTTAGTATACCCGTCCACTATCGTACACCCAAATAATTCCTCTTTCATTCTTTAAAGCGTATCAAAATTTGACAATCAACAATAACTTGACAACTTCAACAACACAACATGGTACTACCATTTATCACAGCTGGCCATTTTGGGATTACAATTACTTTCCGATTGCAATTGCAGTAATCGTTATAGATAAAAATTAACGACTACTGTAATGCAAAAAAATGTTATTACAAGTACTGTTATCGGTATACCCCGTCGAGTTAACGTTTTGTGAGGCCTGAGGCCAGAAAATCTTCGAGGCCTTTACGAGAAAAATTTTTTAGCCAAAAAAAGTCCTTTCGGCAACACTTAATCCTATTGACAATCTGACTTCAGTTTGACATTTGTCACATTTCACTTGTATTCATTGTTCCGTTGCTGTTTAGTCGTGTTTTAAATAATACATTTAAAAACAATGAAACGATCATATCCGAGCGGTGCTCAAAAAGGAAAGTGTTGCGGAAAAAAACAAAAGCACCTGCAGCTATAGAGTAATTATTAGTGACCTAGGCCGAATCAAGTTTCGAATGTTTAGTATTGGATATACCGCTTTGACTTGTATCAGTATAATCGAATAAAAAGTATTGGATACTCAGGGTTGTTTTTTCTGTTTAAGCTTAATGCAAAGTCAATATATCTTACTTACTTGGTGGCCATAAAAAACCGCGTTCCGGTTTCGGCCGACCTCATCAGCTCTTGCCAGGCGCCTCTGCTTTGTGCGCGCCTTCTCCAATCGGTTACACCAAGTGCGGTTAGGTCTTCCTCGGCCTGGTCTATCCATCGGAAGCACGGTGCCCCTCGTCATCGTTGACCAACGTCCCTCGCCTCGAGCACCTTTTTCGCTGGAGCTTCATCGTCCATACGATGAACATGACCCAGCCAGCGTAGTCGCTTTACAGTTATACGCCAAACTACTTCAATGTCTTCGTAGAGCTCATACAGCTCGTGGTTCATTCGGATGCGATAGTCATCGCCGACTCGAACAGGACCAAAGATTTTGACTTTTCTCTCAATCACCCCCAGAGCAGCTGCATCAATTTGCGAAACAATCCATGTCTCAGCGCCATAAAGAGCACAGGTAGAACGAGCGTCTTGTAAAGTGTTACTTTTGTCGATCTCGAGAGGGATCTGAAACTTAGTTGCTTACTGAGCCCGTAGTAGCACATTTTAGCAATCATTATTCTTCGCTTTATCTCCAGGCTGACTTCGTTGTTGTTATTAATGGCGGTGCCAAGGTATACAAACTCCTTTACTTGAAAGTTATAGATTCCGGATGAAACGTGGGAGTCTAGACGCCGCGCTCCCTACATACAGTGGATCGCCTTGTCTGAAACCTCTTTCGGTATTGAAGGTTTCGGAGAGGTCATTTCCTACCTTGACGGAGCTGCATGTGTTGCTCAACGACGTCCTGCAAAGTCTAATCAACTACTGCAATAATAATCAACTGCAAAGTATACCGAACTCGGACATTGTTGCGTATAAGCAATCCCTTCTCGGGCTATCGAACGCAGCTTTGTAATCGACAATTTGTGTCAATTTGATTTTCGTGGGTTTCTTCCTGGATTTGTCGTAGTATGAAAATCTGGTCTGTGGTGAACAGTGATAAGGTCCAATCAGTGTTTTTGTACTCGGTTTAAATCTTTCACAAAGTACGCTTGAGATAAGACAATCTTAATAAGCCAACCTCGATAGTTGGCGCAGGTTGTTGGTGGGTCTCCTTTCTTAAGTATATGGCAAAGAACGCTGAGATTCCAATCGTCGGTCATGCTCTCCGCTAGCCATATTTTGCTAATGAGCTGATGCATGCGCCTTATCAATTCATTTCCGCCGGTTTTAAACAATTCAGTTGACAGGCCGTCAGCACCCGCTGCTTTATTGTTTTTAAGTCGTTAGATAGTAGCTCGAACCTCTTCATGGATAGGTGGTAGTGCTTCCAGTCCGTCATCGATGATTGGTGGCGCTGAACTGTGCTCTCCGTGGGCGGCATTGGTGAAAGCGTCGACAGGGAGTAAATTGGAGAAGTGCTGTCTCCATATTCTCAGCACACACTGCGTATCTGTTACCAGATCTTCATTTTCATCTCTACAAGTGGATGTTCCGGGCTTGAAACCTTGGGTTAGACGCTTATCTGGTATCTTACCCTGGTATACCTCTAGTTCCTCACGCTCACCCGAGTCAATATATCAATGCAGTAAAACGCAACCATGTGCGTGGACTGTCGTTGTTGTTGTTTTGTTGCTGCAAAACCTATGCTATCAGCTTTGAATTTTTGCATAATTATGTTGAATCGTAATTAATATCATTTCAGGGGGAGGTAAGGTTTGACTAAATTCTTAGCTCATTCGGAGCAAAACTAACAAAGTTACAGTACGTTGAATGACCGTACCTCTAGCTTAGTCTTGCGCGCCATTTTGCTACCTGCGCTGAGCGGCGAGCGGTAACTGTTTCGGTCTCTATTGTATTTATTTTATCCCCTCTTTTCGTCTTAATATCTTCAGGTAAATAAAATGTGTAACGTACATTGTATCCTTCAATGTGGAATATATATTTCAGTCTAAAATTGAACGCTTAGGAGAGCAGATATGTGAGTCATTTCAGTTTTGCGCCGATTTCGTTAACTCATGCTCCATTTTGTTTTTGTTTAGTTTTCTTAGTGATTTTGTATTTATCATCGAAAAAATGCTGAAACCAACTGGCAGAGAAGGACGTGCATAGGGTGGCCCAAGATTAAGCCGACCAAGAAAAAGAGTCATACCGCAGGATCGAAAAACGAAAGTAAGAGCGTCTAGTGCATCAGCGAAAAAAATCAAGTTGAATGCTTTGCTTGAAGTCGAGGAAGATCTTAAAAAACAATATCGAATTATAGACATTCTTCTAGTTTTTTCTACTGTAGCAACATTAGTGAAGTGTAAAACGTGTGACAGCTCAGTGGCATTTGAATCTTGTAAAATAGAAGGTCTTGGCTTCAAAATAAAAGTTACGTGTGAAAAGTGCAAAATTTCAAACTATGTTCCGTCGAGTGAAAGAATTGATGGTAATGCCTACGAAATAAATAATAGATTTGCATTCGTAATGCGAGTTTTAGACCTAGGACATGCCGAGTGTGTGAAATTTTGTGGATTGATATACATGCAAGTAGTTTTATTTCAAAACCGTGCTACAATACAAAGACGAGACAAAATAATCACAAAGACAGACGAAATTACAGTATCCGGTGACGGTACGTGGAAAAAGAGGATTTAATTCGCTCTTTGGTGTATCGTCATTGATCGGCTATTTGACCGACAAAGTTGTTGATATTTTTGTCAGCAGTTCGTACTGTAACTTATGTGAAACCTGGAGCAAAAAACTAGGACATTCACAATATGAAGAGTGGCACGAGGAGCACGTGAACATGATCGAAAAGTTATTAACAGTGTATTATGGGCTAGCAAATCACGATTCTGTGGACAAAATGAAGAACGATATATGGGCGACTTTTATCATTATTCTTCTACTGATCAAAATCCCCAGCATGAAAAATGCGATGTATCGTGGTGCGAGTGGAAGAAGGCTGAAGCTGCAAAAACATTACGATCAATCAAGCACAGTTACTCCACTTTCAGCTGATGTTTTAGACGCAATAAAGACAATATATAAAGATTTAAGCAAAGACACGCTGTTGGAACGTTGTCTGGGTGGTTTAAATCAGTGAATGATACCGCAACTGTCGTTTAAATTGCAGCATATGAAGCAGCATCACTTTTTAACGAAGGCTCTACTGCTTTTCTGACCTTCGTGCAAGATTTGGGCATCACTTCAGGACCAAGTGCTCATGAATGGGAACGCGCGACAGACTCTGCGGATCAGCAGAGCGGACGAGCAAGCTGCTCGCGAGACCACAGAAGGCAGAGTTTTACGTAGACTGGAGCAAAAAAATGCCTTGGATAACGTGGATAATAGTGTAGTACTGTATGGAGCCGGCATCGATGATGACATGTACGTATTTTATAAGAAAATCCAGTTTTTTCAAGATACACTCAGTTCTGTTTTTACACGACTTTTTACACGAATTTTATTAAACACGAATCAAAAATAAATCTATTTTGTTTTTACACGCTTTATTTTGATTTAACACGATGGACCCAAATTCTGAAAATAACAATTTTAGTACTAACAGTTTTCACCGCTATAAAATTTTTAATTTTTATTATACTCCCGTGTTGCCGCGTGTAAACATGCATGTCAACAGTCGTCCCTATTGTATTGTATGTGTACTATATTGTTTTTTGCATTCTTTTCTAAGTTTCTTTTTTTTTGCATTCTTTTATAGAAATTGTTTTTTTGCATTCTTTTATAAGTTTATGAAATTGTTTTTTTTTTGCATTCTTTTATAAGTTTATGAAATAAAAATATACGCCAATATTAGCTATAATGCTCCAATATGAGTTTAAAATGGTTTATTGTATTATTTCTACAGATTTGTTAAATTTGAAACCAATCTTCTAGTTTTCCATAAGTGCAATGCATTTTTTACACGATTTTTTTGCAAGAAATCTTTGGGAACGTATATACCGTGTAAAAACAGAACTGAGTATTTTAATTTTTTCAGTCTACAAAACTTGAAATCGATTTGCCCAAACATTTAATTTTTAAAGTCGGTGACCAGCCTACAGAAAAAACTACTGAACCGATCGTTTTTTAACATATATTCTACATGTAAATAGCTCTCTAGTTACGTCGAGTTTTTTTAAAATTTTTTATTTATTAACAATTTCACAATAACAAATAGGTCGACTTTTTCGTCAAAAACCGTAATTTTGGCTTCAAAATGGTGCCAAAAATTTAAAAACTAAAAAAAAAAAACTCGACGAGACTGGAGATATAAAGTAAGAAACTAAAGAAAACATATTGAGTTTTTGGTTTTATATGATCCAGTGATGCTGTAAGCTGGTCAACGCACAAACATTTTTTTTCGAGGCGTCTGCGGAGATCTACAACAAATCCGTTATTTCTCTCTATTTTTGAACAAAATATTTTATAAATGTTCTTCAAATGTTGTTCTTTTATATAATAATATGTAAAATAAACCTACAGTAATAATTTTTTCTAAAAAATTTCATAAAAAAGGTATTTTTTAGAAAAACTTACCCTCCCCTTAAGTGAATGCTTCTAAAATATGCAAATATTTACTGCGTTATATTTGCATGTTGCGGTCGGGGCACAGTAGGTAGAGTGCGTGGCCCATGCGCCGGAGAACCCTGGTTCGAATCACACCTAACAGAAAGTTTTTTTCAATTGAATTAATTGTTCTGTTCGGCCATCACCTCTCTGCAGACAATGGCCAACCTCAGAGAGTAAAAACTGCCATGAAAAGCTTCTTGAGAATATAAGCCGTCGATAATTTGTGTTCAAACATTTCACAACACATACAACAAGGGTCAAAGTCCTTTCAAGGGCTGAAATGGCCATTTTCGTTTTTTTTGCATATATACATCTCTTGCACAAAACTCTTATCAAAAACATCGAGTAGTACCAATTAAAGTATCAAATAGCATTCAATACTTTATTGGGTACCCAAACGTACGAAAAAGTATTCAATACCTCCACCACTAGTAATTACTATAGATAGACCCACTTTTTAAAGTGAAACCTTCGACATCGACGCCAAATGTGTATTCTTTAGATTATGCAACTTTGCAATTTTGGGTATTTTAGCAAATTTGACCCAATTCTAGTGTCGAACATCGTAAAACAAGGGCCAAGGAGGTATTCACGATGTACGGACATAAATTTGAACTATTTAGGCCGAGCATTTCCGGCAAGTTCATTGCTTTTATTGGAACTAAATTAATGAATATAGTTTGAAGAAAGCTTAGAATTGCTCTAGAATTGATATTTTTTATTAAGTGAAGATTTCACCCCGAACGTATGTCATTGCGCCCAATTGGTGTTTTGTGTTAGCTCCACTAGAAAAGGTGCTCCTGTCTCGTGATTTTTAAAATTTCTCCGATCACTCATCACAAATTGGAATATTTGACGTGATTCCTGATGAAATATTAAATCGATTTCTTGAATATTTAGCTGGAGAATATTCCGGACTCCAGCAGGACGCTCGATTTAAATCGATTCGCAATATTTGTTTTCTGTGTGCACCATATTCCCTAAATCTAGACGGAGTAGCTGCGGTTTCGGAGAACAAAATATCTATTTTGTTTTTATTTTTTTTTTGGAAATACGTACACATTTTTTGTCAGATCAACTTTTCGCTAGGATTAAATCTAAGACGCAATGCAACCCGATCAATGTGTTCTCAAAAAACCGACAGGAACGCGTTGGTCGACCAAAAATTATTTAACTGATGTCTTATTTAAATGCGAACATTGTCGAGGTGTAAGAGGTGCTGTTGCGTCTTATCGACCATAGACCAACAGAGTGATTTCAAAAAAATATTCTTATACAATGTCGAAAACGCCGTTCTCATTAAATTCGACAAAGTGAGTCGTTCTCTGCAGAAATCAAATTTGAATCCTTCTGTAGCGACTTAACTCTATCAAGACCTTGTCGATCATATTGAGAATCTGAAGAATCAATTCGGCCAAATTTTTTGTGAAAAGCCAAATCGGCTTATAGCTCTTGACGTTGGCGAATATACGTTGAGATTGAGAACATCCATCACTCTCGAAAACATGGATCAGAAGAAAGTCAACTGTAACTTTTTAAGGGGGGACATGACATTCGCGGCAGAGAAAACAGACCTTTTTTTTTAAATTCATAACTCAGTCAAAAACAAACATTTTTCCAAATTTTTATTATTATTTATTATTGTAGAGAATTGAACAGAGGGGAACAGGGGGCGAACCTTCACATGGCAACGTGTCTGACCGCCTCAACCTGGCGAGGCCAGCATTATCCATGTCGAAATCGTCTCAAGTCGACTCAAACCTCCAAGTGGTGTTCCCTGGGCAACGGCAAACTGGCATCCGTCAGTTTGACGGCTAATTTGAGCGGCGGGTCGATCCATAGACCTTAAACATGGAATGTGCGCAGGGTTTGGGTCCCGCCACATTACTACTGCCCAATGAAAACTAAACCAGCCTCGGATAAGAACCCCAATTACGTTGACGACCACCGCAAACGAAAAACGGACAATGATTTACGGATATGCACCTGGAATGTCCGGACCCTTTATAGGGAAGGTGCCATTATCCAACTGGCGGAAGCCCTCAAAACAACACAATCTGACATCACCGCCATCCAGGAAATGCGATGGAAAGGGCAAGGCTGCTCTAAACAAGCACACTGCGATATCTACTACAGCTGCCATGCGGAGAAGCGCGAATTCGGATGTGGATTCGTCGTTAGCCGGAAACTACGCCACCTTGTTTCCCGGTTCACACCTGTGAACGAAAGATTGGCCACGATCCGCATCAAGGCAACATTTTTCTACATAAGCCTTATTTGCGCGCACGCCCCGACGGAGGAAAAGGACGAAGCCGTCAAGGACGCTTTCTACGCTAGTCTTGAGGACGTATATGACCACCTTCCGGTCCATGACGTGAAAATAGTCCTCGGCGATTTTAATGCGAAAGTCGGAAGGGAAGGCATCTTTGGCCCC
This sequence comes from Coremacera marginata, assembly GCA_914767935.1. NCBI lineage: Eukaryota > Metazoa > Arthropoda > Insecta > Diptera > Sciomyzidae > Coremacera > Coremacera marginata. The sequence continues at coordinate 107,108,266 of OU612047.1, forward strand.
ACTGTCGGTCAGTTCAGTCTTCACGAGACCTCCACAAACAACGGTCTAAGACTGATCGACTTCGCCGCGGCACGAAACATGGTAGTTAGTAGCACCAGATTTAAGCACCTCGACATCCACAAGGCCACCTGGCTGTCCCCGGATCAAAAAACGCGAAACCAAATTGATCATGTTGTAATCGACGGAAGGCATGCCTCTAGTGTTCTTGATGTGCGTACATTTCGGGGGGTCAACATTGACTCCGACCATTATCTTGTTGCAGCCAAGATCCGCATGCGATTATGCAATGCCAAGAACATACGCACAGGAATGCAACGAAAGCTAGATGTCGCTAAGCTGCAATTACAACGGACTGCCGAAGCCTACTCCGCTCAACGCTCGGTTAAGCTCAACCGACCAACCTCTGGACTCGACGACGCCGGCGGACTTTGGGCGCATATATCCCACTCCATGCGCGCTGCCGCTGAAGAAGTCATTGGTTTCCGGCGCCCGCAACCTCGGAACCAATGGTATGATCAGGAGTGTCGCATTGCGACTGCAGTAAAAAACGCCGCTTATAGAAAAACGCTGCAGTCAGCTGCAACGCGAGCCGTGCGAGAAAACTACCGCGAAAAGAGGAAGGAAGAGAGGCGCCTTTTCAGACGCAAGAAAAGAGAGCAGGAAAAGCGTGAGCGTGAGGAGCTAGAGGTATACCAGGGCAAGAAGGATGCACGAAAATTCTATCAACAGGTTAAGCGTCTAACCCAAGGTTTCAAGCCCGGAGCATCCACTTGTAGAGACGAAAATGGAGATCTGAATACGGATACACAGTGTGTGCTTAGATTGTGGAGACAGCACTTCTCCAATTTACTTAATGGCGACGATTCCACCAATGCCGCCCATCGAGAGCACAGTGCAGTGCCACCAATCGACGATGACGGAGTGGAAGTATCACCACCTAGCCATGAAGAGGTTCGAGTTGCTATCCAACGACTCAAAAACAATAAAGCAGCGGGTGCTGACGGCCTGTCAGCTGAATTGTTTAAAACCGGCGGCGATGAATTGATAAGGCGCATGCATCAGCTCATCAGCAAAATATGGCTAGCAGAAAGCATGCCCGACGATTGGAACCTCAGTGTACTGTGCCCTATACTTAAGAAAGGAGACCCTACAATCTGCGCAAGTTATAGAGGTATCAGTCTTATTTCCATCGCATATAAGGTTCTCTCAAGCGTACTGTGTGAAAGATTAAAGCTAATTACAAAAACACTGATTGGACCTTATCAGTGTGGCTTTCGACCTGGTAAGTCTACCATAGACCAGATTTTCACGCTACGACAAATCCTGGAGAAAACCCACGAAAATCAAATTGACACACACCATCTCTTTGTCGACTTTAAAGCTGCGTTCGATAGCCCGAGAAGGGATTGCCTATACGCAACAATGTCTGAGTTCGGTATACCTGCAAAGTTGATTAGACTTTGCAGAATGACGTTGAGCAACACACGCAGCTCCGTCAAGGTAGGAAATGACCTCTCCGAAACCTTCAATACCGAAAGAGGTTTCAGGCAAGGCTATCCACTGTCTTGCGATCTCTTCAACATCATCATGGAGGGGATCGTACGAAAGGCCGGTGTGCATCGTAATGGCACCATTTTCTATAAAGGTGTCCAGCTCCTTGCTTACGCTGATGATATTGATATTGTTGGCAGAACCAAGAGAGATGTTACCGCTGCTTTCGCCGCTATCGAAAAGGAATCAGCCAAAGTGGGTTTGACGATAAATGAGGGTAAAACAAAGTATATGCTGTCTACAAACAAGGGATCTCGGCGTTTAGACTCCCACGTTTCATCCGGCAGCTATAACTTTGAAGTAGTCAAGGAGTTTGTATACCTTGGCACCGCCATTAATACTAACAACGAAATCAGCCTGGAGATAAAGCGAAGAACAATAATTGCTAATAGGTGCTACTACGGGCTCAGTAAGCAACTAAGTTCCAGAGCCCTCTCTTGATCGACAAAACTAACACTCTACAAGACGCTCGTTCTACCTGTGCTGCTTTATGGCGCTGAGGCATGGGTAGTTTCGCAAACTGACGCAGCCGCTCTGGGGGTGTTCGAGAGAAAAGTTCTTCGCAAAATCTTCGGTCCTGTTCGAGTCGGCGATGACTATCGCATCCGAATGAACCACGAGCTGTATGAGCTCTACGGAGACATTGACGTAGTTCGGCGTATAACTGTGCAGCGACTACGCTGGCTGGGTCATGTCCATCGTATGGACGACGAAGCTCCAGCGAAAAAGGTGCTCGAAGCGAGGGTCGCTGGTCAACGACGACGAGGGAGACCATGCCTCCGATGGATGGACCAGGCTGAGGAAGCCCTAACCGCACTTGGTGTATCCGATTGGAGAAGGCGCGCGCAAAGCAGAGGCGCCTGGCGAGAGCTGATGAGGTCGGTCGAAATCCGGACACGGGTTGTCACGGCCACCTAAGTAAGTAAGTAAGTAAGAGAATTGAACAAATAACAAGAAAAAAAATCAAAAAAATATATTTTTCACTCCAACATGGTTTTATAGAGCTCCAAACTGGCGGCAGAGAAAAAAACGGGGCCTCGTGGTTGAAGCGCTGGGAGTTGCAAAAATTGTCCGATCTGGAAAAAAATGTCTTTCTTAAATCTTAACAAAATTGGTTATCGTATGACACGAGCTTTTTTTTTAAATTTTTTTTCAATTTTTGGTGATGTTCCAAATTTGAAAGTTTGTTTTTTCGAAAAAAATATTGACTTTAAAAATTCATAAAAAATCGAAAAAAATTTAAAAAAGAAGCTTGTGTCATACCATAGCGAATCAAGTTTAAAAAAAACAAAATTCGTCAAAAAATGAACCCGAAAAACATGGTTTCAAGATAAACGCGTTCAAACTTTGTGAACAAAGAAAAAAAAAGGTTACCATCAATCTGCCATGCCTGCTTCGTACTGTATGCCTTCGTTATTTTGTGTTGTGCTGTTTCTTATAGTTTTTTGCAATCGTTTAGCAATTCAGGCTTCACCCTTCAAGTAGGTACGAAATAACAACCACCAAAAGTCAGGTAGCAAGTAAAACAAGTATATACCAGCTCACTAATCCGGCTGTAACTTTTGAACCCGTAGGAATTTTTCCATGAAATTTTTTTCTTAGATTTCAAAAAACTGCCAATGTCATGCCCCCCCTTAATTTTCAGTCCCATCATGAACTGCTTTTTTTACACTTATGAGCAAAGAATGGAATTCTTCGTGAGTTTGGCTGCAAAATTTGGTTTTCTGACGACGCTCAACAAATTGAGCACAAACGAATTCTCATCAGCCGGCTTCATTAGAACATCGCTTCATTTTACGTGAATGTTGTCAGGGGTGCCGGAAGCGGGAAATTGGGGGCACCGCCTCCGGTAAAAATAAAGTTATTGTGAAAAAATGAGTCTTACAGAAACAAAATATAATTTTTTCACATTTCATTTATTTATTGAATGAGTTTTCATTTGAATAACGGTTACAAGCAACAACATATTAAGGATTTAAAATTGACGATGCAATTCGCATTACTTAATATGGACTCCTGGGGCACTACACTCTATTGCGAGGCGACAAAAAAAAAATCGCAAAATTGATTTGATTGTACGGATTTGCGTATGCGTCGCATTTCATTTTCGCATTACATTGATTGACGCATCGTAATACAGAGTAGGGCCCCAGGGGTTAAGCATTGATTTGCGGTTTAAATAACATGTAAGGAAATAAATAGCTTTTATTTGTTTTTTTGATTTTAGTGTACAACCAAAGGTTAACACAGTATATTAAAATGTTACAAATATATCTAATCTGATATAACCTAACTGATAATAAATTAGTCCCGATTTCAACGGTCAAGACGGTCAACTTTTTGATATTTGCTTTTAAACTTGATTCAGTTTACACACATCAAGAGTTGACGATCAAGTTTTGAGAAAGCAAAAAAACACCGAAAGAAAAAAGAAGAGTAACACAAAAAAGATTCATGAGTGCAAGTTAAATGGAAGTGTTAAAACAACGGAACATCGGAAGTGCAAGCATAATGTCAAAAACTTGAAGGTACATTCAAGTCTGTTCTTTTCCCTTTCCTTATGTTCCTCTTTCCATCAAACTCGACTTGCTTCAAGAAAACTTTACGTTTGGAAAGGAGACTAAGAAGAAATGATGATCGAATAATTTTTTCGTTTCAAATTTAATTAAAATTTTTTATTCGTTTATATTTATATTATATGCTTTTATTGAACTTTTTTTTATATCAGTCTTTTTGTAATATTTTATTGATATGTTTTTTTTTATGACATTTAATATAATAAAAAATTTTTAATATATACAAATGTTTTTTTTTGTGAAAAAATGTTCTGCCCTCTCGTTGTACTGTCCCCCCTTCCGGCATGTTAATGGTAAAGTCTTTTTTCCGAGTGCAAATTGGCAAAACATTGTGTTTTTCGAGAAGAAAATCCCTGCATCTCTCACACATCCAGGTTTTTGCAGGAATCTTCGAGGACGAACTGCAGCCCCATTTTCCCAACATTGAGATTGTTTTGCGCATATATTCTTTTCAAACTTAAGAGTTTAGCAAAAATTCAATGCAAAAACAACTGTATGAAACGAAGATGAACGCTTTCGCGATGATCTTAATCAAAAATGAGGTTTAAGAAGTTTCGATGCCGATGAAATCATCAAAGCGTTTGTTTAATCTAAATATCGCAAAGTGAACATGAAACTGACTAGAAAAAAATCTTCAAAATAGACCTATAGCCTTGAGCATAAAATTAAAGAATAAATCAACTGAACTTGAGTACCGTACAAATCACTAAATGAATACTGGTTTGTGTTTTATTAGTTGAAAGAAATATTTGCCTCAAGACACACTGGAGAGGAACCCCAGCGAGCGTGGGAACCCGAGGTATTTCCTTAAGATTAACTCGACGCTGGTATACACACAAATTACGATTACTGCAATTGTAATAGAAAAATCTATTGATTATAATTACAGTTACCGTTATCAATGAAAAATTACAATGAGGATTATTGTAATCATTATATTTTTTTATTTAATTACCTACTTGCTGCAAAAATTCCCACATTTGGGCAGGGGCTTCAAGATCATATTTGGAGCTGAACCGGATTCAACGACGTACGATATATTTGATAGGGGATGAAAATATTTTATATTCTCGTGGGCATCGTCGCAATTTCGGTTGCCAAAGCCTTCTGTACTGGTACTACCATGGAAAGTGTTCAAGGGAGATACATGGCCTGACGCCACCAGCTCGTTTGTTTCTTAGGTTCACTCGGGCAGCTCTCCAAGGTCATCCCTTTGCCGTTACCTCTTTGCCCAATAGATAACCTCTTACCTCTTTGCGCATTACCGAGATAATTCGTTCTTCAGTCGCTCAGTAAAATTGTGGAACAATCTCTCTGCGAGCGTGTTCCCGGCAGTTTCAATCTGTGTAAAGTTAAATCAAATCTTCATCGACACTACTCCATCTTTCCACCCTCCAACTAATTATCACCCGTCTTCCGAATCAACACAATGCTTTCGCATTTATAGAGGGCATCCCCTGGGTGCTGGTTAAATCTAAAAAAAAAAAAAAAAATGGCATCTCAAAGCAAAATTGTTCATGTGAAAGAATAATTAAATATTCGAGCGAACAAGAATTTAATTATAATTACTAATTATTATCTGAAACATTAAAAATCAATATTTAAACCTTTAATAAGGCTAATTCAAATAAGAAGTCAGAAAGAGCGCGTCGCCGAGGATTATTCACTATCCCAGCAAAAGAACTACTTCCACTTTACTGGCACCGATGAATTAAGAGGTGTATTCAACTTAAGTGACTATTTTTCCATTTAATTGTTTTTTTGTGAGCTGCATCATGAGAAATAATGATTTATGATAATGATTCAATTACAAAAACAATGATTGCGAATACAGTAATCGTAATTATAATTTTGCTTTTTTTAACAATTTCTGTAATCGTAATAAAGAAATATTTTGATTATGACGACAGTAATTGTAATCGTAATTTCTTATTAATAACGATTACTGTAATTGTAATCTTAATATATAAAAGACAAGCACGCTGCTCTGCGCCCGATATCGCGCAAACTGTAATTATTTTTTGAACATTTTTCAGAACAGTTTTAAAACCACTAATAATGACAAAAAATAACCACAGTTTAACGTTAATGCTTCCAACCCGTCTTAGGACGGGCTTTTATACTAGTAAAAAGTATTTTGATTACGAATGCAGTAAATATTATCCTTTTTTTTTTAAAAAATTGCAATTATAATTTGTACTTGTAATTTACCTGTTTCAATTACTGTACTTTCAATTACGAAAGTAATTACATCCCAGCTCTGCAATTTTACGGGATATTTAGAAAGGGTTACCTCGAAATTTGTTCATATTAGGCCGAATTCTACAACTAGTGCGTATGAATGAACACACTTTTTTTCGTATGAGATCAAGTTATGTGTTTCAACAGAATTGACGTTATAGGAAACTGTTTTTTTTCGGGAGCTGTGTTTTATATAAATATAACAAATTTGCGATAATATATGTGTGATGGTTTGTATAGAAAATTAAATTTTCTTTGTAATTCTTAAATCACTTTCGAATTTTGTTTTTTTTGTTACAAAACCGGAAGTAAAATTTTTAAATTTGTATTTTATTTTAGTTTAAAAAAAATAAAATATATGTTTTTGTAAGTAAAAGTATCTATATAAATCTTAATTTTAAAATTCGCGACAGAGAAGTATTACTTGTAACGCGCGTACTGAGTACATTTTTTAATGTGGGTTTTGTTTTTTTTTTTTAACATATACTTTTATTAAAACTTTAAAATATGTCTCAAAAGTAAAAACTTTACATATATTTTTAAATATAAGTCTTGGAAGACTCTTAAATTTGATTCTTATAATTTATTTATTTTTTACTCCTAATTAAACGTTACAAGTTAACTCTTATTTTATATTTTTATATATAAAAGATAAATATAATTTTTAACTCTTATAATATGAAAAAGTTATAAGAAAAGTTAGGCTTAACTTAAAATATAAAATATTTTTATGGGCTATTTTCAGGACCAGCCAGTGGTAGCCGGCGCCATCTTGTTTGAAAAAATAAAAATAAATTTTAATATAGTCAAATTTGTGTACAAATATATCCCAAAGAGTGAAAGCTTTAGATTTATTCTTTCCAACCTAAAAAATTTCCGGCAACTCATCCTATTACGAGTCGCCGCACTTATATTTTTTTAAATGAATTAAATAGATTAATTACATTTTTTTTAACAATTTTTCTACCAATTACTTTTTTTATGAATCAGGAAAATGAAAATAATGTGAACATATCGTACGAACTTTCTGATACAGAAACTTTACTAAATTCGACTCCTATTGATGTATCTGAATCAAAAAAAAAACGTGAAAATTACACTCCAAGAAATTCAAACTCCCTAAAGCCCTCCAAGCACCTACGGAACAACTCATTGCCGAGTAAGCTATCTCCGTTCAAACCATCTTCACAAAACAACTCGACGTCTAGTTTAAAAGTAAATACAATTTTTGAATGAATGTGTTCTTATTTACATAATAATTGTTTGTTTTTTTTAGAATAATAAAGAGAATGTGGCTTAGACGGGTGATATTTATTGTTATAAATAATTTTATAACATAAAAACATAATTTTATAAAAATATAAATAATATAATTTTTGGAGTGTACTTGCATTTATCAATAAGTGCTTTTTTATTTTACTGAACAATTTTAAGTTGTACTCCGCATGGTTTTTCAGCGTTTACTTATTTAGTATATTTTTCATGTCATTTTATGTTTAATAATATGTGAAATAATTTCGATTATACAATTAAATATCTTTCTAAATATTAAATATCAATAAAGAAACATTCTAAACAAAAATAAAATAATACATTTATCGCAAAAACAGATGTTGCAGAGTTTTAAAGATTTTGGGATGGAACTATTTGTATTTTTTTTTTAAATAGATAATTTTGGATTATATCAGAGCTGAAAAAGAGGGCTAAAATTATTTTAAAATTTTACATTATTATATATGCGCTTGGATAAACACTTACTGAATATTGTATTCATAACATACAGTGTCTGTCATATAAAAGAGTTGTACATCTCATAGCTCAATTAGCTCTTTTAGCTCACTTACAACAACTTCAATATTTCAGTGTGTGTTGTAATTCGAAGAATTGACTTCGTCGGCGTGACAGCAAGAAAAAAATGTGCATGCATTGTTGTTGTTTGCTTGCGTCGAAAAATATAATGTTATTGCTGCTATGTGTATTTTGTTATTATTTTTTGTAGTGCACACACAAAGTAGTGGCTAGTTTTTTATTGAGGTTTTTTTAAGTTGTTCGAGTTGGTTTTTTTTGTTTTTTTCCTCGCAACCGAAGTTGTAATTTTTTTAATATATTTTTTTTTTAATATGTAATCCAGCTCACTGCCACGACTTCCCTGATATTAATAACACAAAATAGACTACTTTTTTTATTTGATTTTAGTCAATAAACAATAGTGTCCCTTAAAAATTAAAGTTGTTTTTTTTTATGGCTTATCTCCTTAATTTCTTTTTATGATGGTAGAAGAAATGTAAACAACATTTGGTGTACCTGGGACCACGGGAACCCGTGGCGACAAGCATCGGTACATGTCAGTACTTGGTTGTATGGGAAAAAAGTGCTCATTTAAAACAAAACCTAAATAACTTTCGTACAGGGTCCGCCATCTAACGTTTTTTTTTCAACTAGTGCTTATTTCGTGAATGGTAACACTTAGCACATGTCTGATTTGACAGATAATTAGTTTTATCCTTCCGCTGAACGAATATGGTTGTGTATACGCTTGAACAACGCTGGGAAATATTGCCTGCGATGGACTTACAGAAGATGCCGATTTTGCCAAAAAAATCATCTTTTCAGATGAAGCTCATTTTGATCTTGGCGGGTATGTAAACAAGCAAAATTGTCGCATTTGGGGCACAGAAAACCCGCACGCATACATTGAAAAGCCGATGCACACAAAACGAGTCACTGTTTGGTGCGGATTTTGGTCCAGAGGCATAATTGGGCAATTTTTCTTCGAAAATGAACAAGGAGTGCCCGTTACAGTCAATGGCCATCGTTATCGGGCCATTTTGAACGAATTTTTGTTCACAAAAATTGAAGATTAGGATATTGGCAACATTTGGTTTCAACAGGACGGCGCTACGTGCCACACAGCCGAAGCTACACTCGATGTTTTGCGCCCTGTTTTTGATGATCGCATTATCAGCCGCAGAGCTGATGTCGTTTGGCCACCGTTGGACTATTATTTGTGGGGTGCCCTCAAAGATAAGTATTACGCCAACAAGCCAGATACAATTGACGCTTTAAAGGACAATATTCGTGAAGCCATTGGTGAAATACATCTGCACACAATCGATAATGTGCTTAAAAATTGGACCGATCGTGTAGGCTACTGCATGGCCAGCCGAGGCAGCCATTTGAATGAACTTATTTTCCATTATTAACCGGAAGGATTGTACATTCAAATAAAAAAATAAATTTGAGAAAATATTCAGTCGTTTTTTTTTTGCTTTTAAAAAAAAAAAAGTCATTTGGCGGACCCTTTATAAGTGTAAATTTTGAAAAGCTGGTTCGCAGTTCGTTTTCTGTTTAATTTTTCTTTAAAATAAGCTATCAAACATGAAAACTGGGCAAAAACCTCCATAGTTGCGATTTTTTACTTTTCGAGAAAACCTTGTTGCATTAAAAAAAATCTAAAAAAATCCGAATTTGAAAAATTGAAATGAAATCTTGTGGAAATCTTTTCTTAAACTATACCTAATACAGATGAAAAAAATTGTAATTTTGAATTGAATTGAATTCTTTATTTGTATTCTCTGGCCTGTGCAGCCAACATAACCTCAATGCACTCAGGATGTGGAATCTGCAAGTCAAGGTGGAACTTTTCGACCATTCTTTCGCTTGCAGTGGATGCCGAAAAACTTTTCAGTCCAAATGTGTGAATCTCAATGCTAAAATAAGTGACGCTTTACGTAGCAATACGCATAACGGTTTACAATGGCTCTGCAGTCAGTGCGGGAATTTCTCAACATCATTGCCTATGTCACGATATTCAGAGCTACAAGCCTCTTTAACAAAGATTGCTAGCGAGTTTTCGCGACTCAGAAACTTCATCATCGCGCTTGTAGAAGTTATTGATTCGCTAAAATATCTCGCCTGTTCGGCTAAATCTGCAAACGCTGTCGGCGAAGCAAGCATATCTCAAAACAAAAATAGCTCAAAACAAAAAAAGTTAACGTATAACATTACACAACGATACAAATAATAAATAATAATGTGGTCACATCTGCTGTATCACACGCATTACAATCTCTTGCTCAAAGTGAAAAAGTCGCTTTGCCGCAAACTGGACCCGACCATACTGCAAGTATCCGTGCACCGACACCGCAAACCCAGAACCGCATTCCGTCGCAAATTCTGTCATATGACTCGCCCGCACGTGGTGCACATTATCGCTCTGTGCCTGACGCCAGCCCGCCATCTTCGCTGCCGTCCAAATCCATTCATTCTGTCATCACACTTACCAATGAATCAAATGAAACGCTGTCGACATCTAAAACCCAGCCACCAACCATAAACGCTATGCTTCCTGTCGTTGCCAACAGAAGCTCCACGGAATCGATAGCCTCTTTCACATCAGCAACTAATGACTCCGCCAGTTCGAAAAACTGCTCAGTAAGGCGAGCTGGACACCTAGTTGGCCATCTTGAATCTGACCATCTAATGCAGCATCCAACGGAAATATCAGCTCTGCCTATTGAGTCCACAAACAGTGGACCATTGGTGGACTTGATTGTAGTACCTCGTCTGCCACGAAAATCAATATTCATTTCAAGGTTAGCTGGTGCTACCATGGGGTTGCAAATATTAAAGCGTATATTCACAGAAAGCTGCCTGAACTAAAATCGACGCCAAGATGTATTAAACTCACCCAAGGTAGTCAACGGGATATAGCTTCTTTCAAAATGTATGCATAATGATGACCTTTGGCAAGGACTTTTGGCTATATGTTGTTTTTATCCGGGATTTTATTCCACGCTCCAGAACAGTCTCCACATCTAACAATCTGGCCCATAACATCGCTTTCACAGCAGCTACATCCCCAAAAAACTGTTAAGCTGCAATAGAGACCTAAGTGCTGCTACAAACATCATTCATAACTACTCTCTATGCTTCCATAATGTGGGTAGACTCCGTTCAAAACTCGCCAACTGTACAATGCATCTAGTTCTCATGAGTACTAAATCATTGCTTTGGTCGAAACATGGATGACGTCACACTCTTTCTCCAGTGAACTATTTGACTCAAGCTATGTTGTATACCGCAGGGATAGAGTACTGGATTCAGGAGTTTTAGGTGGTGGAGGCGTTCTCTTCGCAATATCATAGAAACTATCTAGTAGAGAAATCCAGCTTCCACTCATATCTTCAAGACTCGATAAAATTTGTGTATAAGTATCCTTTGAAAATTCATAAACAAGTTACACAAATTAAATAGTATTTATCGTAGTTATATTCCTCCTACGAGTTGCTTGGATGTATATTGTGATCACCCTTTTAACATTGAGTATATAGTCAATAATTTACGTATAAACCAAACCCCTTGTATTCTTGGCGACTTTAATTTGGGTACTATAAACTGGAAATTTGTTTCCGAAGAGAATGTTATTTTGCCATTCAATGTAAGTAGCATTATAAAGTCCACACTATGTGATACCCTTATATTCATTAAGCCTTTTTCAAATCAATGTTCACTTAAACGGCATTTTTAGAATTCTAATCTCATTTTTGCTGCTAATGATTTCAGGCTTTCCAAATGTGACATGCCACTCATAAATGAAACACTTCATCACAAGGCGCTTGTTCGCAGACTTTTTTGGCTCTGTATTGTGGCGGCCGTGGCGTAGTGGGTAGAGTGTGTGACTCTTACGCCAGAGAACCCAGGTTCGGATCCTCCATCCAACACAGAAAGTTTTTTCTGCAAACCTCAGAGAGTAAAAACTGCCATGAAAAGCTTCTTGAGAACATAAGCCGTTCGGAGTCGGCGTAAAACATGGTAGGTCCAGTTCTCGATCATTTGTGTGCAAACATTTCACATCACACACAACACAATTGATCATAAGAAGCTCGGTCAAAGTCCTTCCAAGGGCTGAAATGGCCATTTCGTTTTTTTTTTTTTTATATGGAAACATAGACACAGAACCTCACGTGGTAAATTTTTTCAATATAAGACAATTAGACAACATTGACATACCTTAAATTCTTGCCGAAGATGTACTCTTGTCTCTCGCTGACCTTGACTGCAATAAAAGTGCAGGCTACGATATGCTTCCACCAATGTTTCTTAAAAAGTGTTCAGTTTTTATGTCTTTGATAAAGAGAATGTTGAACGAATTTTGTCTTATGTGTTTTTCAATTCGGTTGATTGGGATTTTATGGTGGGGCTGGACAGTTTATACAATATGTGCTCCGCATTCAGAAAATTCATTCACGAAGGTCTGTTTTTATTTGTACCCATTAATGCTAGAAAGATGGATCGATAAACATCCGTGGTTCAATAAAACTTGTCAATCATAAAAACCTCAAAAATAAAGACCAGTTCTAATTCAAAAAGACGGGACTTACGACTAATAAAGCAATCTTCCTTCAACGTAGGCGTGAATATGAATTTCTTTCAAACTTTTTATATAAACAGTACATGTTCTCGGCAGTGATTAAATTGCTGCAGTCAAAATAGCAAAAGTCGTAAATTTATTGCTTTTTTAAGCACTAACTGTTTTCATAACTTCAAAGCATATCGACTGCTTGAACTTGTGCTTTTGGAAAATCAAACAGTCGCTGCATAAGCAGAAGCAGAAAATTAGTTTCAATAGTTTGCAAAGTGTTTCGGCAGTCGACAACTTCGGCAGTCGTCGTTTTGATTAACTGAAACTGTTGAAAAAAACGAAAGTCGAAGCAGCAGCAGTTGTTGAACTTTCGTAAGTCGAAGTAGCATAAGTTTTTAAACAGTCGTTTTGCGCCTTTAATTTCACTTATTCTTTCTAATTTTTGTACAATTATAATAAAAATGCAATCATAATCATAACAAAATTGAAAAAAACTTAATAAAGCGAGCGATCAATCTAAAGTAAGAAATAATAAGCAAAAATCATAAATGCAAAATAGTCGATTTCAAAAAACGGCCAATGCCATGTCCCCCCTTAATTTTCACTCCCATCATGAACTGCTTTTCTACACTTTTGAGGAAAGAATGGAATGCTTCGTGAGTTTGACTGCAAAATTTGATTTTCTGACGACGCTCAACAAATTGAGCACAAACGAATTCTCATCAGAACATTGCTTCATTTTACGTGAATGTTGTCAGGGGTGCCGGAAGCGGGAAAATGGGGCACCGCCTCCGGTAAAAATAAAGTGATTGTGAAAAAATGGGTTTTACAACAACAAAATATAATTTTTTCACATTTCATTAATTTATTGAATGAGTTTTCATTTGAATAACGGTTACAAGCAACAACATATTAAGGATTAAAAATTGACGATGCAATTCGCATTACTTAATATGGACCTGGGGCCCTACTCTCTACTGCGAGGCGACAAAAAAAACTCGCAAAATTGATTTGATTGTACGGACTTGCGTAGGCATCGCATTTCATTTTCGCATTACATTGATTGACGCATCGTAATACAGAGTAGGGCCCCAGGGGTTAAGCATTGATTTGCGGTTTAAATAACATGTAAGGAAATAAATAGCTTTTATTTGTTTTTTTGATTTTAGTGTACAACCAAAGGTTAACACAGTATATTAAAATGTTACAAATATATCTAATCTGATATAACCTAACTGATAATAAATTAGTCCCGATTTCAACGGTCAAGACGGTCAACTTTTTGATATTTGCTTTTAAACTTGATTCAGTTTACACACATCAAGAGTTGACGATCAAGTTTTGAGAAAGCAATAAAACACCGAAAGAAAAAAGAAGAGTAACACAAAAAAGATTCATGAGTGCAAGTTAAATGGAAGTGTTAAAACAACGGAACATCGGAAGTGCAAGCATAATGTCAAAAACTTGAAGGTACATTCAAGTCTGTTCTTTTCCCTTTCCTTATGTTCCTCTTTCCACCAAACTCGACTTGCTTCAAGAAAACTTTACGTTTGGAAAGGGGACTAAGAAGAAATGATGAACGAATAATTTTTTGGTTTCAAATTTAATTAAAATTTTTTATTCGTTTATATTATATGCTTTTATTGAACTTTTTTTTATATCAGTCTTTTTGTAATATTTTATTGATATGTTTTTTTTTATAATGACATTTAATATAATAAAAAATTTTTAATATATACAAATGTTTTTTTTTGTGAAAAAATGTTCTGCCCTCTCGTTGTACTGTCCCCCCAAATTGGCAAAACATTGTGTTTTTCGAGAAGAAAACCCCTGCATCTCTCACACATCCATGTTTTTCTTCGAGGACGAACTGCAGCCCCATTTTCCCAACATTGAGATTGTTTTGCGCATATATTCTTTTCAAAATTAAGAGTTTAGCAAAAATTCAATGCAAAAACAACTGTATGAAACGAAGATGAACGCTTTCGCGATGATCTTAATCAAAAATGAGGTTTAAGAAAGTTTCGATGCCGATGAAATCATCAAAGCGTTTGTTTAATCTAAATATCGCAAAGTGAACATGAAACTGACTAGAAAAAAAATCTTCAAAATAGACCTATAGCCTGAGCATAAAATTAAAGAATAAATCAACTGAACTTGAGTACCGTACAAATCACTAAATGAATACTGGTTTGTGTTTTATTAGTTGAAAGAAATATTGGCCTCAAGACACACTGGAGAGGAACCCCAGCGAGCGTGGGAACCCGAGGTATTTCCTTAAGATTAACTCGACGCTGGTATACACACAACTTACGATTACTGTAATTGTAATAGAAAAATCTATTGATTATAATTACAGTTACCGTTATCAATGAAAAATTACAATGAGGATTATTGTAATCATTATATTTCTTTATTTAATTACTTACTTGCTGCATAAATTCCCACATTTGAGCAGGGGCTTCAAGATCATATTTGGAGCTGAACCGGATTCAACGACGTACGATATATTTGGGATGAAAATATTTTATCTTCTCGTGGGCATCGTCGCAATGTCGGTTGCCAAAGCCTTCTGTACTGGTCCTACCATGGAAAGGGAGATACATGGCCTGACGCCACCAGCTCGTTTGTTTCTTAGGTTCACTCGGGCAGCTCTCCAAGGTCATCCCTTTGCCTTTACCTCTTTGCTCAATAGAACATCGCATTACCGAGATAATTCGTTCTTCAGTCGCTCAGTAAAATTGTGGAACAATCTCTCTGCGAGCGTGTTCCCGGCAGTTTCAATCTGTGTAAAGTTAAATCAAATCTTCATCGACACTACTCCATCTTTCCACCCTCCAACTAATTATCACCGTCTTCCGAATCAACACAATGCTTTCGCATTTATAGAGGGCATACCCAGGGTGCTGGTTAAATCTAAAAAAAAAAAAAAATGGCCTCTCAAAGCAAAATTGTTCATGTGAAAGAATAATTAAATACGAGCGAACAAGAAATTAATTATAATTACTAATTATTACCCGAAACATTAAAAATCAATATTTAAACCTTTAATAAGGCTAATTCAAATAAGAAATCAGAAAGAGCGCGTCGCCGAGGATTATTCACTATCCCAGCAAAAGAACTACTTCCACTTTACTGGCACCGATGAATTAAGAGGTGTATTCAACTTAAGTGACGATTTTTTCCATTTAATTGTTTTTTTGTGAGCTGCATCATGAGAAATAATGATTTATGATAATGATTCAATTACAAAAACAATGATTGCGAATACAGTAATCGTAATTATAATTTTGCTTTTTTTAACAATTTCTGTAATCGTAATAAAGAAATATTTTGATTATGACGACAGTAATTGTAATCGTAATTTCTTATTAATAACGATTACTGTAATTGTAATCTTAATATATAAAAGACAAGCACGCTGCTCTGCGCCCATTATTTTTTGAACATTTTTCAGAACAGTTTTAAAACCACTAATAATGACAAAAATTAACCACAGCTTAACGTTAATGCTTCCAACCCGTCTTAGGACGGGCTTTTATACTAGTAAAAAATATTTTGATTACGAATGCAGTAAATATTATCTTTTTTTTTTTTTAAATTGCAATTATAATTTGTACTTGTAATTTACCTGTTTCAATTACTGTACTTTCAATTACGAAAGTAATTACATCCCAGCTCTGCAATTTTACGGGATATTTAGAAAGGGTCACCTTGAAATTTGTTCATATTAGGCCGAATTCTACAACTAGTGGGTATGAATGAACACACTTTTTTCGTATGAGATCAAGTTATGTGTTTCAACAGAATTGACGTTATAGGAAACTGTTTTTTTCGGGAGCTGTGTTTTATATAAATATAACAAATTTGCGATAATATATGTGTGATGGTTTGTATAGAAAATTAAATGTTCTTTGTAATTCTTAAATCACTTTCGAATTTTGTTTTTTTGTTACAAAACCGGAAGTAAAATTTTTAAATTTGTATTTTATTTTAGTTTAAAAAAAATAAAATATATGTTTTTGTAAGTAAAAGTATCTATATAAATCTTAATTTTAAAATTCGCGACAGAGAAGTATTACTTGTAACGCGCGTACTGAGTACATTTTTTAATGTGGGTTTTGTTATTTTTTTTAACATATACTTTTATTAAAACTTTAAAATATGTCTCAAAAGTAAAAACTTTACATATATTTTTAAATATAAGTCTTAAATTTTATTCTTATAATTTATTTATTTTTTACTCCTAATTAAAAGTTACAAGTTAACTCTTAACTTATATTTTTATATATAAAAGATAAATATAATTTTTAACTCTTATAATATGAAAAAGTTATAAGAAAAGTTAGGCTTAACTTAAAAAATAAAATATTTTTATGGGCTATTTTCAGGACCAGCCAGTGGTAGCCGGCGCCATCTTGTTTCAAAAAATAAAAATAAATTTTAATATAGTCAAATTTGTGTACAAATATATCCCAAAGAGTGAAAGCTTTAGATTTATTCTTTCCAACCTAAAAAATTTCCGGCAACTCATCCTATTACGAGTCGCCGCACTTATATTTTTTTAAATGAATTAAATAGATTAATTAAATTTTTTTTAACAATTTTTCTACCAATTACTTTTTTTATGAATCAGGAAAATGAAAATAATGTGAACATATCGTACGAACTTTCTGATACAGAAACTTTACTAAATTCGACTCCTATTGATGTATCTGAATCAAAAAAAAAACGTGAAAATTACACTCCAAGAAATTCAAACTCCCTAAAGCCCTCCAAGCACATACGGAACAACTCATTGCCGAGTAAGCTATCTCCGTTCAAACCATCTTCACAAAACAACTCGACGTCTAGTTTAAAAGTAAATACAATTTTTGAATGAATGTGTTCTTATTTACATAATAATTGTTTGTTTTTTTTTAGAATAATAAAGAGAATGTGGCTTAGACGGGTGATATTTATTGTACTCTTTATTTCCCTAACAATGCTGTATATAAATTGAATTTTTGGAGTGTACTTGCATTTATCAATAAGTGCTTTTTTTATTTCACTGAACAATTTTAAGTTGTACTCTGCATGGTTTTTCAGCGTTTACTTATTTAGTATATTTTTCATGTCATTTTATGTTTAATAATATGTGAAATAATTTCGATTATACAATTAAATATCTTTCTAAATATTAAATATCAATATAGAAACATTCTAAACAAAAATAAAATAATACATTTATCGCAAAAACAGATGTTGCAGAGTTTTAAAGATTTTGGGATGGAACTATTTGTATTTTTTTTTTAAATAGATAATTTTGGATTATATCAGAGCTGAAAAAGAGGGCTAAAATTATTTTAAAATTTTACATTATTATATATGCGCTTGGATAAACACTTACTGAATATTGTATTCATAACATACAGTGTCTGTCATATAAAAGAGTTGTACATCTCATAGCTCAATTAGCTCTTTTAGCTCACTTACAACAACTTCAATATTTCAGTGTGTGTTGTAATTCGAAGAATTGACTTCGTCGGCGTGACAGCAAGAAAAAAATGTGCATGCATTGTTGTTGTTTGCTTGCGTCGAAAAATATAATGTTATTGCTGCTATGTGTATTTAGTTATTATTTTTTGTAGTGCACACACAAAGTAGTGGCTAGTTTTTTATTGAGGTTTTTTTAAGTTGTTCTAGTTGGTTTTTTTTGTTTTTTTCCTCGCAACCGAAGTTGTAATTTTTTTAATATATTTTTTTTTTAATATGTAATCCAGCTCACTGCCACGACTTCCCTGATATTAATAACACAAAATAGACTACTTTTTTTATTTGATTTTAGTCAATAAACAATAGTGTCCCTTAAAAATTAAAGTTGTTTTTTTTTATGGCTTATCTCCTTAATTTCTTTTTATGATGGTAGAAGAAATGTAAACAACATTTGGTGTACCTGGGACCACGGGAACCCGTGGCGACAAGCATCGGTACATGTCAGTACTTGGTTGTATGGGAAAAAAGTGCTCATTTAAAACAAAACCTAAATAACTTTCGTACAGGGTCCGCCATCTAACGTTTTTTTTTCAACTAGTGCTTATTTCGTGAATGGTAACACTTAGCACATGTCTGATTTGACAGATAATTAGTTTTATCCTTCCGCTGAACGAATATGGTTGTGTATACGCTTGAACAACGCTGGGAAATATTGCCTGCGATGGACTTACAGAAGATGCCGATTTTGCCAAAAAAATCATCTTTTCAGATGAAGCTCATTTTGATCTTGGCGGGTATGTAAACAAGCAAAATTGTCGCATTTGGGGCACAGAAAACCCGCACGCATACATTGAAAAGCCGATGCACACAAAACGAGTCACTGTTTGGTGCGAATTTTGGTCCAGAGGCATAATTGGGCAATTTTTCTTCGAAAATGAACAAGGAGTGCCCGTTACAGTCAATGGCCATCGTTATCGGGCCATTTTGAACGAATTTTTGTTCACAAAAATTGAAGATTAGGATATTGGCAACATTTGGTTTCAACAGGACGGCGCTACGTGCCACACAGCCGAAGCTACACTCGATGTTTTGCGCCCTGTTTTTGATGATCGCATTATCAGCCGCAGAGCTGATGTCGTTTGGCCACCGTTGGACTATTATTTGTGGGGTGCCCTCAAAGATAAGTATTACGCCGACAAGCCAGATACAATTGACGCTTTAAAGGACAATATTCGTGAAGCCATTGGTGAAATACAGCTGCACACAATCGATAATGTGCTTAAAAATTGGACCGATCGTGTAGGCTACTGCATGGCCAGCCGAGGCAGCCATTTGAATGAACTTATTTTCCATTATTAACCGGAAGGATTGTACATTCAAAGAAATTTGAGAAAATATTCAGTCGTTTTTTTTTTGCTTTTAAAAAAAAAAAAAGTCATTTGGCGGACCCTTTATAAGTGTAAATTTTGAAAAGCTGGTTCGCAGTTCGTTTTCTGTTTAATTTTTCTTTAAAATAAGCTATCAAACATGAAAACTGGGCAAAAACCTCCATAGTTGCGATTTTTTACTTTTCGAGAAAACCTTGTTGCATTAAAAAAAATCTAAAAAAATCCGAATTTGAAAAATTGAAATGAAATCTTGTGGAAATCTTTTCTTAAACTATACCTAATACAGATGAAAAAAATTGTAATTTTGAATTGAATTGAATTCTTTATTTGTATTCTCTGGCCTGTGCAGCCAACATAACCTCAATGCACTCAGGATGTGGAATCTGCAAGTCAAGGTGGAACTTTTCGACCATTCTTTCGCTTGCAGTGGATGCCGAAAAACTTTTCAGTCCAAATGTGTGAATCTCAATTCTAAAATAAGTGACGCTTTACGTAGCAATACGCATAACGGTTTACAATGGCTCTGCAGTCAGTGCGGGAATTTCTCAACATCATTGCCTATGTCACGATATTCAGAGCTACAAGCCTCTTTAACAAAGATTGCTAGCGAGTTTTCGCGACTCAGAAACTTCATCATCGCGCTTGTAGAAGATATTGATTCGCTAAAATATCTCGCCTGTTCGGCTAAATCTGCAAACGCTGTCGGCGAAGCAAGCATATCTCAAAACAAAAATAGCTCAAAACAAAAAAAGTTAACGTATAACATTACACAACGATACAAATAATAAATAATAATGTGGTCACATCTGCTGTATCACACGCATTACAATCTCTTGCTCAAAGTGAAAAAGTCGCTTTGACGCAAACTGGACCCGACCATACTGCAAGTATCCGTGCACCGACACCGCAAACCCAGAACCGCATTCCGTCGCAAATTCTGTCATATGACTCGCCCGCACGTGGTGCACATTATCGCTCTGTGCCTGACGCCAGCCCGCCATCTTCGCTGTCGTCCAAATCCATTCATTCTGTCATCACACTTACCAATGAATCAAATGAAACGCTGTCGACATCTAAAACCCAGCCACCAACCATAAACGCTATGCTTCCTGTCGTTGCCAACAGAAGCTCCACGGAATCGATAGCCTCTTTCACATCAGCAACTAATGACTCCGCCAGTTCGAAAAACTGCTCAGTAAGGCGAGCTGGACACCTAGTTGGCCATCTTGAATCTGACCATCTAATGCAGCATCCAACGGAAATATCAGCTCTGCCTATTGAGTCCACAAACAGTGGACCATTGGTGGACTTGATTGTAGTACCTCGTCTGCCACGAAAATCAATATTCATTTCAAAGTTAGCTGGTGCTACCATGGGGTTGCAAATATTAAAGCGTATATTCACAGAAAGCTGCCTGAGCTAAAATCGACGCCAAGATGTATTAAACTCACCCAAGGTAGTCAACGGGATATAGCTTCTTTCAAAATGTATGCATAATGATGAGCAAGGACTTTTGGCTATATGTTGTTTTTATCCGGGATTTTATTCCACGCTCCAGAACAGTCTCCACATCTAACAATCTGGCCCATAGCATCGCTTTCACAGCAGCTACATCCCCAAAAAACTGTTAAGCTGCAATAGAGACCTAAGTGCTGCTACAAACATCATTCATAACTACTCTCTATGCTTCCATAATGTGGGTAGACTCCGTTCAAAACTTGCCAACTGTACAATGCATCTAGTTCTCATGAGTACTAAATCATTGCTTTGGTCGAAACATGGATGACGTCACACTCTTTCTCCAGTGAACTATTTGACTCAAGCTATGTTGTATACCGCAGGGATAGAGTACTGGATTCAGGAGTTTTAGGTGGTGGAGGCGTTCTCTTCGCAATATCATAGAAACTATCTAGTAGAGAAATCCAGCTTCCACTCATATCTTCAAGACTCGATAAAATTTGTGTATAAGTATCCTTTGAAAATTCATAAACAAGTTACACAAAATAAATAATATTTATCGTAGCTATATTCCTCCTACGAGTTGCTTGGATGTATATTGTGATCACCCTTTTAACATTGAGTATATAGTCAATAATTTACGTATAAACCAAACCCCTTGTATTCTTGGCGACTTTAATTTGGGTACTATAAACTGGAAATTTGTTTCCGAAGAGAATGTTATTTTGCCATTCAATGTAAGTAGCATTATAAAGTCCACACTATGTGATACCCTTATATTCATTAAGCCTTTTTCAAATCAATGTTCACTTAAACGGCATTTTTAGAATTCTAATCTCATTTTTGCTGCTAATGATTTCAGGCTTTCCAAATGTGACATGCCACTCATAAATGAAACACTTCATCACAAGGCGCTTGTTCGCAGACTTTTTTGGCTCTGTATTGTGGCGGCCGTGGCGTAGTGGGTAGAGTGTGTGACTCTTACGCCAGAGAACCCAGGTTCGGATCCTCCATCCGACACAGAAAGTTTTTTCAATTGAATTAATTTTCCTGTTCGGCCGTCACCTCTCTGCAGACAATGGCAAACCTCAGAGAGTAAAAACTGCCATGAAAAGCTTCTTGAGAACATAAGCCGTTCGGAGTCGGCGTAAAACATGGTAGGTCCAGTTCTCGATCATTTGTGTGCAAACATTTCACATCACACACAACACAATTGATCATAAGAAGCTCGGTCAAAGTCCTTTCAAGGGCTGAAATGGCCATTTCGTTTTTTTTTTTTTTATATGGAAACATAGACACAGAACCTCACGTGGTAAATTTTTTCAATATAAGACAATTAGACAACATTGACATACCTTAAATTCTTGCCGAAGATGTACTCTTGTCTCTCGCTGACCTTGACTGCAATAAAAGTGCAGGCTACGATATGCTTCCACCAATGTTTCTTAAAAAGTGTTCAGTTTTTATGTCTTTGATAAAGAGAATGTTGAACGAATTTTGTCTTATGTGTTTTTCAATTCGGTTGATTGGGATTTTATGGTGGGGCTGGACAGTTTATACAATATGTACTCCGAATTCAGAAAATGCATTCACGAAGGTCTGTTTTTATTTGTACCCATTAATGCTAGAAAGATGGATCGATAAACATCCGTGGTTCAATTAAACTTGTCAATCATAAAAACCTCAAAAATAAAGACCATTTCTAATTCAAAAAGACGGGACTTACGACTAATAAAGCAATCTTCCTTCAACGTAGGCGTGAATATGAATTTCTTTCAAACTTTTTATATAAACAGTACATGTTCTCAGCAGTGATTAAATTGCTGCAGTCAAAATAGCAAAAGTCGTAAATTTATTGCTTTTTTAAGCACTAACTGTTTTCATAACTTCAAAGCATATCGACTGCTTGAACTTGTGCTTTTGGAAAATCAAACAGTCGCTGCATAAGCAGAAGCAGAAAATTAGTTTCAATAGTTTGCAAAGTGCTTCGGCAGTCGACAACTTCGGCAGTCGTCGTTTCGATTAACTGAAACTGTTGAAAAAAACGAAAGTCGAAGCAGCAGCAGTTGTTGAACTTTCGTAAGTCGAAGTAGCATAAGTTTTTAAACAGTCGTTTTGCGCCTTTAATTTCTGCTTATTCTTTCTAATGTTTGTACAATTATAATAAAAATGCAATCATAATCATAACAAAATTGAAAAAAACTTAATAAAGCGAGCGATCAATCTAAAGTAAGAAATAATAAGCAAAAATCATAAATGCGAAATAGTCGATTTCAAAAAACTGTCAATGTCATGTCCCCCCTTAATTTTCACTCCCATCATGAACTGCTTTTCTACACTTTTGAGGAAAGAATGGAATGCTTCGTGAGTTTGGCTGCAAAATTTGATTTTCTGACGACGCTCAACAAATTGAGCACAAACGAATTCTCATCAGAACATCGCTTCATTTTACGTGAATGTTGTCAGGGGTGCCCGAAGCGGGAAAATGGGGCACCGCCTCCGGTAAAAATAAAGTGATTGTGAAAAAATGGGTTTTACAACAACAAATATATTTTTCCCACATTTCATTTATTTATTGAATGAGTTTTCATTTGAATAACGGTTACAAGCAACAACATATTAAGGATTAAAAATTGACGATGCAATTCGCATTACTTAATATGGACCTGGGGCCCTACTCTCTATTGCGAGGCGACAAAAAAATCTCGCAAAATTGATTTGATTGTACGGACTTGCGTAGGCATCGCATTTCATTTTCGCATTACATTGATTGACGCATCGTAATACAGAGTAGGGCCCCAGGGGTTAAGCATTGATTTGCGGTTTAAATAACATGTAAGGAAATAAATAGCTTTTATTTGTTTTTTTGATTTTAGTGTACAACCAAAGGTTAACAAAGTATATAAAAATGTTACAAATAAATCTAATCTGATATAACCTAACTGATAATATATTAGTCCCGATTTCAACCGTCAAGGCTTGACGGTCAACTTTTTGATATTTGCTTTTAAACTTGATTCAGTTTACACACATCAAGAGTTGACGATCAAGTTTTGAGAAAGCAATAAAACACCGAAAGAAAAAAGAAGAGTAACACAAAAAAGATTCATGAGTGCAAGTTAAATGGAAGTGTTAAAACAACGGAACATCGGAAGTGCAAGCATAATGTCAAAAACTTGAAGGTACATTCAAGTCTGTTCTTTTCCCTTTCCTTATGTTCCTCTTTCCACCAAACTCGACTTGCTTCAAGAAAACTTTACGTTTGGAAAGGGGACTAAGAAGAAATGATCGAATAATTTTTTCGTTTCAAATTTAATTAAAATTTTTTATTCGTTTATATTATATGCTTTTATTGAACTTTTTTTTTATATCAGTCTTTTTGTAATATTTTATTGATATGTTTTTTTTTATAATGACATTTAATATAATAAAAAATTTTTAATATATACAAATGTTTTTTTTGTGAAAAAATGTTCTGCCCTCTCGTTGTACTGTCCCCCCAAATTGGCAAAACATTGTGTTTTTCGAGAAGAAAACCCCTGCATCTCTCACACATCCATGTTTTTCTTCGAGGACGAACTGCATCCCCATTTTCCCAACATTGAGATTGTTTTGCGCATATATTCTTTTCAAAATTAAGAGTTTAGCAAAAATTCAATGCAAAAACAACTGTATGAAACGAAGATGAACGCTTTCGCGATGATCTTAATCAAAAATGAGGTTTAAGAAAGTTTCGATGCCGATGAAATCATCAAAGCGTTGTTTAATCTACATATCGCAAAGTGAACATGAAACTGACTAGAAAAAAAATCTTCAAAATAGACCTATAGCCTTGAGCATAAAATTAAAGAATAAATCAACTGAACTTGAGTACCGTACAAATCACTAAATGAATACTGGTTTGTGTTTTATTAGTTGAAAGAAATATTGGCCTCAAGACACACTGGAGAGGAACCCCAGCGAGCGTGGGAACCCGAGGTATTTCCTTAAGATTAACTCGACGCTGGTATACACACAACTTACGATTACTGTAATTGTAATAGAAAAATCTATTGATTATAATTACAGTTACCGTTATCGATGAAAAATTACAATGAGGATTATTGTAATCATTATATTTTTTTATTTAATTACTTACTTGCTGCATAAATTTCCACATTTGAGCAGGGGCTTCAAGATCATATTTGGAGCTGAACCGGATTCAACGGCGTACGATATATTTGATAGGGGATGAAAATATTTCATCTCGTGGGCATCGTCGCAATGTCGGTTGCCAAAGCCTTCTGTACTGGTACTACCATGGAAAGTGTTCAAGGGAGATACATGGCCTGACGCCACCAGCTCGTTTGTTTCTTAGGCTCACTCGGGCAGCTCTCCAAGGTCATCCCTTTGCCATTACCTCTTTGCCCAATAGAACATCGCATTACCGAGATAATTCGTTCTTCAGTCGCTCAGTAAAATTGTGGAACAATCTCTCTGCGAGCGTGTTCCCGGCAGTTTCAATCTGTGTAAAGTTAAATCAAATCTTCATCGACACTACTCCATCTTTCCACCCTCCAACTAATTATCACCGTCTTCCGAATCAACACAATGCTTTCGCATTTATAGAGGGCATACCCAGGGTGCTGGTTAAATCTAAAAAAAAAAAAAAAATGGCCTCTCAAAGCAAAATTGTTCATGTGAAAGAATAATTAAATACGAGCGAACAAGAAATTAATTATAATTACTAATTATTACCCGAAACATTAAAAATCAATATTTAAACCTTTAATAAGGCTAATTCAAATAAGAAATCAGAAAGAGCGCGTCGCCGAGGATTATTCACTATCCCAGCAAAAGAACTACTTCCACTTTACTGGCACCGATGAATTAAGAGGTGTATTCAACTTAAGTGACGATTTTTTCCATTTAATTGTTTTTTTGTGAGCTGCATCATGAGAAATAATGATTTATGATAATGATTCAATTACAAAAACAATGATTGCGAATACAGTAATCGTAATTATAATTTTGCTTTTTTTAACAATTTCTGTAATCGTAATAAAGAAATATTTTGATTATGACGACAGTAATTGTAATCGTAATTTCTTATTAATAACGATTACTGTAATTGTAATCTTAATATATAAAAGACAA
Organism: Coremacera marginata; assembly: GCA_914767935.1. NCBI lineage: Eukaryota > Metazoa > Arthropoda > Insecta > Diptera > Sciomyzidae > Coremacera > Coremacera marginata. The sequence goes on from OU612047.1 coordinate 107,134,455, forward strand.
GCACGCTGCTCTGCGCCCATTATTTTTTGAACATTTTTCAGAACAGTTTTAAAACCACTAATAATGACAAAAATTAACCACAGCTTAACGTTAATGCTTCCAACCCGTCTTAGGACGGGCTTTTATACTAGTAAAAAATATTTTGATTACGAATGCAGTAAATATTATCTTTTTTTTTTTTAAAATTGCAATTATAATTTGTACTTGTAATTTACCTGTTTCAATTACTGTACTTTCAATTACGAAAGTAATTACATCCCAGCTCTGCAATTTTACGGGATATTTAGAAAGGGTCACCTTGAAATTTGTTCATATTAGGCCGAATTCTACAACTAGTGGGTATGAATGAACACACTTTTTTCGTATGAGATCAAGTTATGTGTTTCAACAGAATTGACGTTATAGGAAACTGTTTTTTTCGGGAGCTGTGTTTTATATAAATATAACAAATTTGCGATAATATATGTGTGATGGTTTGTATAGAAAATTAAATGTTCTTTGTAATTCTTAAATCACTTTCGAATTTTGTTTTTTTGTTACAAAACCGGAAGTAAAATTTTTAAATTTGTATTTTATTTTAGTTTAAAAAAAAGAAAATATATGTTTTTGTATGTAAAAGTATCTATATAAATCTTAATTTAAAAATTCGCGACAGAGAAGTATTACTTGTAACGCGCGTACTGAGTACATTTTTTAATGTAGGTTTTGTTATTTTTTTTAACATATACTTTTATTAAAACTTTAAAATATGTCTCAAAAGTAAAAACTTTACATATATTTTTAAATATAAGTCTTGAAAGACTCTTAAATTTTATACTTATAATTTATTTATTTTTTACTCCTAATTAAAAGTTACAAGTTAACTCTTAACTTATATTTTTATATATAAAAGATAAATATAATTTTTAACTCTTATAATATGAAAAAGTTATAAGAAAAGTTAGGCTTAACTTAAAAAATAAAATATTTTTATGGGCTATTTTCAGGACCAGCCAGTGGTAGCCGGCGCCATCTTGTTTGAAAAAATAAAAATAAATTTTAATATAGTCAAATTTGTGTACAAATATATCCCAAAGAGTGAAAGCTTTAGATTTATTCTTTCCAACCTAAAAAATTTCCGACAACTCATCCTATTACGAGTCGCCGCACTTATATTTTTTTAAATGAATTAAATAGATTAATTACATTTTTTTTTAACAATTTTTCTACCAATTACTTTTTTTATGAATCAGGAAAATGAAAATAATGTGAACATATCGTACGAACTTTCTGATACAGAAACTTTACTAAATTCGACTCCTATTGATGTATCTGAATCAAAAAAAAAACGTTAAAATTACACTCCAAGAAATTCAAACTCCCTAAAGCCCTCCAAGCACCTACGGAACAACTCATTGCGGAGTAAGCTATCTCCGTTCAAACCATCTTCACAAAACAACTCGACGTCTAGTTTAAAAGTAAATACAATTTTTGAATGAATGTGTTCTTATTTACATAATAATTGTTTGTTTTTTTTAGAATAATAAAGAGAATGTGGCTTAGACGGGTGATATTTATTGTACTCTTTATTTCTCCAACAATGCTGTATATAAATTGAATTTTTGGAGTGTACTTGCATTTATCAATAAGTGCTTTTTTTATTTCACTGAACAATTTTAAGTTGTACTCTGCATGGTTTTTCAGCGTTTACTTATTTAGTATATTTTTCATGTCATTTTATGTTTAATAATATGTGAAATAATTTCGATTATACAATTAAATATCTTTCTAAATATTAAATATCAATAAAGAAACATTCTAAACAAAAATAAAATAATACATTTATCGCAAAACAGATGTTCCAGAGTTTTAAAGATTTTGGGATGGAACTATTTGTATTTTTTTTTTTAAATAGATAATTTTGGATTATATCAGAGCTGAAAAAGAGGGCTAAAATTATTTTATAATTTTACATTATTATATATGCGCTTGGATAAACACTTACTGAATATTGTATTCATAACATACAGTGTCTGTCATATAAAAGAGTTGTACATCTCATAGCTCAATTAGCTCTTTTAGCTCACTTACAACAACTTCAATATTTCAGTGTGGGTTGCAATTCAAAGAATTGACTTCGTCGGCGTGACAGCAAGAAAAAAAATGTGCATGCATTGTTGTTTGCTTGCGTCGAAAAATATAATGTTATTGCTGCTATGTGTATTTTGTTATTATTTTTTGTAGTGCACACACAAAGTAGTGGCTAGTTTTTTATTGAGGCTTTTTCAAGTTGTTCGAGTTGTTTTTTTTTATTTTTTTCCTCGCAACCGAAGTTGTAATTTTTTTAATATATTTTTTTTTTTAATATGTTATCCAGCTCACTGCCACGACTTCCCTTTTTTATTTGATTTAGGTCAATAAACACTAGTGTCCCTTAAAAATTAAAATTGTTTTTTTTATGGCTTATCTCCTTAATTTCTTTTTATGATGGTAGAAGAAATGTAAACAACATTTGGTGTACCTGGGACCACGGGAACCCGTGGCGACAAGCATCGGTACATGTCAGTACTTGGTTGTATGGGAAAAAAGTGCTCATTTAAAACAAAACCTAAATAACTTTCGTACAGGGTCCGCCATCTAACGTTTTTTTTTCAACTAGTGCTTATTTCGTGAATGGTAACACTTAGCACATGTCTGATTTGACAGATAATTAGTTTTATCCTTCTGCTGAACGAATATGGTTGTGTATACGCTTGAACAACGCTGGGAAATATTGCCTGCGATGGACTTACAGAAGATGCCGATTTTGCCAAAAAAATCATCTTTTCAGATGAAGCTCATTTTGATCTTGGCGGGTATGTAAACAAGCAAAATTGTCGCATTTGGGGCACAGAAAACCCGCACGCATACATTGAAAAGCCGATGCACACAAAACGAGTCACTGTTTGGTGCGGATTTTGGTCCAGAGGCATAATTTGGCAATTTTTCTTCGAAAATGAACAAGGAGTGCCCGTTACAGTCAATGGCCATCGTTATCGGGCCATTTTGAACGAATTTTTGTTCACAAAAATTGAAGATTAGGATATTGGCAACATTTGGTTTCAACAGGACGGCGCTACGTGCCACACAGCCGAAGCTACACTCGATGTTTTGCGCCCTGTTTTTGATGATCGCATTATCAGCCGCAGAGCTGATGTCGTTTGGCCACCGTTGGACTATTATTTGTGGGGTGCCCTCAAAGATAAGTATTACGCCGACAAGCCAGATACAATTGACGCTTTAAAGGACAATATTCGTGAAGCCATTGGTGAAATACAGCTGCACACAATCGATAATGTGCTTAAAAATTGGACCGATCGTGTAGGCTACTGCATGGCCAGCCGAGGCAGCCATTTGAATGAACTTATTTTCCATTATTAACCGGAAGGATTGTACATTCAAATAAAAAAAGAAATTTGAGAAAATATTCAGTCGTTTTTTTTTGCTTTTTAAAAAAAAAAAGTCATTTGGCGGACCCTTTATAAGTGTAAATTTTGAAAAGCTGGTTCGCAGTTCGTTTTCTGTTTAATTTTTCTTTAAAATAAGCTATCAAACATGAAAACTGGGCAAAAACCTCCAGAGTTGCGATTTTTTACTTTTCGAGAAAACCTTGTTGCATTAAAAAAAATCTAAAAAAATCCGAATTTGAAAAATTGAAATGAAATCTTGTGGAAATCTTTTCTTAAACTATACCTAATACAGATGAAAAAAATTGTAATTTTGAATTGAATTGAATTCTTTATTTGTATTCTCTGGCCTGTGCAGCCAACATAACCTCAATGCACTCAGGATGTGGAATCTGCAAGTCAAGGTGGAACTTTTCGACCATTCTTTCGCTTGCAGTGGATGCCGAAAAACTTTTCAGTCCAAATGTGTGAATCTCAATGCTAAAATAAGTGACGCTTTACGTAGCAATACGCATAACGGTTTACAATGGCTCTGCAGTCAGTGCGGGAATTTCTCAACATCATTGCCTATGTCACGATATTCAGAGCTACAAGCCTCTTTAACAAAGATTGCTAGCGAGTTTTCGCGACTCAGAAACTTCATCATCGCGCTTGTAGAAGATATTGATTCGCTAAAATATCTCGCCTGTTCGGCTAAATCTGCAAACGCTGTCGGCGAAGCAAGCATATCTCAAAACAAAAATAGCTCAAAACAAAAAAAGTTAACGTATAACATTACACAACGATACAAATAATAAATAATAATGTGGTCACATCTGCTGTATCACACGCATTACAATCTCTTGCTCAAAGTGAAAAAGTCGCTTTGACGCAAACTGGACCCGACCATACTGCAAGTATCCGTGCACCGACACCGCAAACCCAGAACCGCATTCCGTCGCAAATTCTGTCATATGACTCGCCCGCACGTGGTGCACATTATCGCTCTGTGCCTGACGCCAGCCCGCCATCTTCGCTGCCGTCCAAATCCATTCATTCTGTCATCACACTTACCAATGAATCAAATGAAACGCTGTCGACATCTAAAACCCAGCCACCAACCATAAACGCTATGCTTCCTGTCGTTGCCAACAGAAGCTCCACGGAATCGATAGCCTCTTTCACATCAGCAACTAATGACTCCGCCAGTTCGAAAAACTGCTCAGTAAGGCGAGCTGGACACCTAGTTGGCCATCTTGAATCTGACCATCTAATGCAGCATCCAACGGAAATATCAGCTCTGCCTATTGAGTCCACAAACAGTGGACCATTGGTGGACTTGATTGTAGTACCTCGTCTGCCACGAAAATCAATATTCATTTCAAAGTTAGCTGGTGCTACCATGGGGTTGCAAATATTAAAGCGTATATTCACAGAAAGCTGCCTGAGCTAAAATCGACGCCAAGATGTATTAAACTCACCCAAGGTAGTCAACGGGATATAGCTTCTTTCAAAATGTATGCATAATGATGAGCAAGGACTTTTGGCTATATGTTGTTTTTATCCGGGATTTTATTCCACGCTCCAGAACAGTCTCCACATCTAACAATCTGGCCCATAGCATCGCTTTCACAGCAGCTACATCCCCAAAAAACTGTTAAGCTGCAATAGAGACCTAAGTGCTGCTACAAACATCATTCATAACTACTCTCTATGCTTCCATAATGTGGGTAGACTCCGTTCAAAACTTGCCAACTGTACAATGCATCTAGTTCTCATGAGTACTAAATCATTGCTTTGGTCGAAACATGGATGACGTCACACTCTTTCTCCAGTGAACTATTTGACTCAAGCTATGTTGTATACCGCAGGGATAGAGTACTGGATTCAGGAGTTTTAGGTGGTGGAGGCGTTCTCTTCGCAATATCATAGAAACTATCTAGTAGAGAAATCCAGCTTCCACTCATATCTTCAAGACTCGATAAAATTTGTGTATAAGTATCCTTTGAAAATTCATAAACAAGTTACACAAAATAAATAATATTTATCGTAGCTATATTCCTCCTACGAGTTGCTTGGATGTATATTGTGATCACCCTTTTAACATTGAGTATATAGTCAATAATTTACGTATAAACCAAACCCCTTGTATTCTTGGCGACTTTAATTTGGGTACTATAAACTGGAAATTTGTTTCCGAAGAGAATGTTATTTTGCCATTCAATGTAAGTAGCATTATAAAGTCCACACTATGTGATACCCTTATATTCATTAAGCCTTTTTCAAATCAATGTTCACTTAAACGGCATTTTTAGAATTCTAATCTCATTTTTGCTGCTAATGATTTCAGGCTTTCCAAATGTGACATGCCACTCATAAATGAAACACTTCATCACAAGGCGCTTGTTCGCAGACTTTTTTGGCTCTGTATTGTGGCGGCCGTGGCGTAGTGGGTAGAGTGTGTGACTCTTACGCCAGAGAACCCAGGTTCGGATCCTCCATCCGACACAGAAAGTTTTTTCAATTGAATTAATTTTCCTGTTCGGCCGTCACCTCTCTGCAGACAATGGCAAACCTCAGAGAGTAAAAACTGCCATGAAAAGCTTCTTGAGAACATAAGCCGTTCGGAGTCGGCGTAAAACATGGTAGGTCCAGTTCTCGATCATTTGTGTGCAAACATTTCACATCACACACAACACAATTGATCATAAGAAGCTCGGTCAAAGTCCTTTCAAGGGCTGAAATGGCCATTTCGTTTTTTTTTTTTTTATATGGAAACATAGCCACAGAACCTCACGTGGTAAATTTTTTCAATATAAGACAATTAGACAACATTGACATACCTTAAATTCTTGCCGAAGATGTACTCTTGTCTCTCGCTGACCTTGACTGCAATAAAAGTGCAGGCTACGATATGCTTCCACCAATGTTTCTTAAAAAGTGTTCAGTTTTTATGTCTTTGATAAAGAGAATGTTGAACGAATTTTGTCTTATGTGTTTTTCAATTCGGTTGATTGGGATTTTATGGTGGGGCTGGACAGTTTATACAATATGTACTCCGAATTCAGAAAATGCATTCACGAAGGTCTGTTTTTATTTGTACCCATTAATGCTAGAAAGATGGATCGATAAACATCCGTGGTTCAATTAAACTTGTCAATCATAAAAACCTCAAAAATAAAGACCATTTCTAATTCAAAAAGACGGGACTTACGACTAATAAAGCAATCTTCCTTCAACGTAGGCGTGAATATGAATTTCTTTCAAACTTTTTATATAAACAGTACATGTTCTCAGCAGTGATTAAATTGCTGCAGTCAAAATAGCAAAAGTCGTAAATTTATTGCTTTTTTAAGCACTAACTGTTTTCATAACTTCAAAGCATATCGACTGCTTGAACTTGTGCTTTTGGAAAATCAAACAGTCGCTGCATAAGCAGAAGCAGAAAATTAGTTTCAATAGTTTGCAAAGTGCTTCGGCAGTCGACAACTTCGGCAGTCGTCGTTTCGATTAACTGAAACTGTTGAAAAAAACGAAAGTCGAAGCAGCAGCAGTTGTTGAACTTTCGTAAGTCGAAGTAGCATAAGTTTTTAAACAGTCGTTTTGCGCCTTTAATTTCTGCTTATTCTTTCTAATGTTTGTACAATTATAATAAAAATGCAATCATAATCATAACAAAATTGAAAAAAACTTAATAAAGCGAGCGATCAATCTAAAGTAAGAAATAATAAGCAAAAATCATAAATGCGAAATAGTCGATTTCAAAAAACTGTCAATGTCATGTCCCCCCTTAATTTTCACTCCCATCATGAACTGCTTTTCTACACTTTTGAGGAAAGAATGGAATGCTTCGTGAGTTTGGCTGCAAAATTTGATTTTCTGACGACGCTCAACAAATTGAGCACAAACGAATTCTCATCAGAACATCGCTTCATTTTACGTGAATGTTGTCAGGGGTGCCCGAAGCGGGAAAATGGGGCACCGCCTCCGGTAAAAATAAAGTGATTGTGAAAAAATGGGTTTTACAACAACAAATATAATTTTTTCACATTTCATTTATTTATTGAATGAGTTTTCATTTGAATAACGGTTACAAGCAACAACATATTAAGGATTAAAAATTGACGATGCAATTCGCATTACTTAATATGGACCTGGGGCCCTACTCTCTATTGCGAGGCGACAAAAAAATCTCGCAAAATTGATTTGATTGTACGGACTTGCGTAGGCATCGCATTTCATTTTCGCATTACATTGATTGACGCATCGTAATACAGAGTAGGGCCCCAGGGGTTAAGCATTGATTTGCGGTTTAAATAACATGTAAGGAAATAAATAGCTTTTATTTGTTTTTTTGATTTTAGTGTACAACCAAAGGTTAACAAAGTATATTAAAATGTTACAAATAAATCTAATCTGATATAACCTAACTGATAATATATTAGTCCCGATTTCAACCGTCAAGGCTTGACGGTCAACTTTTTGATATTTGCTTTTAAACTTGATTCAGTTTACACACATCAAGAGTTGACGATCAAGTTTTGAGAAAGCAATAAAACACCGAAAGAAAAAAGAAGAGTAACACAAAAAAGATTCATGAGTGCAAGTTAAATGGAAGTGTTAAAACAACGGAACATCGGAAGTGCAAGCATAATGTCAAAAACTTGAAGGTACATTCAAGTCTGTTCTTTTCCCTTTCCTTATGTTCCTCTTTCCACCAAACTCGACTTGCTTCAAGAAAACTTTACGTTTGGAAAGGGGACTAAGAAGAAATGATCGAATAATTTTTTCGTTTCAAATTTAATTAAAATTTTTTATTCGTTTATATTATATGCTTTTATTGAACTTTTTTTTATATCAGTCTTTTTGTAATATTTTATTGATATGTTTTTTTTTATAATGACATTTAATATAATAAAAAATTTTTAATATATACAAATGTTTTTTTTGTGAAAAAATGTTCTGCCCTCTCGTTGTACTGTCCCCCCAAATTGGCAAAACATTGTGTTTTTCGAGAAGAAAACCCCTGCATCTCTCACACATCCATGTTTTTCTTCGAGGACGAACTGCATCCCCATTTTCCCAACATTGAGATTGTTTTGCGCATATATTCTTTTCAAAATTAAGAGTTTAGCAAAAATTCAATGCAAAAACAACTGTATGAAACGAAGATGAACGCTTTCGCGATGATCTTAATCAAAAATGAGGTTTAAGAAAGTTTCGATGCCGATGAAATCATCAAAGCGTTGTTTAATCTACATATCGCAAAGTGAACATGAAACTGACTAGAAAAAAAATCTTCAAAATAGACCTATAGCCTTGAGCATAAAATTAAAGAATAAATCAACTGAACTTGAGTACCGTACAAATCACTAAATGAATACTGGTTTGTGTTTTATTAGTTGAAAGAAATATTGGCCTCAAGACACACTGGAGAGGAACCCCAGCGAGCGTGGGAACCCGAGGTATTTCCTTAAGATTAACTCGACGCTGGTATACACACAACTTACGATTACTGTAATTGTAATAGAAAAATCTATTGATTATAATTACAGTTACCGTTATCAATGAAAAATTACAATGAGGATTATTGTAATCATTATATTTTTTTATTTAATTACTTACTTGCTGCATAAATTTCCACATTTGAGCAGGGGCTTCAAGATCATATTTGGAGCTGAACCGGATTCAACGACGTACGATATATTTGATAGGGGATGAAAATATTTCATCTCGTGGGCATCGTCGCAATGTCGGTTGCCAAAGCCTTCTGTACTGGTACTACCATGGAAAGTGTTCAAGGGAGATACATGGCCTGACGCCACCAGCTCGTTTGTTTCTTAGGCTCACTCGGGCAGCTCTCCAAGGTCATCCCTTTGCCATTACCTCTTTGCCCAATAGAACATCGCATTACCGAGATAATTCGTTCTTCAGTCGCTCAGTAAAATTGTGGAACAATCTCTCTGCGAGCGTGTTCCCGGCAGTTTCAATCTGTGTAAAGTTAAATCAAATCTTTATCGACACTACTCCATCTTTCCACCCTCCAACTAATTATCACCGTCTTCCGAATCAACACAATGCTTTCGCATTTATAGAGGGCATACCCAGGGTGCTGGTTAAATCTAAAAAAAAAAAAATGGCCTCTCAAAGCAAAATTGTTCATGTGAAAGAATAATTAAATACGAGCGAACAAGAAATTAATTATAATTACTAATTATTACCCGAAACATTAAAAATCAATATTTAAACCTTTAATAAGGCTAATTCAAATAAGAAATCAGAAAGAGCGCGTCGCCGAGGATTATTCACTATCCCAGCAAAAGAACTACTACCACTTTACTGGCACCGATGAATTAAGAGGTGTATTCAACTTAAGTGACGATTTTTTCCATTTAATTGTTTTTTTGTGAGCTGCATCATGAGAAATAATGATTTATGATAATGATTCAATTACAAAAACAATGATTGCGAATACAGTAATCGTAATTATAATTTTGCTTTTTTTAACAATTTCTGTAATCGTAATAAAGAAATATTTTGATTATGACGACAGTAATTGTAATCGTAATTTCTTATTAATAACGATTACTGTAATTGTAATCTTAATATATAAAAGACAAGCACGCTGCTCTGCGCCCATTATTTTTTGAACATTTTTCAGAACAGTTTTAAAACCACTAATAATGACAAAAATTAACCACAGCTTAACGTTAATGCTTCCAACCCGTCTTAGGACGGGCTTTTATACTAGTAAAAAATATTTTGATTACGAATGCAGTAAATATTATCTTTTTTTTTTTTAAAATTGCAATTATAATTTGTACTTGTAATTTACCTGTTTCAATTACTGTACTTTCAATTACGAAAGTAATTACATCCCAGCTCTGCAATTTTACGGGATATTTAGAAAGGGTCACCTTGAAATTTGTTCATATTAGGCCGAATTCTACAACTAGTGGGTATGAATGAACACACTTTTTTCGTATGAGATCAAGTTATGTGTTTCAACAGAATTGACGTTATAGGAAACTGTTTTTTTCGGGAGCTGTGTTTTATATAAATATAACAAATTTGCGATAATATATGTGTGATGGTTTGTATAGAAAATTAAATGTTCTTTGTAATTCTTAAATCACTTTCGAATTTTGTTTTTTTGTTACAAAACCGGAAGTAAAATTTTTAAATTTGTATTTTATTTTAGTTTAAAAAAAAGAAAATATATGTTTTTGTATGTAAAAGTATCTATATAAATCTTAATTTAAAAATTCGCGACAGAGAAGTATTACTTGTAACGCGCGTACTGAGTACATTTTTTAATGTAGGTTTTGTTATTTTTTTTAACATATACTTTTATTAAAACTTTAAAATATGTCTCAAAAGTAAAAACTTTACATATATTTTTAAATATAAGTCTTGAAAGACTCTTAAATTTTATACTTATAATTTATTTATTTTTTACTCCTAATTAAAAGTTACAACTTAACTCTTAACTTATATTTTTATATATAAAAGATAAATATAATTTTTAACTCTTATAATATGAAAAAGTTATAAGAAAAGTTAGGCTTAACTTAAAAAATAAAATATTTTTATGGGCTATTTTCAGGACCAGCCAGTGGTAGCCGGCGCCATCTTGTTTGAAAAAATAAAAATAAATTTTAATATAGTCAAATTTGTGTACAAATATATCCCAAAGAGTGAAAGCTTTAGATTTATTCTTTCCAACCTAAAAAATTTCCGGCAACTCATCCTATTACGAGTCGCCGCACTTATATTTTTTTAAATGAATTAAATAGATTAATTACATTTTTTTTTAACAATTTTTCTACCAATTACTTTTTTTATGAATCAGGAAAATGAAAATAATGTGAACATATCGTACGAACTTTCTGATACAGAAACTTTACTAAATTCGACTCCTATTGATGTATCTGAATCAAAAAAAAAACGTTAAAATTACACTCCAAGAAATTCAAACTCCCTAAAGCCCTCCAAGCACCTACGGAACAACTCATTGCGGAGTAAGCTATCTCCGTTCAAACCATCTTCACAAAACAACTCGACGTCTAGTTTAAAAGTAAATACAATTTTTGAATGAATGTGTTCTTATTTACATAATAATTGTTTGTTTTTTTTAGAATAATAAAGAGAATGTGGCTTAGACGGGTGATATTTATTGTACTCTTTATTTCCCTAACAATGCTGTATATAAATTGAATTTTTGGAGTGTACTTGCATTTATCAATAAGTGCTTTTTTTATTTCACTGAACAATTTTAAGTTGTACTCTGCATGGTTTTTCAGCGTTTACTTATTTAGTATATTTTTCATGTCATTTTATGTTTAATAATATGTGAAATAATTTCGATTATACAATTAAATATCTTTCTAAATATTAAATATCAATAAAGAAACATTCTAAACAAAAATAAAATAATACATTTATCGCAAAACAGATGTTCCAGAGTTTTAAAGATTTTGGGATGGAACTATTTGTATTTTTTTTTTTAAATAGATAATTTTGGATTATATCAGAGCTGAAAAAGAGGGCTAAAATTATTTTATAATTTTACATTATTATATATGCGCTTGGATAAACACTTACTGAATATTGTATTCATAACATACAGTGTCTGTCATATAAAAGAGTTGTACATCTCATAGCTCAATTAGCTCTTTTAGCTCACTTACAACAACTTCAATATTTCAGTGTGTGTTGCAATTCAAAGAATTGACTTCGTCGGCGTGACAGCAAGAAAAAAAATGTGCATGCATTGTTGTTTGCTTGCGTCGAAAAATATAATGTTATTGCTGCTATGTGTATTTTGTTATTATTTTTTGTAGTGCACACACAAAGTAGTGGCTAGTTTTTTATTGAGGCTTTTTCAAGTTGTTCGAGTTGTTTTTTTTTATTTTTTTCCTCGCAACCGAAGTTGTAATTTTTTTAATATATTTTTTTTTTTAATATGTTATCCAGCTCACTGCCACGACTTCCCTTTTTTATTTGATTTTAGTCAATAAACACTAGTGTCCCTTAAAAATTAAAATTGTTTTTTTTATGGCTTATCTCCTTAATTTCTTTTTATGATGGTAGAAGAAATGTAAACAACATTTGGTGTACCTGGGACCACGGGAACCCGTGGCGACAAGCATCGGTACATGTCAGTACTTGGTTGTATGGGAAAAAAGTGCTCATTTAAAACAAAACCTAAATAACTTTCGTACAGGGTCCGCCATCTAACGTTTTTTTTTCAACTAGTGCTTATTTCGTGAATGGTAACACTTAGCACATGTCTGATTTGACAGATAATTAGTTTTATCCTTCCGCTGAACGAATATGGTTGTGTATACGCTTGAACAACGCTGGGAAATATTGCCTGCGATGGACTTACAGAAGATGCCGATTTTGCCAAAAAAATCATCTTTTCAGATGAAGCTCATTTTGATCTTGGCGGGTATGTAAACAAGCAAAATTGTCGCATTTGGGGCACAGAAAACCCGCACGCATACATTGAAAAGCCGATGCACACAAAACGAGTCACTGTTTGGTGCGGATTTTGGTCCAGAGGCATAATTTGGCAATTTTTCTTCGAAAATGAACAAGGAGTGCCCGTTACAGTCAATGGCCATCGTTATCGGGCCATTTTGAACGAATTTTTGTTCACAAAAATTGAAGATTAGGATATTGGCAACATTTGGTTTCAACAGGACGGCGCTACGTGCCACACAGCCGAAGCTACACTCGATGTTTTGCGCCCTGTTTTTGATGATCGCATTATCAGCCGCAGAGCTGATGTCGTTTGGCCACCGTTGGACTATTATTTGTGGGGTGCCCTCAAAGATAAGTATTACGCCGACAAGCCAGATACAATTGACGCTTTAAAGGACAATATTCGTGAAGCCATTGGTGAAATACAGCTGCACACAATCGATAATGTGCTTAAAAATTGGACCGATCGTGTAGGCTACTGCATGGCCAGCCGAGGCAGCCATTTGAATGAACTTATTTTCCATTATTAACCGGAAGGATTGTACATTCAAATAAAAAAAGAAATTTGAGAAAATATTCAGTCGTTTTTTTTTGCTTTTTAAAAAAAAAAAGTCATTTGGCGGACCCTTTATAAGTGTAAATTTTGAAAAGCTGGTTCGCAGTTCGTTTTCTGTTTAATTTTTCTTTAAAATAAGCTATCAAACATGAAAACTGGGCAAAAACCTCCAGAGTTGCGATTTTTTACTTTTCGAGAAAACCTTGTTGCATTAAAAAAAATCTAAAAAAATCCGAATTTGAAAAATTGAAATGAAATCTTGTGGAAATCTTTTCTTAAACTATACCTAATACAGATGAAAAAAATTGTAATTTTGAATTGAATTGAATTCTTTATTTGTATTCTCTGGCCTGTGCAGCCAACATAACCTCAATGCACTCAGGATGTGGAATCTGCAAGTCAAGGTGGAACTTTTCGACCATTCTTTCGCTTGCAGTGGATGCCGAAAAACTTTTCAGTCCAAATGTGTGAATCTCAATGCTAAAATAAGTGACGCTTTACGTAGCAATACGCATAACGGTTTACAATGGCTCTGCAGTCAGTGCGGGAATTTCTCAACATCATTGCCTATGTCACGATATTCAGAGCTACAAGCCTCTTTAACAAAGATTGCTAGCGAGTTTTCGCGACTCAGAAACTTCATCATCGCGCTTGTAGAAGATATTGATTCGCTAAAATATCTCGCCTGTTCGGCTAAATCTGCAAACGCTGTCGGCGAAGCAAGCATATCTCAAAACAAAAATAGCTCAAAACAAAAAAAGTTAACGTATAACATTACACAACGATACAAATAATAAATAATAATGTGGTCACATCTGCTGTATCACACGCATTACAATCTCTTGCTCAAAGTGAAAAAGTCGCTTTGACGCAAACTGGACCCGACCATACTGCAAGTATCCGTGCACCGACACCGCACCTACACCCAGAACCGCATTCCGTCGCAAATTCTGTCATATGACTCGCCCGCACGTGGTGCACATTATCGCTCTGTGCCTGACGCCAGCCCGCCATCTTCGCTGCCGTCCAAATCCATTCATTCTGTCATCACACTTACCAATGAATCAAATGAAACGCTGTCGACATCTAAAACCCAGCCACCAACCATAAACGCTATGCTTCCTGTCGTTGCCAACAGAAGCTCCACGGAATCGATAGCCTCTTTCACATCAGCAACTAATGACTCCGCCAGTTCGAAAAACTGCTCAGTAAGGCGAGCTGGACACCTAGTTGGCCATCTTGAATCTGATCATCTAATGCAGCATCCAACGGAAATATCAGCTCTGCCTATTGAGTCCACAAACAGTGGACCATTGGTGGACTTGATTGTAGTACCTCGTCTGTCACGAAAATCAATATTCATTTCAAGGTTAGCTGGTGCTACCATGGGGTTGCAAATATTAAAGCGTATATTCACAGAAAGCTGCCAGAACTAAAATCGACGCCAAGATGTATTAAACTCACCCAAGGTAGTCAACGGGATATAGCTTCTTTCAAAATGTATGCATAATGATGAGCAAGGACTTTTGGCTATATGTTGTTTTTATCCGGGATTTTATTCCACGCTCCAGAACAGTCTCCACATCTAACAATCTGGCCCATAGCATCGCTTTCACAGCAGCTACATCCCCAAAAAACTGTTAAGCTGCAATAGAGACCTAAGTGCTGCTACAAACATCATTCATAACTACTCTCTATGCTTCCATAATGTGGGTAGACTCCGTTCAAAACTTGCCAACTGTACAATGCATCTAGTTCTCATGAGTACTAAATCATTGCTTTGGTCGAAACATGGATGACGTCACACTCTTTCTCCAGTGAACTATTTGACTCAAGCTATGTTGTATACCGCAGGGATAGAGTACTGGATTCAGGAGTTTTAGGTGGTGGAGGCGTTCTCTTCGCAATATCATAGAAACTATCTAGTAAAGAAATCCAGCTTCCACTCATATCTTCAAGACTCGATAAAATTTGTGTATAAGTATCCTTTGAAAATTCATAAACAAGTTACACAAATTAAATAATATTTATCGTAGTTATATTCCTCCTACGAGTTGCTTGGATGTATATTGTGATCACCCTTTTAACATTGAGTATATAGTCAATAATTTACGTATAAACCAAACCCCTTGTATTCTTGGCGACTTTAATTTGGGTACTATAAACTGGAAATTTGTTTCCGAAGAGAATGTTATTTTGCCATTCAATGTAAGTAGCATTATAAAGTCCACACTATGTGATACCCTTATATTCATTAAGCCTTTTTCAAATCAATGTTCACTTAAACGGCATTTTTAGAACTCTAATCTCATTTTGGCTGCTAATGATTTCAGGCTTTCCAAATGTGACATGCCACTCATAAATGAAACACTTCATCACAAGGCGCTTGTTTGCAGACTTTTTTGGCTCTGTATTGTGGCGGCCGTGGCGTAGTGGGTAGAGTGTGTGACTCTTACGCCAGAGAACCCAGGTTCGGATCCTCCATCCGACACAGAAAGTTTTTTCAATTGAATTAATTTTCCTGTTCGGCCGTCACCTCTCTGCAGACAATGGCAAACCTCAGAGAGTAAAAACTGCCATGAAAAGCTTCTTGAGAACATAAGCCGTTCGGAGTCGGCGTAAAACATGGTAGGTCCAGTTCTCGATCATTTGTGTGCAAACATTTCACATCACATACAACACAATTGATCATAAGAAGCTCGGTCAAAGTCCTTTCAAGGGCTGAAATGGCCATTTCGTTTTTTTTTTTTATATGGAAACATACACACAGAACCTCACGTGGTAAATTCTTTCAATATAAGACAATTAGACAACATTGACATACCTTAAATTCTTGCCGAAGATGTACTCTTGTCTCTCGCTGACCTTAACTGCAATAAAAGTGCAGGCTACGATATGCTTCCACCAATGTTTCTTAAAAAATGTTCAGTTTTTATGTCTTTGATAAAGAGAATGTTGAACGAATTTTGTCTTATGTGTTTTTCAATTCGGTTGATTGGGATTTTATGGTGGGGCTGGACAGTTTATACAATATGTACTCCGAATTCAGAAAATTCATTCACGAAGGTCTGTTTTTATTTGTACCCATTAATGCTAGAAAGATGGATCGATAAACATCCGTGGTTCAATAAAACTTGTCAATCATAAAAACCTCAAAAATAAAGCCCAGTTCTAATTCAAAAAGACGGGACTTACGACTAATAAAGCAATCTTCCTTCAACGTAGGCGTGAATATGAATTTCTTTCAAACTTTTTATATAAACAGTACATGTTCTCAGCAGTGATTAAATTGCTGCAGTCAAAATAGCAAAAGTCGTAAATTTATTGCTTTTTTAAGCCCTAACTGTTCTCATAACTTCAAAGCATATCGACTGCTTCAACTTGTGCTTTTGGAAAATCAAACAGTCACTGCATAAGCAGAAGCAGAAAATTAGTTTCAATAGTTGGCAAAGTGCTTCGGCAGTCGACAACTTCGGCAGTCGTCGTTTTGATTAACTGAAACTGTTGAAAAAACGAAAGTCGAAGCAGCAGCAGTTGTTGAACTATCGTATGTCGAAGTAGCATAAGTTTTTAAACAGTCGTTTTGCGCCTTTAATTTCTGCTTATTCTTTCTAATTTTTGTACAATTATAATAAAAATGCAATCATAATCATAACAAAATTGAAAAAAACTTAATAAAGCGAGCGATCAATCTAAAGTAAGAAATAATAAGCAAAAATCATCAATGCAAAATAGTCGATTTCAAAAAATTGCCAATGTCATGTCCCCCCTTAATTTTCACTCCCATCATGAACTGCTTTTCTACACTTTTGAGGAAAGAATGGAATGCTTCGTGAGTTTGGCTGCAAAATTTGATTTTCTGACGACGCTCAACAAGTTGAGCACAAACGAATTCTCATCAGCCTGCTTCATCAGAACATCGCTTCATTTTACGTGAATGTTGTCAGGGGTGCCGGAAGCGGGAAAATGGGGCACCGCCTCCGGTAAAAATAAATGGATTGTGAAAAAATAGGTTTTACAACAACAAAATATAATTTTTTCGCATTTCATTAATTTATTGAATGAGTTTTCATTTGAATAACGGTTACAAGCAACAACATATTAAGGATTAAAAATTGACGATGCAATTCGCATTACTTAATATGGACCTGTGGCCCTACTCTCTATTGCGAGGCGACAAAAAAAAACTCGCAAAATTGATTTGATTGTACGGACTTTCGTAGGCATCGCATTTCATTTTCGCATTTCATTGATTGACGCATCGTAATACAGAGTAGGGCCCCAGGGGTTAAGCATTGATTTGCGGTTTAAATAACATGTAAGGAAATAAATAGCTTTTATTTGTTTTTTTGATTTTAGTGTACAACCAAAGGTTAACAAAGTATATTAAAATGTTACAAATAACTCTAATCTGATATAACCTAACTGATAATATATTAGTCCCGATTTCAACCGTCAAGGCTTGACGGTCAACTTTTTGATATTTGCTTTTAAACTTGATTCAGTTTACACACATCAAGAGTTGACGATCAAGTTTTGAGAAAGCAATAAAACACCGAAAGAAAAAAGAAGAGTAACACAAAAAAGATTCATGAGTGCAAGTTAAATGGAAGTGTTAAAACAACGGAACATCGGAAGTGCAAGCATAATGTCAAAAACTTGAAGGTACATTCAAGTCTGTTCTTTTCCCTTTCCTTATGTTCCTCTTTCCTTCAAACTCGACTTGCTTCAAGAAAACATTACGTTTGGAAAGGGGACTAGGAAGAAATGATGAACGAATAATTTTTTCGTTTCAAATTTAATTAAAATTTTTTATTCGTTTATATTATATGCTTTTATTGAACTTTTTTTTATATCAGTCTTTTTGTAATATTTTATTGATATGTTTTTTTTTATAATGACATTTAATATAATAAAAAATTTTTAATATATACAAATGTTTTTTTTGTGAAAAAATGTTCTGCCCTCTCGTTGTACTGTCCCCCCTTCCGGCATGTTAATGGTAAAGTCTTTTTTCCGAGTGCAAATTGGAAAAACATTGTGTTTTTCGAGAAGAAAATCCCTGCATCTCTCACACATCCATGTTTTTGCGAATCTTCGAGGACGAACTGCAGCCCCATTTTCCCAACATTGAGATTGTTTTGCGCATATATTCTTTTCAAAATTAAGAGTTTAGCAAAAATTCAATGCAGAAACAACTGTATGAAACGAAGATGAACGCTTTCGCGATGATCTTAATCAAAAATGAGGTTTAAGAAAGTTTCGATGCCGATGAAATCATCAAAGCGTTTGTTTAATCTAAATATCGCAAAGTGAACATGAAACTGACTAGAAAAAAAATCTTCAAAATAGACCTATAGCCTTGAGCACAAAATTAAAGAATAAATCAACTGAACTTGAGTACCGTACAAATCACTAAATGAATAATGGTTTGTGTTTTATTAGTTGAAAAAAATATTGGCCTCAGGACACACTGGAGAGGAACCCCAGCGAGCGTGGGAACCTTAAGATTAACTCGACGCTGGTATACACTAAACCTCTGCACGGATTAACTCGTTTAATCAGTAGTTTACATAACTATAACAGCGATTGAAATTAACACCATAGCCATAAAGAGTCTTAAACCGACTTTCAACACATTCTTTTGGAAACGATTGATGTTTGGTTTAGATTCGTTTGTCCGACGAATGCTACCGGCTATGTTATGTTTGAGTCTTTCCGAACGACTCGTTTCCAAACGAATGTGTTGAAAGTCGTTTTAAGACTACCCGTGCAGAGGTTTAGTATGCACACAAATTACGATTACTGTAATTGTAATAGAAAAATCTATTGATTATAATTACAGTTACCGTTATCAATGAAAAATTACAATGAGGATTATTGTAATCATTATATTTTTTTATTTAATTACCTACTTGCTGCATAAATACCCATATTTGAGCAGGGGCTTCAAGATCATATTTGGAGCTGAACCGGATTCAACGACGTACGATATATTTGGGATGAAAATATTTTATCTTCTCGTGGGCATCGTCGCAATGTCGGTTGCCAAAGCCTTCTGTACTGGTACTACCATGGAAAGTGTTCAAGGGAGATACATGGCCTGACGCCACCAGCTCGTTTGTTTCTTAGGTTCACTCGGGCAGCTCTCCAAGGTCATCCCTTTGACATTACCTCTTTAACCAATAGAACATCGCATTACCGAGATAATTCGTTCTTCAGTCGCTCAGTAAAATTGTGGAACAATCTCTCTGCGAGCGTGTTCCCGGCAGTTTCAATCTGTGTAAAGTTAAATCAAATCTTCACCGACACTACTCCATCTTTCCACCCCCCCAACTAATTATCACCCGTCTTCCGAATCAACACAATGCTTTCGCATTTATGGAGGGAATCCCCTGGGAGCTGGTTAAATCTAAAAAAAAAAAAAAAAAAATGGCGTCTCAAAGCAAAATTGTTCATGTGAAAGAATAATTAAATACGAGCTAACAAGAAATTAATTATAATTACTAATTATTATCTGAAACATTAAAAATCAATATTTAAACCTTTAGTAAGGCTAATTCAAATAAGAAATCAGAAAGAGCGCGTCGCCGAGGATTATTCACTATCCCAGCAAAAGAACTACTTCCACTTTACTGGCACCGATGAATTAAGAGGTGTATTCAACTTAAGTGACGATTTTTTCCATTTAATTTTTTTTTGTGAGCTGCATCATGAAAAATAATGATTTATGATAATGATTCAATTACAAAAACAATGATTGCGAATACAATAATCGTAATTATAATTTTGCTTTTTTTAACAATTTCTGTAATCGTAATAAAAAAATATTTTGATTATGACGACAGTAATTGTAATCGTAATTTCTTATTAATAACGATTACAGTAATTGTAATCTTAATATATAAAAGACAAGCACGCTGCTCTGCGCCCGATATCGCTCAAACTGTAATTATTTTTTGAACATTTTTCAGAACAGTTTTAAAACCACTAATAATGACAAAAAATAACCACAGTTTAACGTTAATGCTTCCAACCCGTCTTAGGACGGGCTTTTATACTAGTAAAAAATATTTTGATTACGAATGCAGTAAATATTATCCTTTTTTTTTTAAAAATTGCAATAATAATTTGTACTTGTAATTTACCTGTTTCAATTACTGTACTTTCAATTACGAAAGTAATTACATCCCAGCTCTGCAATTTTACGGGATATTTAGAAAGGGTCACCTTGAAATTTGTTCATATTAGGCCGAATTCTACAACTAGTGGGTATGAATGAACACACTTTTTTCGTATGAGATCAAGTTATGTGTTTCAACAGAATTGACGTTATAGGAAACTGTTTTTTTCGGGAGCTGTGTTTTATATAAATATAACAAATTTGCGATAATATATGTGTGATGGTTTGTATAGAAAATTAAATGTTCTTTGTAATTCTTAAATCACTTTCGAATTTTATTTTTGTTACAAAACCGGAAGTAAAATTTTTAAATTTGTATTTTATTTTAGTTTAAAAAAAATAAAATATATGTTTTTGTAAGTAAAAGTATCTATATAAATCTTAATTTAAAAATTCGCGACAGAGAAGTATTACTTGTAACGCGCGTACTGAGTACATTTTTTAATGTGGGTTTTGCTATTTTTTTTAACATATACTTTTATTAAAACTTTAAAATATGTCTCAAAAGTAAAAACTTTACATATATTTTTAAATATAAGTCTTGGAAGACTCTTAAATTTTATTCTTATAATTTATTTATTTTTTACTCTTAATTAAAAGTTACAAGTTAACATTTAACTTATATTTTTTTATATAAAAGATAAATATAATTTTTAACTCTTATAATTATATGAAAAAGTTATATGAAAAGTTAGGCTTAACTTAAAAAATAAAATATTTTTTGGGCTATTTTCAGGACCAGCTAAAAAGAGTCCTTTGTCGGAAGTCGTGGTAGCCGGCGCCATCTTGATTGAAAAAAAAAAAATAAATTTTAATATAGTCAAATTTGTGTACAAATATATCCCAAAGATTGAAAGCTTTAGATTTATTCTTTCCAACCTAAAAAATTTCCGGCAACTCATCCTATTTGTTGGCCTTGTAAACGAGTCGCCGCACTTATATTTTTTAAATTAATTAAATAGATTAATTACATTTTTTTTTAACAATTTTTCTACAAATTGCTTTTTTTATGAATCAGGAAAATGAAAATAATGTGAACATATCGCACGAACTTTCTGATACAGAAACTTTACTAAATTCGACTCATTGATGTATCTGAATCAAAAAAAAAACGTGAAAATTACACTCCAAGAAATTCAAACTCCCTAAAGCCCTCGAAGCACCTACGCAACAACTCATTGCCGAGTAAGCTATCTCCGTTCAAACCATCTTCACAAAACAACTCTTTATTTCCCTAACAATGCTGTATATAAATTGAATTTTTGGAGTGTACTTGCATTTATCAATAAGTGCTTTTTTTATTTTATTGAACAATTTTAAGTTGTACTCCGCATGGTTTTTCAACGTTTACTTATTTAGTATATTTTTCATGTCATTTTATGTTTAATAATATGTGAAATAATTTCGATTATACAATTAAATATCTCTCTAAATATTGAATATCAATTAAGAAACATTCTAAACAAAAATAAAATAATACATTTATCGCAAAAACAGATGTTCCAGAGTTTTAAAGGTTTTGGGATGGAACTATTTGTATTGTTTTTGAAATAGATAATTTTGGATCATATCAGAGTTGAAAAAGAGGGCTAAAATTATTTTATAATTTTACATTATTATATATGCGCTTGGATAAACACTTACTGAATATTGTATTCATAACATACAGTGTCGGTCATATAAATAAGAGTTGTAAATCCCATAGCTCAATTAGTTCTTTTAGCTCACTTACAACAACTTCAATATTTCAGTGTGTGTTGTAATTCGAAGAATTGATTTCGTCGGCGTGACAGCAAGAAAAAAAATGTGTGTTGTTTGTTACAACGGAATTACAACCGAAGTTGTAATTTTTTTAATATATTTTTTTTTTTTAATATGTAATCCAGCTCACTGCCACGACTTCCCTGATATAAATAACACAAAATAAACTACTTTTTTTATTTGATTTTAGTCAATAAATAATAGTGTCCCTTAAAAATTAAAGTTGTGTTTTTTATGGCTTATCTCCTTAATTTCTTTTTATGATGGTAGAAGAAATGTAAATAAAATTTGGTGTACCTGGGACCACGGGAACCCGTGGCGACAAGCATCGGTACATGTCAGTACTTGGTTATATGGGGAAAAAGTGCTCATTTAAAACAAAACCCAAATAACTTTTGTATAAGTGTAAATTTTGAAAAGCTGGTTCGCAGTTCGTTTCTGTTTAATTTTTCTTTAAAATAAGCTATCAAACATGAAAAGTAGATACGATATAGCGATTCTGGATCAGGTGGCGGGTGGCGGGTGGCGCAAGGCGATGACGTCATGCCTGCACCCCAACGCCATCTAGGCGGGGGCTTTTGTTTTTTTGCTAAAAATCGGCAAGTTTGGTGTATGTCTTTGTTTTGAGCTTTTAAAATTGGCAAGCTTGGGGTATGTCTTTGCTTTAAACTTTTAAATTAGCAAGTTTGGGATATGTGTTTGCTTTTAATCGTTGATCATAATTTTATACACTACATTATCGGTAGTGGGAGTCAAGCGAGTTCTTATCAGTGTGTGCATGTTTTGTTTTTTCTTAACCCTCGCATTCCTCTACGCACGGGTGACAATCTTGACGCGATGTAGGGGCTTAAGTTGCAAAGGCACAATGGCTATTGGGTTAGGCTTTGTGGAGCAACGAACCAAAAGTCACCCCCCCATTTCTTAGGTTGTAGACGCCATGCCGAGGGTGATTGCACCGGTGGTGCAGGGTCTAGGGGTTTTAGATCGCGAATGGTGTCTCCTCAGGGCAGCCCACTCCCTGTTGTATTTTAGTAGGGTAGGGCGGATAATGGGGATCTCTGTCCGTATGGTCCGTTTTTCTCCCCAATTCGTGGGATATTTTATGAACCTAAAAACAAAAAACAAAAAGGAAGGGTGCGCTGTGGGGACGAGTCCCGAAGCGGTGGAATCCCAAAAGGATTTAACCGTGGAAGGGTGCGGGAAGCCGCAAGGTAACCCGCTGGGCCTGGTGGACGATAAAACTCTGAAAGGAGTGGAATTGCCAGCCAGACCTGTCGAAGCTGCAACACCAGGGAATGAAGGTGGACATCCTGTAAAGGTTGATAGCCTTCCACATAAAGGAAGGACGATGGAAGTTGGTGGACGACCCTCAAAAGTCGATAGCCAGTGGAAATCGTGGAGGGCTGATAGCCAGAATCCGAGCGGTAGCAAACCTTTGCCTACACAAAGGGTTGCGTCCGCGAAGTCGAAGGCTTCAGCGGGAGGGAAATTCCACCCGGAAGGGGTTATTGGAAGCGGCCGTGCATCCTATGCTACGGTAGCGGAAAAGGACCTCTTAATGGGCATCGTTGATTGCTCCATCGATGGTCAGTAGGGAGAGTCCCAGTTGGCGGCCTTTAAATCCGCCCTCTTGGAGGCTCTCGACACCATCAATGAAAGCGATGGCGATGTAGGATTTGTTGGCAATGCAAACTTGGAGGATGGAATTATTGCACTCAAGTGCAAGAACCCATCATCTAAGGTATGGCTGTGCCGAGCCGTGCCCAAGCTCATGAACTTATGGGAAGAGGCTGAGTTGCGGGTCGACCGACTATACGCATTAAAGGACGTTAGAAGGATGTTCATCATTGTGTACGGTACTTCGGAAAGCAAGGAGGCCATCCTTAGGAGGTTGCAGACCCAGAACCGGTGCGTTGCGGGTACTTCTAAATGGAGAGTTAGCAATGCAACGAAGTTCGGAGATGCAAAGGAAGGAGGCGTCAAGTTTACTGCGTGGTGCCGGATGGATGAGATGGAAGCGATCTGGCTGGCAGGGGGGAAACTCAACTGCGGCCTTGATCAAGCTCTCAGCAAATTCCAAAAGGATGCAAGGTGAGCTCGACGAAACCCCTGGTACGGGGCTGGTGGGGAATTCTGCAAGGGAGGAACCACCAGGGCGAGTAATGGGCCCGTACCCGCACCAGAAAAACCTCGTGGTGTGTCAGCTCAATCTACACCATAGTAGGGCAGCATCAGCAATGATGATGCGTTGCATGGAGGAGGATGGAATTGACATAGCAATGCTCCAAGAACCTTGGATTCTTCACAATTGAATCAAAGGTCTCTCGGAGCGGAAAGCCACGCTGTACCAACCGGTGGCAGATGGCAGACGGAGGACCTGTATCCTGGTGAGACATGGTATACTAGCAGTACATATGCCACACCTATGTTCCCCGGATCTTACCATTGTGAGAATCGGGGATGGTACAGGTACTTGTATGATGGCTTCGGCGTATCTTCCTTACGACTCTCCGGACCAGCCACCTTCAAAAGAGGTGGAGAACCTGGTAAAGTACTGCGAGGAAAGAGGCATTGGAGTGATCATAGGATGTGATGCCAACGCGCATAATACTGCGTGGGGAAGCACCAACAACAATGACAGAGGAGAGCAACTGCTTGAATTTGTGGAGAGGTATAATCTGTTGGTAGCAAATAGAGGAGTACAGCCGACTTTCGTTGATGCAAGGCGAGCGGAAGTCATTGACGTCACTCTTATTTGTAGAAAGATTCTGAGCAGAATAGAAAACTGGAGGGTCGGGGATAGGCTAACCATGTCGGACCACAGATCCATTCAGTTTGAAGTCAAGTTCGGAATCCGACGCCAGCAGAGTAGCAGAAAGGTCAGGATTCCCAAGAACACGGATCCTGTGAAATATGAGGCGAAGTTGAGGGAAACACTGACCCAAAAAGCTATAAAAGTACCAGGGAATACAAAGGAAGTGGAAAGCCATGTCAAACATCTTAGTTCGGCCATGGTCGAAGCTTACGAGGTGGCATGTCCTACAACTTCAATAGACGAGGGTGATCCGACTCCTTGGTGGTGTACGGAACTCGAATCTCTGAAGAAGAAGGTTAGGAAGGCCTTCAATCGGCACATGAGAGGGAGAACCCCAGAAACATGGGCAGAATACAAGGCACGGAAAAGGCAACTGAAGAACCTCATACGACACCGTAAAAGGCAGTCGTGGAGAGACTTCTGCTCTTGGATGGAAACTATTTCAGAAGCATGCAGGCTTCAGAAAATGGTTTCAAAAGATCCATTCTCCAAAGTGGGACTGATCCGAAAAACGGATGGAACCATGGCAGAGAACCTGGAAGAGTCGATGCAAGTTCTGATGGAGGTGCATTTTCCTGGAAGTTTTAAGTCTGATGACCCATGGACAAACCTAAACAAAGGGATGCACAGGGTTGACAGACTGGAAGCCGAAAGAATGATCACTATGGACGGGGTGAGGAGTGCTATACGCTCATTTGCTCAGTACAAAACACCAGGGATGGACGGTATATTTCCGGCTATGATGCAATGGGGGGAAGATCTCATCGCACCTAGGCTGTGGGGTATATTCGTTACTTGCTTAGCGACTGGGTATGTTCCGAGAGTCTGGAGAGAGGCGAAAGTTGTCTTTCTCCCGAAACCCGGAAAAAAAGATTATGCGGAGGCGAAGTCGTTCAGACCGATCAGCCTTACGTCTTTCCTCTTGAAAACGATGGAAAGAGTGATGGTTGACTGTCTTGAGAGCACTTCACTGATGCATAATCCTCTGAGTAGATGCCAATATGCTTATAGAGCAGGCATGTCTACGGAGAGTGCTCTTCACAAATTAGTTAGAGTGGCTGAAAAAGAGTTATTTTCAGGAGGCATCGCGATGGCCACATTTATGGACATCGAGGGTGCTTTCGACAAAATATGCTTTGGAAGGCTGCGACAGGCTCTGACAGAACGCAATGTAAGCCCAATGATAACAAGTTGGGTAGACAATATGCTCAAGCACAGGGTTGTCAACATGCAGAACGGTAGAGTCAAGACTAGAGGTAGAGTAAGTAGAGGATGTCCTCAAGGAGGGGTGTTATCGCCAACCCTGTGGAACATCACTGTGGACTCACTTTTGGCTAGACTAGACGAATCGGGCATACACACGATAGGGTATGCAGACGACATTGCGTTGGTGGTCTGTGGTAAGTTTATTGACACCATTTCTGACATCATGAAGGGAGCACTCCGAATGGTGGAGGAGTGGTGTCGAGAACAGGGCCTCACCGTGAACGCAGGAAAATCAGACAATATTTTCTTTACTAGAAAAAGGGTAGGTCTGAGGAGAGAACCACTTAGACTTTTTGGAGCTGAAATCAACATGTCCACGAAAGTTAAATATCTAGGGGTAACTCTAGATAGTAAACTGAACCGGAACGAACATGTAAGAGACAGGATTCAAAAGGCCAAGAGGGTTCTGTTTCAGTGTAGACGCGTTTGTGGTCTAAAATGGGGGCTAAACCCAGAGGCTATGAAATGGATTTACACTATGATGGTTAGACCTGTCATCACGTATGCTTCAGTGATCTGGTGGACAAAAGTCAGTCAGAAAACCATTAAGAAGCGACTAGACAGAGTCCAACGGCTGGCGTGTGTTGGAATAACAGGGGCAATACGCACCACTCCAACAAGCGCAATGGAGGTTTTGTTAGGTATGCTACCGTTGGATTTAGAAATAAAGAAAACGGCAGCGCTAACAGCCCTCAGGATGTTGCGAAATGCTACGTGGCATGGAGCAACAGCCCTCCATGGTCATATGCGCATCCTGGACATGACACAGCGAAATGTCATGGAGACGTGTATGCCTATGGACGGAAGGCAGAGAGTGAGAATAACAGAAAAATGTTATAAAACTCTAATAACAGATGGATCCGTTTGTGAAGAAACCACTGGTAGTGACATCAGAATATTCACAAACGGCTCTCTGATGAATGGCAGAGCCGGGTCTGGCGTCTACTCAGAAGAGTTGAACCTATCCTGTGCACTGAGGCTGGGGAGGTTCGTGTCTGTAAACCAGGCGGAAATGCTTGGTGTAGTGCATGCGCTGGACCACTTGATAGATGGACGGGTAAATGGCAAGAAAATTGTCATTGACCTTGAGAATCAGTCGGTGATTAGGTGCATGCAACGGACAGATATTACTTCTAGGTTGGCCATAGAATGTCTTACCAAACTCAATAGGTGCGCTCAGACAAATGAGCTCACACTTATGTGGGTGCGAGGACATTCTGGCATAGAACAGAATGAAAAGGCTGATTCTTTAGCAAGAGAAGGATCAGCAGAAGAATTCTGTGGACCAGAACCACGTATCGCCATAGGCGACAACATGATGGCAGGCCTTATTAAGCAATGGACGGACTCGGAACACCGTACAAGGTGGGAAGAAGCTGGTAATTGCAGGCAATCAAAGGCGGCCGTGAAATGGTCAAGTAGTGAGGCAGCAAAAGTCACCCGATACAACCGGAAGACTTTAAGCTGGCTTACTGCACTGGTCACAGGACACGGTCCCTACATGTACCATCTCAGGAAGATGAATCTGACCGAGGACGAGGCGTGTAGGTTATGCCTAGAAGAGCCGGAAACAGCAGCACACATTTTGTGCCAGTGTCCGGCGTTGGCAAGCATAAGATTGACCATTCTGGGACGTCCATTTATGGACGAAGCCGAGATTGGTCAACTGACCTACAAGGACATGCTTGAGGTGACAAAGGGTGCTTATATAAGGAGCATGCTCACTTATGAGTGCTCCGAGCAGTAGCATCCTTCGTCAAATAGTGGACGAAAAGGGACCTACTGTGGTCTGATTCGGCCAATCCCCGACTTATTATATAACCCTCGCATTAGTTACAGCAAGACTCAAATTTTGCTGGTCAACTTGCTTTGGGTATATATAAATGTAAATGTATATATAAAAGTGTAAATATAAATATATATATTTATTTGGAATGAAGCAATTTAGGTACAGCGAAGGTTGAAGAGGTTAAAGAAATGTTTATAAATTTAATAAAGTCGGTAAATATTAGGTGCGTGAATTAGATTTGTGTATGTAGTTTGTATATTAGATGACAAAAATTAAAAAACATAGGCGTGTATAAATATCTATTCGTCAGTTGGAGACATAGGGGTAACAAGCCCCCTCTTAATAACCACCGGCCAAGTCACTTACACCCAGCAACTTCTCCGCCTCTGGCTTATATTTTATGTAAATTCAAGAGTCTGTGAAGCTTCGAGATGCAGAAACTTCGAGAGCATTTTAGAAGTCGACTTATGTCACTGTATGCCGAAGCGAATGGCGTGAGAGAGAAAGGGAGAGAGAAAGGGAGATAGCAAATAGCGCGATCCTATACAAATAATACTTCAGAATCAACCTAACCTAAGCCAATGCCAAGAAGAGTCAAGAAGTTTCTACAAGCTTCGAGATGCAGAAACGTCGAGAACATTTTAGAAGTCGACTTATGTCATTGTATGTCGATTACGTCACCCATCCCCATCCCGATACAGATTTTAATTTTATTTAATTTCAATTTCAATACTAATTTCAAGGTTAAAGTGTTAAGTCTCAAGCTTCATAGTAAGTGCACTCATAACCCGCAAGTTCAAGATAAGGCAGCAATGTAGAAGTTCAACATGTTTTGTGGTACTTCTAAAATAAATAAACAATTTTTTGCGGTCAAGTGCAAGGGCAAA
The DNA here is from genome assembly GCA_914767935.1 of Coremacera marginata. Lineage (NCBI taxonomy): Eukaryota > Metazoa > Arthropoda > Insecta > Diptera > Sciomyzidae > Coremacera > Coremacera marginata. The sequence continues at coordinate 107,163,605 of OU612047.1, forward strand.
AAAAGAAGATAAGAATTTAAGGTTGATATGTCAAACAAAATTAATTTAATCTTCAGTTGTTAAAAGTTCTTGCTATCGACTACAAGTGCGCTTGAAGGTAATTCTTAAAAGAGACACAAGTGAATTGTTTAAAACGATCAATAAACATTCAATATCTAAATATATAAACAATTAGTGTAAAATACAATAAAAAGTGATTTAAAACAATCCGAAATCAATAAACAATCAATAAAGTGAATAATAAAAAAGGTTGTAATTTTACAAACACAGTCATTAAATAAAAATTAAAAATGGATCAATTTGAATGCAGCAAACTTTCGGCAGGAAGTCCGACTTGAATCGGCACATTCGGATAAAGCATCAAGATCAACCATCGCAACATTTTAAATGCGATACATGCAAAAGGTTTTTTTCGCGAAAGGATACTTTAAAAAAACATCAGAGAAATCAACATGCGGCATCAACCTCAAAAGCAACGGCATCAACATCATCACCATCATCATCATCATCAAATGGGGTTCCAAGTCTTCGGGCTATTGTGGAGAAAACAATTCCGTATCTCTATTGCAACAAGTGCAAGAAAGAGATAGTATCTAAGAATTAGGCTTATCACATCAGGACAAACGAACATAAGAGAAATAGTGGTGAAATAGTTAACGAGAACGTAACAAGAATCACCTCAATATTTAATGAGCGGATAGAATCATTTATGATTAAAAATCATAAGGAGGGTTTATTGATTCCCGAAGAGTTTTTAGCAAACATCAGAGATATAGTTTTAAAAACACTTGAAGAAATGTTGGAAAACAAACCAACTTTAAATTTAATATGGAATTGTTTTGCGAATACATCAAAATGAGTGATTGATTTCAAGAACGTGATACATCTTACTCTTACACTTATAAGAATCTCTCATTTGGAAATAAACGTGGATCAATACAAACCAATTAAAGGTTCACAACACATTAAATTACCAAAAATACTAGGAGATAAAAAAGCTTGTATAAATGTGCAAAACAACGACGAATACTGCTTTAAATGGGCAGTAATCTCAGCATTATATCCTGTTAATGATAACTCTAACAGATGTTTCAGTTATAACATCATAGATATAGATGCAGTTGAAATAACGCTAGACAACAGCATCACTCTCAATTTTGAAAGTCTTGTCTTTCCAATGAAAGTGAAAGATGTAAAAATTTTCGAGGAAAATAATCCCAAAATAAGCATTAATGTCTTTGGATTCGACGAGGACCTTAAAAGTATCGTGGGACCCTATTACTATACAAAGGAGGAGAAAAACACCCATCTATTGCTACAGGAAGGAGACAAATTTCACTACATCTGGATTAAAAATATTTCAAGGTAAATATCATATTTATACATTTTCTTTTTTTTATTACTTGCTTACTTGCTATATACATTTATAATATTTAAAGAATCTTAAAATTTATTTGTTTTATTTTATTTTCAGACTTTTACGCAGTCAACTAACAGGATATGGACACGGAATGCATTTATGTAATGTCTGCTTGCAGTTTTTTGATTCCGACTACAAGTTGCAACGTCATCGCAAGGAATGTAGCAGAATTGTTGCCAAAGTGCAGGATGCAGAAAAAAGTAAAATTTATTTTCAAAATTTTAAATATAAGTTAGATATACCGTTTGTAATATATGCAGATTTCGAGTGTTTCCTAACACCGGAAAATATTCAGAACTCGGGATCTGTAAAAACTATACAAACACATAAGCCGTGTGCATTTAGTTATTATATTAAGTGTAGTCTTAATAATTCTTTAGATAAGTTTAGATTATATACAGGTGAAGATGCCCCTAAAAAATGTATTGCTTCTTTAGTTGCCGATGCTAGAGATATTTATAGTAATTATCTTAATAAAGTTATTCCAATGAATTTCCTCACCCCAGTAGAATTAAATATTCAAAATAATAGTAGTAATTGCCATATATGCGAAAAACCGTTGGGAGTTGATAGAGTAGCAGATCATTGTCATTTAACGGGAAAATATTGAGGCCCGAAAATATTAAAATTTCAAAATTCATTCCTATATTTTTCCACAATCTTTCTTCATATGATTGCCATTTATATATTAAAGAACTTTCAACGATTCCCGGAAGAATAAACGTAGTACCAATTAACAAAGAAATATATGTATCAGTTTATAAACATATTCATTTTGATGACGGTGATAGCGTTGAACTTAGGTTTTTAGATTCATTTAGATTTATGGCTTCAAGTTTAGAGAGTTTAGCTAAAAATTTATCGATTTCAGATTTTTATGTTCTAAGGTCTGAGTTTACCGATGAAAACGAATTTAATCTTATGAAGAGAAAGGGAGTATTTCCATACGATTATTTTAATTCCATTAATCGACTTCAAGAGGAATATCTACCTTCAAGAGATAAGTTTTTTAATAAATTAACGAATCAAGAATGTATTGTTGTTGATTATGAACATGCTCAAAAAGTGTGAACATCTTTTAATTGTTCTAATTTCAAAGACTACTTGGAACTATATCTCAAGACAGATGTTTTATTGTTAACTGATGTATTTGAAAATTTCAGAAAAGTATGTAAATCTATTTACAATTTCGATCCTTGTCAGTATTATACACCACCTGGGCTATCTTGGAATGCAATGCTAAAATATACTAAAATTGAGTTGGATCTATTAACTGACATTGATATGATTAAATTCATTCAAAACGGGATAAGAGGAGGCATAGTTCAGTGTTCAAAACCCCATGTTAAAGCAAACAACAAATATATGACTGATTTCGATAATGGGAAGCCTTCAAATTATCTCATGTATCTAGACGCTAATAATTTATATGGATGGGCTATGTCTCAGTATTTACCAGAAGGAAAGTTTGAATGGGTTGAAAATATTGATTCGTTTAATTTAAATTAATGTAAAGATGATTCTGATGAAGGTTTTATTTTAGAAGTAGACCTTAGAGATTCCTTTTGAGCAACATAACTTACATAATGATTTACCGTTTTGCGCTGAAAACAATAAAAGTCCTACCGGGAAACATTAAAAGCTTATTATAGACTTATATAATAAATCAAATTATATCATACATTATACTAACTTACAACAATAGAGTTTTAAAATTTAAACAATCTCCCTGGCTCAAGAAATACATAGATCTAAATACTTTTCATAGAACAAACGCTAAAAATGACTTTGAAAAGAACTTTTTTAAATTACTAAACAATGCTGTCTATGGCAAAACCATGGAAAATGTAGAGAAAAGGAAAGATGTAAAAATTGTATGCCAGTGGGAAAGTGTTGGGAAAAGATTGGGAGCTAGAAGTCTTATAGCTAAACCGAATTTTCATAGCTCTACAAGGTTTACCGATAATATGGTAGCTATCCAGCTGGATAGACTACATATCGAATTTAATTAACCTATTTCTGTAGGGTTTGCAGTTCTCGAAAAGTCTAAAGAAAAAATGTGTGATTTTCATTATAATTATATGATTCCAAAATATAATGAAAACTTGAGTTTGTGCTATATGGATACGGATTCATTCATATATTCAATTAATACCGATATTAATTTGAAATTTGATACATCTGACTATAAGCCTAACAATCCATATGGTATAGAACAAAAAAATAAAAAGGTATTGGGTTTATTGAAAAATGAAAATAATTGAGGGAAGAAATGAGGGAATTCATTGGACTAAGATCTAAAATGTATTCTATAAGTGTTGAGGGTGACAATGATATTAAAAAAGCAAAAGGTGTAAAAAAATCAGCATTAATGAATCTTAGTATTAATGATTATAAAAAATGTTTATTTGATAAGAAAATTTATTATGATAAAATGTTTACTTTTAGATCTAAGATACATATTATATATTCTCAAGAAATTCATAAAATAGTGTTGTTATTTCGATGATAAGCGATTTATTAAAGAAAATGGTGTTGACACCCTTGCATGGGGTCACTATAGAATTAATTAAGAAAATATATTTTTTAATCAAAACTATTAAATAAATAAAAAATAATATTTATATAAACAAAATCGTTTATAAATTCTTTATTTGTATATGGAAAAATTAATTGATAAAATATTTAAATTATTCTCCTAATTTCACTGGGTAGAGGTGAGTATTCAATTAAACGATCGTGAATTACCAAACAGTAGGCTGATGTTTTATCTGGAATTGGTTTGAGTGATTCAGTATCAAATTCAATTCGTATATCAATAGGTCCATCTTTAACTGCCTCATTTTAGCGTCTTTAACAACAATTAGCGGAGCAATAGCCTTGAATGTACTGACATATAACAATGGTTGAGGTTCCCGCATATAATAACTTTGTGGAAATTTTGCATACTTGTTATTCATACTATTATATTGGATAATTAAATCCGTACATATATACATTGATAATTTCCAGTTAAACTAAATTTTTTTCAGATCACTCCTTTTATAGTTCTATTAAATAGTTCTACAATAGATGCATTCATGATGCTGTATGTAGATAACAAAATGTATATATATGTATATACTTTAAAAAATAAAAAAAAAATAAAAGAACAGTTAAATCATATTTTTTAAATAATACAATTTTTTGTTTTAAATTTTTATTTTCAACGTTGGCTTTAAAATATTTTGCGGTCAAGTGTAAGGGAAAGTGATAACATTTGCAGGCATAAACAAGTGTATTGCTAAAGACTTTAAAATATGTTGAAAAAATGATAAAATTTGCGGTCAAACAAATGAACGCTGCTAAGAGACTTTAAAATAAGTTCAATAAAAATGATAAAATTTGTGCGCACATACAAATTGTTTACTTTAAGGTTCTAAAATATTTAGTTGCGGGCAAGTGCAAGGGAAATGAAAAAATGTTGGTCTTATAATCAACAATTTCTTCCCACAATATTGAGGTTGAAATGGGAATAAAAGGTTCTGAGGTTCTGACTTTAATTCCTAAATTTTTAAGAACTAATATTTTTCACTCTAAAATCTTTAAGCTGCAAAAGTACATTAAGGGCCTTTTGCAGCTTAAAGATTTTAGAGTGAAAAATATTAGTACTTAAAAATTTAGGAATTAAAGTTTTGTATTTATATTGTTGTTGTTGTTGTTGTTGTTGTTGTAAATTGAAGATAAGCGTGTCAACAGCTGTAGCTTGTGTTGACTAATGGAAAGTCAAAGTATGAAAGCGGTAAAGGCGATAAATAAACAAACAAAATCGGGTTGATTTATATATTTAAATTTTTACAGTGGAAAAACAAATGTGATGATAAGTCGTATCGAAAGTCTCAATGGCTTGTAATATTTTATACTCAAAGTTAGCAAGGTATCAATACTTGAAGCATTTAATTAACCCTATTAAGGATATACATTTTTTTAATATTTCTCGCATAATGATGACGTCATATACCCAGATAAAGTACAACCAAACTCAAAATTTATATGCAACGATGTAGCTTGTGAGAACCAAAAATCATAAACGATCTTACTACTGTATGGATCTTCACAAAGACATTGATATCTTTTTACTTATGTCAAACTTATACACGTATACCAAAACACCAAAATTCGTGATAATGCCAATATGATTATAATGTTTAAACAGGATGAAATGAAAACAAGACACAATTACAATTATCATGTTGGCCCTGATATGTCTTTTAAGACTTTCCACGAGTTCTGTTCAAAGTGTTGGAGAGAAAAATATCGTTTTTTAGTCATTAATAAAGATGATTCTATGATTAATGGTCGTTATAGAAAAGATTTCGATGTTTTTATTAGCTTATAAAAGAAACAGTATAGATATTTAAAAATCAGTACACCACCAGCAACAACAACAACAACAACTGCTAAACTGATCACACTAAACTGCTAAACTGGTCTATACTGTTTAACAGACCAACTTTCAATATGAATAAGAAAACAAAACCTAGTTAATAAATTTATTAAAACTCGAAATATTTCGAAAAAGAAATATAAAAGTCTTCAGATTGGACATGTTGTAAGTAATAAGCTTTTGGAAAAACTTTTAAACCTATATCAAAACCATTATATGAAATAATTCAATCGACTAATAAGAGAAAGATAGTTAAAAATTAAATGTATTAAGATAATTCTTTTAAGAATAATAATATTGCTACCAGCACACTATTTAAAAAGAGCAAGCATGATTCTAATACATTTTCTTCAAGCTCTGATAGCAACGAAAATCGAGAAAAGTTCCTCGACATTTAATTCATTTGATGTCACCATCAGATGATGATGATCCTGTTAATAAAATAAAAAAACATATTTTAAATTTATAATTGATTTATTTATATTTGGAAAATTATAATTACTAAACATGATCTTTTTTATTATCAAATTAACAAATTCATTTACTTTACTTATGCAGTTACTTTTAGTTATAATATAATAACAATTTTAAAATTATTCTGGGGCTGGGGCTGTTGTTGTTGATCTGTTGAGAATTCATCGTATTCCTCCCCCTGCTCACACCACCTTACGATATCTCATGCTGAAAAGAAAAATAAAAAAATTTATTAATATAATTATAAATTTATATATATGTTAAATAATAAAAAATATTTATAAATAAACGCACATTAATTTACCTACATCATGAATATTCAATTCATATTTGCCATTTTTCGTGGCATCCCTGCTCAAATAGCTGTTCCCTCGTTGATTATTTCAAGATGTTCCTCCTCAAAGTTGAAGAAGGTTGGCATGTACAGATAATATTTCCCATCCAGCAGGCACCGGCCCTTTTTTCCGTAGGGTGTTTCAACCCACCGAATGGAAGTAATCCTATATTTTTTACCGAAAGGCATTTCCTTGAGGGAGAGGATCGACTGTCCCATTTGAGCCTTCTTAAACGCTGTTTTTAGAGATTCCATTTTAACGGTGATAGAGTTGAACTTTGTTTTAATATAACTTGAAATAAACTGATGGTGAGCCAGTGTTCTCAGAACCTTTTATTCCCATTTCAACCTCAATATTGTGGGAAGAAATTGTTGATTATAAGACCAACATTTTTTCATTTCCCTTGCACTTGCCCGCAACTAAATATTTTAGAACCTTAAAGTAAACAATTTGTATGTGCGCACAAATTTTATTATTTTTATTGAACTCATTTTAAAGTCTTTAGCAACACACTTGTTTATGCCTGCAAATGTTATCACTTTCCCTTACACTTGACCGCAAAATATTTTAAAGCCAACGTTGAAAATAAAAATTTAAAACAAAAAATTGTATTATTTAAAAAATATGATTTAACTGTTCTTTTATTTTTTTTTTTATTTTTTAAAGTATATACATATATATACATTTTGTTATCTACATACAGCATCATGAATGCATCTATTGTAGAACTATTTAATAGAACTATAAAAGGAGTGATCTGAAAAAAATTTAGTTTAACTGGAAATTATCAATGTATATATGTACGGATTTAATTATCCAATATAATAGTATGAATAACAAGTATGCAAAATTTCCACAAAGTTATTATATGCGGGAACCTCAACCATTGTTAGATGTCAGTACATTCAAGGCTATTGCTCCGCTAATTGTTGTTGATGTAACCCACCAAAATGAGGCAGTTAAAGATGGACCTATTGATATACGAATTGAATTTGATACTGAATCACTCAAACCAATTCCAGATAAAACATCAGCCTACTGTTTGGTAATTCACGATCGTTTAATTGAATACTCACCTCTACCCAGTGAAATTATGAGAATAATTTAAATATTTTATCAATTAATTTTTCCATATACAAATAAAGAATTTATAAACGATTTTGTTTATATAAATATTATTTTTTATTTATTTAATAGTTTTGATTAAAAAATATATTTTCTTAATTAATTCTATAGTGACCCCATGCAAGGGTGTCAACACCATTTTCTTTAATAAATCGCTTATCATCGAAATAACTTAACACTATTTTATGAATTTCTTGAGAATATATAATATGTATCTTAGATCTAAAAGTAAACATTTTATCATAATAAATTTTCTTATCAAATAAACATTTTTTATAATCATTAATACTAAGATTCATTAATGCTGATTTTTTTACACCTTTTGCTTTTTTAATATCATTGTCACCCTCAACACTTATAGAATACATTTTAGATCTTAGTCCAATGAATTCCCTCATTTCTTCCCTCAATTATTTTCATCTTTCAATAAACCCAATACCTTTTTATTTTTTTGTTCTATACCATATGGATTGTTAGGCTTATAGTCAGATGTATCAAATTTCAAATTAATATCGGGTATTATATGTATCTTTATAAAAATCTTCGGTATTAATTGAATATATGAATGAATCCGTATCCATATAGCACAAACTCAAGTTTTCATTATATTTTGGAATCATATAATTATAATGAAAATCATACATTTTATCTTTAGACTTTTCGAGAACTGCAAACCCTACAGAAATAGGTTAATTAAATTCGATATGTAGTCTATCCAGCTGGATAGCTACCATATTATCGGTAAACCTTGTAGAGCTATGAAAATTCGGTTTAGCTATAAGACTTCTAGCTCCCAATCTTTTCCCAACACTTTCCCACTGGCATACAATTTTTACATCTTTCCTTTTCTCTACATTTTCCATGGTTTTGCCATAGACAGCATTGTTTAGTAATTTAAAAAAGTTCTTTTCAAAGTCATTTTTAGCGTTTGTTCTATGAAAAGTATTTAGATCTATGTATTTCTTGAGCCAGGGAGATTGTTTAAATTTTAAAATTCTATTGTTGTAAGTTAGTATAATGTATGATATAATTTGATTTATTATATAAGTCTATAATAAGCTTTTAATGTTTCCCGGTAGGACTTTTATTGTTTTCAGCGCAAAACGGTAAATCATTATGTAAGTTATGTTGCTCAAAAGGAATTTCTAAGGTCTACTTCTAAAATAAAACCTTCATCAGAATCATCTTTACATTAATTTAAATTAAACGAATCAATATTTTCAACCCATTCAAACTTTCCTTCTGGTAAATACTGAGACATAGCCCATCCATATAAATTATTAGCGTCTAGATACATGAGATAATTTGAAGGCTTCCCATTATCGAAATCAGTCATATATTTGTTGTTTGCTTTAACATGGGGTTTTGAACACTGAACTATGCCTCCTCTTATCCCGTTTTGAATGAATTTAATCATATCAATGTCAGTTAATAGATCCAACTCAATTTTAGTATATTTTAGCATTGCATTCCAAGATAGCCCAGGTGCTGTATATTACCGACAAGGATCTAAATTGTAAATAGATTTACATACTTTTCTGAAATTTTCAAATACATCAGTTAACAATTAAACATCTGTCTTGAGATATAGTTCCAAGTAGTCTTTGAAATTAGAACAATTAAAAGATGTTCACACTTTTTGAGCATGTTCATAATCAACAACAATACATTCTTGATTCGTTAATTTATTAAAAAACTTATCTCTTGAAGGTAGATATTCCTCTTGAAGTCGATTAATGGAATTAAAATAATCGTATGGAAATACTCCCTTTCTCTTCATAAGATTAAATTCGTTTTCATCGGTAAACTTAGACCTTAGAACATAAAAATCTGAAATCGATAAATTTTTAGCTAAACTCTCTAAGCTTGAAGCCATAAATCTAAATGAATCTAAAAACCTAAGTTCAACGCTATCACCGTCATCAAAATGAATATGTTTAGAAACTGATACATATATTTCTTTGTTAATTGGTACTACGTTTATTCTTCCGGGAATCGTTGAAAGTTCTTTAATATATAAATGGCAATCATATGAAGAAAGATTGTGGAAAAATATAGGAATGAATTTTGAAATTTTAAAGTTTAGATTACAATCATTATGAGCTGGGCCTCAATATTTTCCCGTTAAATGACAATGATCTGCTACTCTATCAACTCCCAACGGTTTTTCGCATATATGGCAATTACTACTATTATTTTGAATATTTAATTCTACTGGGGTGAGGAAATTCATTGGAATAACTTTATTAAGATAATTACTATAAATATCTCTAGCATCGGCAACTAAAGAAGCAATAAATTTTTGAGGGGCATCTTCACCTGTATATAATCTAAACTTATCTAAAGAATTATTAAAACTACACTTAATATAATAACTAAATGCACACGGCTTATGTGTTTGTATAGTTTTTACAGATCCCGAGTTCTGAATATTTTCCGGTGTTAGGAAACACTCGAAATCTGCATATATTACAAACGGTATATCTAACTTATGTTTAAAATTTTGAAAAGAAATTTTACTTTTTTCTGCATCCGGCACTTTGGTAACAATTCTGCTACATTCCTTGCGATGACGTTGCAACTTGTAGTCGGAATCAAAAAACTGCAAGCAGACATTACATAAATGCATTCCGTGTCCATATCCTGTTAGTTGACTGCGTAAAAGTCTGAAAATAAAATAAAACAAATAAATTTTAAGATTCTTTAAATATTATGAATGTATATAGCAAGTAAGCAAGTAATAAAAAAAAGAAAATGTATAAATATGATATTTACCTTGAAATATTTTTAATCCAGATGTAGTGAAATTTGTCTCCTTCCTGTAGCAATAGATGGGTGTTTTTCTCCTCCTTTGTATAGTAATAGGGTCCCACGATACTTTTAAGGTCCTCGTCGAATCCAAAGACATTAATGCTTATTTTGGGATTATTTTCCTCGAAAATTTTTACATCTTTCACTTTCATTGGAAAGACAAGACTTTCAAAATTGAGAGTGATGCTGTTGTCTAGCGTTATTTCAACTGCATCTATATCTATGATGTTATAACTGAAACATCTGTTAGAGTTATCATTAACAGGATATAATTCTGAGATTACTGCCCATTTAAAGCAGTATTCGTCATTGTTTTGCACATTTATACAAGCTTTTTTATCTCCTAGTATTTTTGGTAATTTAATGTATTGTGAACCTTTAATTGGTTTGTATTGATTCACGTTTATTTCCAAATGAGAGATTCTTATAAGTGTCCAACCACTATCACGTTCTTGAAATCACTCACTCATTTTGATGTATTCGCAAAACAATTCCATATTAAATTTAAAGTTGGTGTGTTTTTCCAACATTTCTTCAAGTGTTTTTAAAACTATATCTCTGATGTTTGCTAAAAACTCTTCGGGAATCAATAAACCCTCCTTATGATTTTTAATCATAAATGATTCTATCCGCTCATTAAAAATTGAGGTGATTCTTGTTACGTTCTCGTTAACTATTTCACCACTATTTCTCTTATGTTCGTTTGTCCTGATGTGATAAACCCAATTCTTAGTGACTATCTCTTTCTTGCACTTGTTGCAATAGAGATACGGAATTGTTTTCTCCACAATAGCCCGAAGACTTGGAACCCCATTTGATGATGATGATGGTGATGATGTCGATGACGTTGCTTTTGAGGTTGATGCCGCATGTTGATTTCTCTGATGTTTTTTTAAAGTATCCTTTCGCGAAAAAAACTTTTTGCATGTATCGCATTTAAAATATTGCGATGGTTGATCTTGATGCTTTATCCGAATGTGCCGATTCAAGTCGGACTTCCTGCCGAAAGTTTGCTGCATTCAAATTGATCCATTTTTAATTTTTATTTAATGACTGTGTTTGTAAAATTACAACCTTTTTTATTATTCACTTTATTGATTGTTTATTGATTTCGGATGGTCTTAAATCACTTTTTATTGTATTTTACACTAATTGTTTATATATTTAGATATTGAATGTTTATTGATCGTTTTAAACAATTCACTTGTGTCTCTTTTAAGAATTACCTTCAAGCGCAATTGTAGTCGATAGCAAGAACTTTTATCAACTGAAGATTAAATTCATTTTGTTTGACATATCAACCTTAAATTCTTATCTTCTTTTTTTGCCCTTGCACTTGACCGCAAAAATTGTTTATTTATTTTAGAAGTACCACAAAACATGTTGAACTTCTACATTGCTGCCTTATCTTGAACTTGCGGGTTATGAGTGCGCTTACTATGAAGCTTGAGACTTAACACTTTAACCTTGAAATTAGTATTGAAATTGAAATTAAATAAAATTAAAATCTGTATCGGGATGGGGATGGGTGACGTAATCGGCATACAATGACATAAGTCGACTTCTAAAATGTTCTCGACGTTTCTGCATCTCGAAGCTTGTAGAAACTTCTTGACTCTTCTTGGCATTGGCTTAGGTTAGGTTGATTCTGAAGTATTATTTGTATAGGATCGCGCTATTTGCTATCTCCCTTTCTCTCTCCCTTTCTCTCTCACGCCATTCGCTTCGGCATACAGTGACATAAGTCGACTTCTAAAATGTTCTCGAAGTTTCTGCATCTCGAAGCTTCACAGACTCTTGAATTTACATAAAATATAAGCCAGAGGCGGAGAAGTTGCTGGGTGTAAGTGACTTGGCCGGTGGTTATTAAGCGGGGGCGTGTTACCCCTATGGCCCCCTACTGACGAATAGATATTTATACACGCCTATGTTTTTTAATGGTTGTCATCTAATATACAAACTACTTACACAAATCTAATACACGCACCTAATATTTACCGACTTTATTAAATTTATAAACATTTGCTTCATTCCAAATAAATATATATATTTATATTTACACTTTTATATATACATTTACATACACATTTATATATACCCAAAGCAAGTTGACCAGCAAAATTTGAGTCTTGCTGTAACTAATGCGAGGGTTAAGAAAAAACAAAACATGCACACACTGATAAGAACTCGCTTGACTCCCACTACCGATAATGTAGTGTATAAAATTATGATCAACGCTTAAAAGCAAACACATATCCCAAACTTGCTAATTTAAAAGTTTAAAGCAAAGACATACCCCAAGCTTGCCAATTTTAAAAGCTCAAAACAAAGACATACACCAAACTTGCAGATTTTCAGCAAAAAAACAAAAGCCCCCACTAGATGGCGTTGGGGTGCAGGCATGACGTCATCGAATTGCGACACCCGCCACCTGATCCAGAATCGCTATATCGTATCTACTATGAAAACTGGGCAAAAACCTCCAGAGTTGCGATTTTTTACTTTTCGAGAAAACCCCCTTTTTTTGTTCTTGTTGCATTAAAAAAAATCTGAAAAATCCGAATTTGAAAAAATTGAAATGAAATCTTGTGGAAATCTTTTCTTAAACTATACCTAATACAGATGAAAAAAATGCAATTTTGAATTGAATTGAATTCTTTACTTGTATTCTCTGGCCTGTGCAGCCAACATAACCTCAATGCACTCAGGATGTGGAATCTGCAAGTCAAGGTGGAACCTTTCGACCATTCTTTTGCTTGCAGTGGATGCCGAAAAACTTTTCATTCCAAATGTGTGAATCTCAATGCTAAAATAAGTGACGCTTTACGTAGCACTACGCATAACGGTTTACAATGGCTCTGCAGTCAGTGCAGGAATTTCTCAATATCATTGCCTATGTCACGATATTCAGAGCTACAAGCCTCTTTAATAAAGATTGCTAGCGAGTTTTCGCGACTAAGCAACTTCATCATCGCGCTTGTAGAATATATTGATTCGCTAAAATTTCTCGCCTGTTCGGCTAAATCTGCAAAGGCTGTCGGTGAAGCAAGCATATCTCAAAACAAAAATAGCTAAAAACAAAAACAAGTTAACGTATAACATTACACAACGATTCAAATAATAATGTAGCGCCAAGCACATCTGCTGAATCACACGCATTATAATCTCTTGCTCAAAGTGAAAAAGTCGCTTTGACGCAAACTGGACCCGACCATACTGCAAGTATCCGTGCACCGACACCGCAAACCCAGAACCGAATTCCGTCGCAAATTCTGTCATATGACTCGCCCGCACGTGCTGCACATTATCGCTCTGTGTCTGACGCCAGCACGCCATCTTCGCTGCAGTCCAAATCCATTCATTCTGTCATCACACTTACCAATGAATCAAATGAAACGCTGTCGACATCTAAAACCCAGCCACCAACCATAAACGCTATGCTTCCTGTCGTTGCCAACAGAAGCTCCACGGAATCGATAGCCTCTTTCACATCAGCAACAAATGACTCCGCCAGTTCGAAAAACTGCTCAGTAAGACGAGCTGGACACCTAGTTGGCCATCTTGAATCTGACCATCTAATGCAGCATCCAACGGAAATATCAGCTCTGCCTATTGAGTCCACAAACAGTGGACCATTGGTGGACTTGATTGTAGTACCTCGTCTGTCACGAAAATCAATATTCATTTCAAGGTTAGCTGGTGCTACCATGGGGTTGCAAATATTAAAGCGTATATTCACAGAAAGCTGCCAGAACTAAAATCGACGCCAAGATGTATTAAACTCACCCAAGGTAGTCAACGGGATATAGCTTCTTTCAAAATGTATGCATAATGATGAGCAAGGACTTTTGGCTATATGTTGTTTTTATCCGGGATTTTATTCCACGCTCCAGAACAGTCTCCACATCTAACAATCTGGCCCATAGCATCGCTTTCACAGCAGCTACATCCCCAAAAAACTGTTAAGCTGCAATAGAGACCTAAGTGCTGCTACAAACATCATTCATAACTACTCTCTATGCTTCCATAATGTGGGTAGACTCCGTTCAAAACTTGCCAACTGTACAATGCATCTAGTTCTCATGAGTACTAAATCATTGCTTTGGTCGAAACATGGATGACGTCACACTCTTTCTCCAGTGAACTATTTGACTCAAGCTATGTTGTATACCGCAAGGATAGAGTACTGGATTCAGGAGTTTTAGGTGGTGGAGGCGTTCTCTTCGCAATATCATAGAAACTATCTAGTAGAGAAATCCAGCTTCCACTCATATCTTCAAGACTCGATAAAATTTGTGTATAAGTATCCTTTGAAAATTCATAAACAAGTTACACAAAATAAATAATATTTATCGTAGTTATATTCCTCCTACGAGTTGCTTGGATGTATATTGTGATCACCCTTTTAACATTGAGTATATAGTCAATAATTTACGTATAAACCAAACCCCTTGTATTCTTGGCGACTTTAATTTGGGTACTATAAACTGGAAATTTGTTTCCGAAGAGAATGTTATTTTGCCATTCAATGTAAGTAGCATTATAAAGTCCACACTATGTGATACCCTTATATTCATTAAGCCTTTTTCAAATCAATGTTCACTTAAACGGCATTTTTAGAACTCTAATCTCATTTTTGCTGCTAATGATTTCAGGCTTTCTAAATGTGACATGCCACTCATAAATGAAACACTTCATCACAAGGCGCTTGTTCGCAGACTTTTTTGGCTCTGTATTGTGGCGGCCGTGGCGTAGTGGGTAGAGTGTGTGACTCTTACGCCAGAGAACCCAGGTTCGGATCCTCCATCCGACACAGAAAGTTTTTTCAATTGAATTAATTTTCCTGTTCGGCCGTCACCTCTCTGCAGACAATGGCAAACCTCAGAGAGTAAAAACTGCCATGAAAAGCTTCTAGAGAACATAAGCCGTTCGGAGTCGGCGTAAAACATGTAGGTCCAGTTCTCGATCATTTGTGTGCAAACATTTCACTTCACACGCAACACAATTGATCATAAGAAGCTCTGTCAAAGTCCTTTCAAGGGCTGAAATGGCCACTTCGTTTTTTGAAGCGAAGCTTTTTACTCGTTCTGTGATTTGCTGGGAGTGAAATCTGAAAAATTTTCGACAGATTTTTTCTTGGAAATGTGATGGTTTCTTTGTTGCTAGTGCTTATTACAACAAGAAAATTTAATACTTTAATATTAAATAATAAAAATATTTGTTGACCTGCCCGTGGGGATCGAACCCACGTCCTCTTACACGGGAGTCCAGTGCACTATCCACTAGGCCACAAACACTTGTTAGAAAGAGGTGTTAATTCAATCCTAATTATGACAGAAGCTATGCTGCAGTAGATCGTCACCATCTATCAATATATAGAGGATTGTGTATTTGCTATGCTACAACTATCAAAAATTTGCTTTTATTTGCCACAAGGTGTCTTCAGCATCGGTTTGTTTGTATTGTGAATGCGTTTGTGGTGCTGTTGGCATAGAGTGTAAATTATTATCTAGAGATTGCATCAACTCTGCTAATCTCTGGCATGTGTTAACAGAGGTTAACAGAGTTTTTTTTCTTCATGTTTTTAAGTGAAATAACTCTGAAATAATAATTTTCACTCTATGACAAGTGCGTTGACAAGTGCGTTTTTAAGTGTCAAAAAAATAGATATCAATAAATATTTAATCAACAAACGCATGCATGAGTCAGTGCAGCCAAGTTCACAACCATTTGTGGAGAGTTAAAATGGAGAGTCGTTGGCATTATATGCCCGTATATGTAATTGGCGTGGAAATTTAACATTCAACAATAAAAAAATAAGCAGTAAATATGTTTTCTGTATATATGTAATTTATTTTATGTTATTTTTAAATTTTTGAATTTAAAAGTTAATTTATTAAAAGAAAAAATTGTTAAGCTATCAAATCTATTTAACTGCGAAAAAGCTTCGCTTCTCTCGTGTGTCTAACGACGCACCTGTATTTTTTTTTTTATATATATATATATACGATATTCATTGAATACCATTATTATATTTTCTTAACTAAAACAAAGAGCTACTTGCATTTGAAACGTTTGTCCACTAATGACCGTCGACATTAGAATGTAGGAAGAAGCGAACTCAAAAACTTCCGTTATTCGAACTTCGCCTTCTCTCGTTTTACTCTAATGCTTAAGATTGTTGTTAGTAGAAAACTTTTAAATCACAGACACAATAGTAATTGAATAAGCTCAAAACATAATGAAAAAATGTGGGTATAATTCGTCAAAAGGCTTAGAAAAAAATTTATTTCTTTTACAGTAGTATATTTTGGCAAAAAAAAATTTAAAGAATTAAACATTAAAATATAGATATCTTAGCTTTATTGTTGGATGATCAAAATTTTTTTTGACCAGTTTGAATTTTTCACTCATGGTGGACCTTTTTTGGGAGATGCCCATATGTGTGTCGAAACCCAACACGTAAAAGAACGGAGTTCTTTTGAACTCTTTTTGAATTAAACTGTGTTGGAAATGTATTTTCATTCGGAAGAAGCAAACAATTCTATTTTGTCACGAGCATTTTTATTATGGACAATTATATTATGTTGGACACAATTAATATCCTCTTATATCTTAAAAGAATGCATTCGTACTATATTATACATATTTTTTCTCTGCATGTATGAAACGACTGGAAACCTTGGAAATATCCACCGGTTAAAGACATCCAGAGGTGAACAATACGACCCTATATGTCTTATTAATTCAAATAAAAAATCATTGGTGCAGTAGAGAGCTTTTTCTTTATTTTCCTTTGCAACAGTGTTTCCATTCTCTGTGTTGATTTAAAATTAAATGACTTTTTATGTACAGCTTAGTTTAGTACATGCTCATGTATCTTTTATAACGTCTCACTTGAGCCAAATTTTTAAAGCAGTAAAACTAGCTCATGTACTTGAACGATAAAAAATATTTAGTTTACCCGTCCACTATCGTACACCCAAATAATTCCTCTTTCATTCTTTAAAGCGTATCAAAATTTGACAATCAACAATAACTTGACAACTTCAACAACACAACATGGTACTACCATTTATCACAGCTGGCCATTTTGGGATTACAATTACTTTCCGATTGCAATTGCAGTAATAGTTATAGATAAAAATTAACGACTACTGTAATGCAAAAAAATGTTATTACAAGTATTGTTTTCGGTATACCCCGTCGAGTTAACGTTTTGTGAGGCCTGAGGCCAGAAAATCTTCGAGGCCTTTACGAGAAAAATTTTTTAGCCAAAAAAAGTCCTTTCGGCAACACTTAATCCTATTGACAATCTGACTTCAGTTTGACATTTGTCACATTTCATATGAACAAAAAGCGAAACTAATTCACCCACTTTTCCATTTCTTTGTATTCATTGTTCCGTTGCTGTTTAGTCGTGTTTTAAATAATACATTTAAAAACAATGAAACGATCATATCCGAGCGGTGCTCAAAAAGGAAAGTGTTGCGGAAAAAAACAAAAGCACCTGCAGCTATAGAGTAATTATTAGTGACCGCTTTGACTTGTATCAGTATAATCGAATAAAAAGTATTGGATACTCAGGGTTGTTTTTTCTGTTTAAGCTTAATGCAAAGTCAATATATCTTACTTACTTGGTGGCCATAAAAAACCGCGTTCCGGTTTCGGCCGACCTCATCAGCTCTTGCCAGGCGCCTCTGCTTTGTGCGCGCCTTCTCCAATCGGTTACACCAAGTGCGGTTAGGGCTTCCTCGGCCTGGTCCATCCATCGGAAGCACGGTGCCCCTCGTCATCGTTGACCAACGTCCCTCGCCTCGAGCACCTTTTTCGCTGGAGCTTCATCGTCCATACGATGAACATGACCCAGCCAGCGTAGTCGCTTTACAGTTATACGCCAAACTACTTCAATGTCTTCGTAGAGCTCATACAGCTCGTGGTTCATTCGGATGCGATAGTCATCGCCGACTCGAACAGGACCAAAGATTTTGACTTTTCTCTCAATCACCCCCAGAGCAGCTGCATCAATTTGCGAAAAAATCCATGTCTCAGCGCCATAAAGAGCACAGGTAGAACGAGCGTCTTGTAGAGTGTTATTTTTGTCGATCTCGAGAGGGATCTGAAACTTAGTTGCTTACTGAGCCCGTAGTAGCACATTTTAGCAATCATTATTCTTCGCTTTATCTCCAGGCTGACTTCGTTGTTGTTATTAATGGCGGTGCCAAGGTATACAAACTCCTTTACTTGAAAGTTATAGATTCCGGATGAAACGTGGGAGTCTAGACGCCGCGCTCCCTACATACAGTGGATCGCCTTGTCTGAAACCTCTTTCGGTATTGAAGGTTTCGGAGAGGTCATTTCCTACCTTGACGGAGCTGCATGTGTTGCTCAACGACGTCCTGCAAAGTCTAATCATTTACTGCAATAATAATCAACTGCAAAGTATACCGAACTCGGACATTGTTGCGTATAAGCAATCCCTTCTCGGGCTATCGAACGCAGCTTTGTAATCGACAATGTGTGTCAATTTGATTTTCGTGGGTTTCTTCCGGGATTTGTCGTAGTATGAAAATCTGGTCTGTGGTGAACAGTGATAAGGTCCAATCAGTGTTTTTGTACTCGGTTTAAATCTTTCACAAAGTACGCTTGAGATAAGACAATCTTAATAAGCCAACCTCGATAGTTGGCGCAGGTTGTTGGTGGGTCTCCTTTCTTAAGTATATGGCAAAGAACGCTGAGATTCCAATCGTCGGTCATGCTCTCCGCTAGCCATATTTTGCTAATGAGCTGATGCATGCGCCTTATCAATTCATTTCCGCCGGTTTTAAACAATTCAGTTGACAGGCCGTCAGCACCCGCTGCTTTATTGTTTTTAAGTCGTTAGATAGTAGCTCGAACCTCTTCATGGATAGGTGGTAGTGCTTCCAGTCCGTCATCGATGATTGGTGGCGCTGAACTGTGCTCTCCGTGGGCGGCATTGGTGAAAGCGTCGACAGGGAGTAAATTGGAGAAGTGCTGTCTCCATATTCTCAGCACACACTGCGTATCTGTTACCAGATCTTCATTTTCATCTCTACAAGTGGATGTTCCGGGCTTGAAACCTTGGGTTAGACGCTTATCTGGTATCTTACCCTGGTATACCTCTAGTTCCTCACGCTCACCCGAGTCAATATATCAATGCAGTAAAACGCAACCATGTGCGTGGACTGTCGTTGTTGTTGTTTTGTTGCTGCAAAACCTATGCTATCAGCTTTGAATTTTTGCATAATTATGTTGAATCGTAATTAATATCATTTCAGGGGGAGGTAAGGTTTGACTAAATTCTTAGCTCATTCGGAGCAAAACTAACAAAGTTACAGTACGTTGAATGACCGTACCTCTAGCTTAGTCTTGCGCGCCATTTTGCTACCTGCGCTGAGCGGCGAGCGGTAACTGTTTCGGTCTCTATTGTATTTATTTTATCCCCTCTTTTCGTCTTAATATCTTCAGGTAAATAAAATGTGTAACGTACATTGTATCCTTCAATGTGGAATATATATTTCAGTCTAAAATTGAACGCTTAGGAGAGCAGATATGTGAGTCATTTCAGTTTTGCGCCGATTTCGTTAACTCATGCTCCATTTTGTTTTTGTTTAGTTTTCTTAGTGATTTTGTATTTATCATCGAAAAAATGCTGAAACCAACTGGCAGAGAAGGACGTGCATAGGGTGGCCCAAGATTAAGCCGACCAAGAAAAAGAGTCATACCGCAGGATCGAAAAACGAAAGTAAGAGCGTCTAGTGCATCAGCGAAAAAAATCAAGTTGAATGCTTTGCTTGAAGTCGAGGAAGATCTTAAAAAACAATATCGAATTATAGACATTCTTCTAGTTTTTTCTACTGTAGCAACATTAGTGAAGTGTAAAACGTGTGACAGCTCAGTGGCATTTGAATCTTGTAAAATAGAAGGTCTTGGCTTCAAAATAAAAGTTACGTGTGAAAAGTGCAAAATTTCAAACTATGTTCCGTCGAGTGAAAGAATTGATGGTAATGCCTACGAAATAAATAATAGATTTGCATTCGTAATGCAAGTTTTAGACCTAGGACATGCCGAGTGTGTGAAATTTTGTGGATTGATATACATGCAAGTAGTTTTATTTCAAAACCGTGCTACAATACAAAGACGAGACAAAATAATCGCAAAGACAGACGAAATTACAGTATCCGGTGACGGTACGTGGAAAAAGAGGATTTAATTCGCTCTTTGGTGTATCGTCATTGATCGGCTATTTGACCGACAAAGTTGTTGATATTTTTGTCAGCAGTTCGTACTGTAACTTATGTGAAACCTGGAGCAAAAAACTAGGACATTCACAATATGAAGAGTGGCACGAGGAGCACGTGAACATGATCGAAAAGTTATTAACAGTGTATTATGGGCTAGCAAATCACGATTCTGTGGACAAAATGAAGAACGATATATGGGCGACTTTTATCATTATTCTTCTACTGATCAAAATCCCCAGCATGAAAAATGCGATGTATCGTGGTGCGAGTGGAAGAAGGCTGAAGCTGCAAAAACATTACGATCAATCAAGCACAGTTACTCCACTTTCAGCTGATGTTTTAGACGCAATAAAGACAATATATAAAGATTTAAGCAAAGACACGCTGTTGGAACGTTGTCTGGGTGGTTTAAATCAGTGAATGATACCGCAACTGTCGTTTAAATTGCGGCATATGAAGCAGCATCACTTTTTAACGAAGGCTCTACTGCTTTTCTGACCTTCGTGCAAGATTTGGGCATCACTTCAGGACCAAGTGCTCATGAATGGGAACGCGCGACAGACTCTGCGGATCAGCAGAGCGGACGAGCAAGCTGCTCGCGAGACCACAGAAGGCAGAGTTTTACGTAGACTGGAGCAAAAAAATGCCTTGGATAACGTGGATAATAGTGTAGTACTGTATGGAGCCGGCATCGATGATGACATGTACGTATTTTATAAGAAAATCCAGTTTTTTCAAGATACACTCAGTTCTGTTTTTACACGACTTTTTACACGAATTTTATTAAACACGAATCAAAAATAAATCTATTTTGTTTTTACACGCTTTATTTTGATTTAACACGATGGACCCAAATTCTGAAAATAACAATTTTAGTACTAACAGTTTTCACCGCTATAAAATTTTTAATTTTTATTATACTCCCGTGTTGCCGCGTGTAAACATGCATGTCAACAGTCGTCCCTATTGTATTGTATGTGTACTATATTGTTTTTTGCATTCTTTTCTAAGTTTCTGAAATTGTTTTTTTGCATTCTTTTATAAGTTTATGAAATTGTTTTTTTTTTTGCATTCTTTTATAAGTTTATGAAATAAAAATATACGCCAATATTAGCTATAACGCTCCAATATGAGTTTATAAATGGGTTATTGTATTATTTCTACAGATTTGTTAAATTTGAAACCAATCTTCTAGTTTTCCATAAGTGCAATGCATTTTTTACACGATTTTTTTTCAAGAAATCTTTGGGAACGTATCTACCGTGTAAAAACACAACTGAGTGTATTTTAATTTTTTCAGTCTACAAAACTTGAAATCGATTTGCCCAAACATTTAATTTTTAAAGTCGGTGACCAGCCTACAGAAAAAACTACTGAACCGATCGTTTTTGAACATATATTCTACATGTAAATAGCTCTCTAGTTACGTCGAGTTTTTTTAAAATTTTTTATTTACTAAAAATTTCACAATAACAAATAGGTCGACTTTTTCGTCAAAAACCGTCATTTTGGCTTCAAAATGGTGCCAAAAATTTAAAAACTAAAAAAAAAAACTCGACGAGACTGGAGATATAAAGTAAGAAACTAAAGAAAACATATTGAGTTTTTGGTTTTATATGATCCAGTTTTTCGTCAAAAACCGTAATTTTGGCTTCAAAATGGTGCCAAAAATTTAAAAACTAAAAAAAAAAAACTCGACGAGACTGGAGATATAAAGTAAGAAACTAAAGAAAACATATTGAGTTTTTGGTTTTACATGATCCAGTGATGCTGTAAGCTGGTCAACGCACAAACATTTTTTTTCGAGGCGTCTGCGGAGATCTACAACAAATCCGTTATTTCTCTCTATTTTTGAACAAAATATTTTATAAATGTTCTTCAAATGTTGTTCTTTTATATAATAATATGTAAAATAAACCTACCTAAACCTAAAGGTTTTAGCAAACCTTACCCTGGTTCGAATCACACCTAACAGAAAGTTTTTTTCAATTGAATTAATTGTTCTGTTCGGCCATCACCTCTCTGCAGACAATGGCAAACCTCAGAGAGTAAAAACTGCCATGAAAAGCTTCTTGAGAATATAAGCCGTTCGGAGTCGGCATAAAACATGTAGGTCCAGTTCTCGATAATTTGTGTTCAAACATTTCACAACACATACAACAAGGGTCAAAGTCCTTTCAAGGGCTGAAATGGCCATTTTCGTTTTTTTTTTTTTTTATATTTGCATATATACATCTCTTGCACAAAACTCTTATCAAAAACATCGAGTAGTACCAATTAAAGTATCAAATAGCATTCAATACTTTATTGGGTACCCAAACGTACGAAAAAGTATTCAATACCTCCACCACTAGTAATTACTATAGATAGACCCACTTTTTAAAGTGAAACCTTCGACATCGACGCCAAATGTGTATTCTTTAGATTATGCAACTTTGCAATTTTGGGTATTTTAGCAAATTTGACCCAATTCTTGTGTCGAACATCGTAAAACAAGGGTCAAGGAGGTATTCACGATGTACGGACATAAATTTGAACTATTTAGGCCGAGCATTTCCGGCAAGTTCATTGCTTTTATTGGAACTAAATTAATGAATATAGTTTGAAGAGAGCTTAGAATTGCTCTAGAATTGATATTTTTTATTAAGTGAAGATTTCACCCCGAACGTAGGTCATTGCGCCCAATTGGTGTTTTGTGTTAGCTCCACTAGAAAAGGTGCTCCTGTCTCGTGATTTATAAAATTTCTCCGATCACTCATCACAAATTGGAATATTTGACGTGATTCCTGATGAAATATTAAATCGATTTCTTGAATATTTAGCTGGAGAATATTCCGGACTCCAGCAGGACGCTCGATTTAAATCGATTCGCAATATTTGTTTTCTGTGTGCACCATATTCCCTAAATCTAGACGGAGTAGCTGCGGTTTCGGAGAACAAAAAATCTATTTTGTTTTAATTTTTTTTTTGGAAACACGTACACATTTTTTGTCAGATCAACTTTTCGCTAGGATTAAATCTAAGACGCAATGCAACCCGATCAATTAGTTCTCAAAAAACCGACAGGAACGCGTTGGTCGACCAAAAATTATTTAACTGATGTCTTATTTAAATGCGAACATTGTCGAGGTGTAAGAGGTGCTGTTGCGTCTTATCGACCATAGACCAACAGAGTGATTTCAAAAAAATATTCTTATACAATGTCGAAAACGCCGTTCTCATTAAATTCGACAAAGTGAGTCGTTCTCTGCAGAAATCAAATTTGAATCCTTCTGTAGCGACTTAACTCTATCAAGACCTTGTCGATCATATTGAGAATCTGAAGAATCAATTCGGCCAAATTTTTTGTGAAAAGCCAAATCGGCTTATAGCTCTTGACGTTGGCGAATATACGTTGAGATTGAGAACATCCATCACTCTCGAAAACATGGATCAGAAGAAAGTCAACTGTAACTTTTTAAGGGGGGACATGACATTCGCGGCAGAGAAAACAGACCTTTTTTTTAATATCATAACTCAGTCAAAAACAAACATTTTTCCAAATTTTTATTATTATTTATTATTGTAGAGAATTGAACAAATAACAAGAAAAAAAAATCAAAAAAATATATTTTTCACTCCAACATGGTTTTATAGAGCTCCAAACTGGCGGCAGAGAAAAAACGGGGCCTCGTGGTTGAAGCGCTGGGAGTTGCAAAAATTGTCCGATCTGGAAAAAAATGTCTTTCTTAAATCTTAACAAAATTGGTTATCGTATGACACGAGCTTTTTTTTTAAATTTTTTTTCAATTTTTGGTGATGTTCCAAATTTGAAAGTTTGTTTTTTCGAAAAAAATATTGACTTTAAAAATTCATAAAAAATCGAAAAAAATTTAAAAAAGAAGCTCGTGTCATACGATAGCGAATCAAGTTTAAAAAAACAAAATTCGTCAAAAAATTAACCCGACAAAACATGGTTTCGAGATAAACGCGTTCAAACTTTGTGAACAAAGAAAAAAAAAGGTTACCTTCAATCTGCCATGCCTGCTTCGTACTGTATGCCTTCGTTATTTTGTGTTGTGCTGTTTCTTATAGTTTTTTGCAATCGTTTAGCAATTCAGGCTTCACCCTTCAAGTAGGTAGGAAATAACAACCACCAAAAGTCAGGTAGCAAGTAAAACCAGCTCACTAATCCGGCTGTAACTTTTGAACCCGTAGGAATTTTTTCATGAAATTTTTTTCTTAGATTTCAAAAAACTGCCAATGTCATGTCCCCCCTTAATTTTCAGTCCCATCATGAACTGCTTTTTTTACACTTATGAGCAAAGAATGGAATGCTTCGTGAGTTTGGCTGCAAAATTTGGTTTTCTGACGACGCTCAACAAATTGAGCACAAACGAATTCTCATCAGCCGGCTTCATTAGAACATCGCTTCATTTTACGTGAATGTTGTCAGGGGTGCCGGAAGCGGGAAAATGGGGGCACCGCCTCCGGTAAAAATAAAGTTATTGTGAAAAAATGAGTTTTACAGCAACAAAATATAATTTTTTCACATTTCATTTATTTATTGAATGAGTTTTCATTTGAATAACGGTTACAAGCAACAACATATTAAGGATTAAAAATTGACGATGCAATTCGCATTACTTAATATGGACTCCTGGGGCACTACACTCTATTGCGAGGCGACAAAAAAAAAATCGCAAAATTGATTTGATTGTACGGATTTGCGTATGCGTCGCATTTCATTTTCGCATTACATTGATTGACGCATCGTAATACAGAGTAGGGCCCCAGGGGTTAAGCATTGATTTGCGGTTGAAATAACATGTAAGGAAATAAATAGCTTTTATTTATTTTTTGATTTTAGTGTACAACCAAAGTTTAACACAGTATATTAAAATGTTACAAATATATCTAATCTGATATAACCTAACTGATAATAAATTAGTCCCGATTTCAACGGTCAAGACGGTCAACTTTTTGATATTTGCTTTTAAACTTGATTCAGTCAAGCAATAAAACACCGAAAGAAAAAAGAAGAGTAACACAAAAAAGATTCATGAGTGCAAGTTAAATGGAAGTGTTAAAACAACGGAACATCGGAAGTGCAAGCATAATGTCAAAAACTTGAAGGTACATTCAAGTCTGTTCTTTTCCCTTTCCTTATGTTCCTCTTTCCATCAAACTCGACTTGCTTCAAGAAAACTTTACGTTTGGAAAGGGGACTAAGAAGAAATGATGAACGAATAATTTTTTCGTTTCAAATTTAATTAAAATTTTTTATTCGTGTATATTTATATTATATGCTTTTATTGAACTTTTTTTTATATCAGTCTTTTTGTAATATTTTATTGATATGTTTTTTTTTATGACATTTAATATAATAAAAAATTTTTAATATATACAAATGTTTTTTTTGTGAAAAAATGTTTTGCCCTCTCGTTGTACTGTCCCCCCTTCCGGCATGTTAATGGTAAAGTCTTTTTTCCGAGTGCAAATTGGCAAAACATTGTGTTTTTCAAGAAGAAAATCCCTGCATCTCTCACACATCCATGTTTTTGCGAATCTTCGAGGACGAACTGCAGCCCCATTTTCCCAACATTGAGATTGTTTTGCGCATATATTCTTTTCAAAATTAAGAGTTTAGCAAAAATTCAATGCAAAAACAACTGTCTGAAACGAAGATGAACGCTTTCGCGATGATCTTAATCAAAAATGAGGTTTAAGAAAGTTTCGATGCCGATGAAATCATCAAAGCGTTTGTTTAATCTAAATATCGCAAAGTGAACATGAAACTGACTAAAAAAAAAATCTTCAAAATAGACCTATAGCCTTGAGCACAAAATTAAAGAATAAATCATCTGAACTTGAGTACCGTACAAATCACTAAATGAATACTGGTTTGTGTTTTATTAGTTGAAAGAAATATTGGCCTCAAGACACACTGGAGAGGAACCCCAGCGAGCGTGGGAACCCGAGGTATTTCCTTAAGATTAACTCGACGCTGGTATACACACAAATTACGATTACTGTAATTGTAATAGAAAAATCTATTGATTATAATTACAGTTACCGTTATCAATGAAAAATTACAATGAGGATTATTGTAATCATTATATTTATTTATTTAATTACTTACTTGTTGCATAAATTCCCACATTTGGGCAGGGGCTTCAAGATCATATTTGGACCAGCCAGTGGTAGCCGGCGCCACCTTGTTTGAAAAAATAAAAATAAATTTTAATATAGTCAAATTTGTGTACAAATATATCCCAAAGAGTGAAAGCTTTAGATTTATTCTTTCCAACCTAAAAAATTTCTGGCAACTCATCCTATTACGAGTCGCCGCACTTATATTTTTTTAAATTAATTAAATAGATTAATTACATTTTTTTTAACAATTTTTCTACAAATTACTTTTTTTATGAATCAGGAAAATGAAAATAATGTGAACATATCGTACGAACTTTCTGATACAGAAACTTTACTAAATTCGACTCCTATTGATGTTTCTGAATCAAAAAAAAACGTGAAAATTACACTCCAAGAAATTCAAACTCACTAAAGCCCTCCAAGCACCTACGAAACAACTCATTGCCGAGTAAGCTATCTCCGTTCAAACCATCTTCACAAAACAACTCGACGTCTAGTTTAAAAGTAAATACAATTTTTGAATGAATATGTTCTTATTTACATAATAATTGTTTGTTTTTTTTAGAATAATAAAGAGAATGTGGCTTAGACGGGTGATATTTATTGTACTCTTTATTTCCCTAACAATGCTGTATATAAATTGAATTTTTGGAGTGTACTTGCATTTATCAATAAGTGCTTTTTTTATTTCACTGAACAATTTTAAGTTGTACTCTGCATGGTTTTTCAGCGTTTACTTATTTAGTATATTTTTCATGTCATTTTATGTTTAATAATATGTGAAATAATTTCGATTATACAATTAAATATCTTTCTAAATATTAAATATCAATAAAGAAACATTCTAAACATAAATAAAATAATACATTTATCGCAAAACAGATGTTCCAGAGTTTTAAAGATTTTGGGATGGAACTATTTGTATTTTTTTTTTTAAATAGATAATTTTGGATTATATCAGAGCTGAAAAAGAGGGCTAAAATTATTTTATAATTTTACATTATTATATATGCGTTTGGATAAACACTTACTGAATATTGTATTCATAACATACACTGTCTGTCATATAAAAGAGTTGTACATCTCATAGCTCAATTAGCTCTTTTAGCTCACTTACAACAACTTCAATATTTCAGTGTGTGTTGTAATTCGAAGAATTGACTTGGTCGGCGTGACAGCAAGAAAAAAAATGTGCATGCATTGTTGTTTGCTTGCGTCGAAAAATATAATGTTATTGCTGCTATGTGTATTTTGTTATTATTTTTTGTAGTGCACACACAAAGTAGTGGCTAGTTTTTTATTGAGGCTTTTTCAAGTTGTTCGAGTTGTTTTTTTTTATTTTTTTCCTCGCAACCGAAGCTGTAATTTTTTTAATATATTTTTTTTTTTAATATGTTATCCAGCTCACTGCCACGACTTCCCTTTTTTATTTGATTTTAGTCAATAAACACTAGTGTCCCTTAAAAATTAAAATTGTTTTTTTTATGGCTTATCTCCTTAATTTCTTTTTATGATGGTAGAAGAAATGTAAACAACATTTGGTGTACCTGGGACCACGGGAACCCGTGGCGACAAGCATCGGTACATGTCAGTACTTGGTTGTATGGGAAAAAAGTGCTCATTTAAAACAAAACCTAAATAACTTTCGTACAGGGTCCGCCATCTAACGTTTTTTTTTCAACTAGTGCTTATTTCGTGAATGGTAACACTTAACACATGTCTGATTTGACAGATAATTAGTTTTATCCTTCCGCTGAACGAATATGGTTGTGTATACGCTTGAACAACGCTGGGAAATATTGCCTGCGATGGACTTACAGAAGATGCCGATTTTGCCAAAAAAATCATCTTTTCAGATGAAGCTCATTTTGATCTTGGCGGGTATGTAAACAAGCAAAATTGTCGCATTTGGGGCACAGAAAACCCGCACGCATACATTGAAAAGCCGATGCACACAAAACGAGTCACTGTTTGGTGCGGATTTTGGTCCAGAGACATAATTGGGCCATTTTTTTTCGAAAATGAACAAGGAGTGCCCGTTACAGTCAATGGCCATCGTTATCGGGCCATGTTGAACGAATTTTTGTTCACAAAAATTGAAGATTAGGATATTGGCAACATTTGGTTTTAACAGGACGGCGCTACGTGCCACACAGCCGAAGCTACACTCGATGTTTTGCGCCCTGTTTTTGAAGATCGCATTATCAGCCGCAGAGCTGATGTCGTTTGGCCACCGTTGGACTATTATTTGTGGGGTGCCCTCAAAGATAAGTATTACGCCGACAAGCCAGAGACAATTGACGCTTTAAAGGACAATATTCGTGAAGCCATTGGTGAAATACAGCTGCACACAATCGATAATGTGCTTAAAAATTGGACCGATCGTGTAGGCTACTGCATGGCCAGCCGAGGCAGCCATTTGAATGAACTTATTTGCCATTATTAACCGGAAGGATTGTACATTCAAATAAAAAAAGAAATTTGAGAAAATATTCAGTAGTTTTTTTTTGCATTTAAAAAAAAAAAAGTCATTTGGCGGACCCTTTATAAGTGTAAATTTTGAAAAGCTGGTTCGCAGTTCGTTTTCTGTTTAATTTTTCTTTAAAATAAGCTATCAAACATGAAAACTGGGCAAAAACCTCCAGAGTTGCGATTTTTTACTTTTCGAGAAAACCTTGTTGCATTAAAAAAAATCTAAATAAATCCGAATTTGAAAAATTGAAATGAAATCTTGTGGAAATCTTTTCTTAAACTATACCTAATACAGATGAAAAAAATTGTAATTTTGAATTGAATTGAATTCTTTATTTGTATTCTCTGGCCTGTGCAGCCAACATAACCTCAATGCACTCAGGATGTGGAATCTGCAAGTCAAGGTGGAACTTTTCGACCATTCTTTCGCTTGCAGTGGATGCCGAAAAACTTTTCAGTCCAAATGTGTGAATCTCAATGCTAAAATAAGTGACGCTTTACGTAGCAATACGCATAACGGTTTACAATGGCTCTGCAGTCAGTGCGGGAATTTCTCAACATCATTGCCTATGTCACGATATTCAGAGCTACAAGCCTCTTTAACAAAGATTGCTAGCGAGTTTTCGCGACTCAGAAACTTCATCATCGCGCTTGTAGAAGATATTGATTCGCTAAAATATCTCGCCTGTTCGGCTAAATCTGCAAACGCTGTCGGCGAAGCAAGCATATCTCAAAACAAAAATAGCTCAAAACAAAAAAAGTTAACGTATAACATTACACAACGATACAAATAATAAATAATAATGTGGTCACATCTGCTGTATCACACGCATTACAATCTCTTGCTCAAAGTGAAAAAGTCGCTTTGCCGCAAACTGGACCCGACCATACTGCAAGTATCCGTGCACCGACACCGCAAACCCAGAACCGCATTCCGTCGCAAATTCTGTCATATGACTCGCCCGCACGTGGTGCACATTATCGCTCTGTGCCTGACGCCAGCCCGCCATCTTCGCTGCCGTCCAAATCCATTCATTCTGTCATCACACTTACCAATGAATCAAATGAAACGCTGTCGACATCTAAAACCCAGCCACCAACCATAAACGCTATGCTTCCCGTCGTTGCCAACAGAAGCTCCACGGAATCGATAGCCTCTTTCACATCAGCAACTAATGACTCCGCCAGTTCGAAAAACTGCTCAGTAAGGCGAGCTGGACACCTAGTTGGCCATCTTGAATCTGACCATCTAATGCAGCATCCAACGGAAATATCAGCTCTGCCTATTGAGTCCACAAACAGTGGACCATTGGTGGACTTGATTGTAGTACCTCGTCTGCCACGAAAATCAATATTCGTTTCAAAGTTAGCTGGTGCTACCATGGGGTTGCAAATATTAAAGCGTATATTCACAGAAAGCTGCCTGAGCTAAAATCGACGCCAAGATGTATTAAACTCACCCAAGGTAGTCAACGGGATATAGCTTCTTTCAAAATGTATGCATAATGATGAGCAAGGACTTTTGGCTATATGTTGTTTTTATCCGGGATTTTATTCCACGCTCCAGAACAGTCCCCACATCTAACAATCTGGCCCATAGCATCGCTTTCACAGCAGCTACATCCCCAAAAAACTGTTAAGCTGCAATAGAGACCTAAGTGCTGCTACAAACATCATTCATAACTTCTCTCTATGCTTCCATAATGTGGGTAGACTCCGTTCAAAACTTGCCAACTGTACAATGCATCTAGTTCTCATGAGTACTAAATCATTGCTTTGGTCGAAACATGGATGACGTCACACTCTTTCCCCAGTGAACTATTTGACTCAAGCTATGTTGTATACCGCAGGGATAGAGTACTGGATTCAGGAGTTTTACGTGGTGGAGCCGTTCTCTTCGCAATATCATAGAAACTATCTAGTAGAGAAATCCAGCTTCCACTCATATCTTCAAGACTCGATAAAATTTGTGTATAAGTATCCTTTGAAAATTCATAAACAAGTTACACAAATTAAATAATATTTATCGTAGTTATATTCCTCCTACGAGTTGCTTGGATGTATATTGTGATCACCCTTTTAACATTGAGTATATAGTCAATAATTTACGTATAAACCAAACCCCTTCTATTCTTGGCGACTTTAATTTGGGTACTATAAACTGGAAATTTGTTTCCGAAGAGAATGTTATTTTGCCATTCAATGTAAGTAGCATTATAAAGTCCACACTATGTGATACCCTTATATTCATTAAGCCTTTTTCAAATCAATGTTCACTTAAACGGCATTTTTAGAATTCTAATCTCATTTTTGCTGCTAATGATTTCAGGATTTCCAAATGTGACATGCCACTCATAAATGAAACACTTCATCACAAGGCGCTTGTTCGCAGACTTTTTTGGCTCTGTATTGTGGCGGCCGTGGCGTAGTGGGTAGAGTGTGTGACTCTTACGCCAGAGAACCCAGGTTCGGATCCTCCATCCGACACAGAAAGTTTTTTTCAATTGAATTAATTTTCCTGTTCGGCCGTCACCTCTCTGCAGACAATGGCAAACCTCAGAGAGTAAAAACTGCCATGAAAAGCTTCTTGAGAACATAAGCCGTTCGGAGTCGACGTAAGACATGGTAGGTCCAGTTCACGATCATTTGTGTGCAATCATTTCACATCACACACAACACAATTGATCATAAGAAGCTCTGTCAAAGTCCTTTCAAGGGCTGAAATGGCCATTTCGTTTTTTTTTTTTTATATGGAAACATAGACACAGAACCTCACGTGGTAAATTTTTTCAATATAAGACAATTAAACAACATTGACATACCTTAAATTCTTGCCGAAGATGTACTCTTGTCTCTCGCTGACCTTGACTGCAATAAAAGTGCAGACTACGATATGCTTCCACCAATGTTTCTTAAAAAATGTTCAGTTTTTATGTCTTTGATAAAGAGAATGTTGAACGAATTTTGTCTTATGTGTTTTTCAATTCGGTTGATTGGGATTTTATGGTGGGGCTGGACAGTTTATACAACATGTACTCCGAATTCAGAAAATTCATTCACGAAGGTCTGTTTTTATTTGTTCCCATTAATGCTAGAAAGATGGATCGATAAACATCCGTGGTTCAATAAAACTTGTGAATCATAAAAACCTCAAAAATAAAGCCCAGTTCTAATTCAAAAAGACGGGACTTACGACTAATAAAGCAATCTTCCTTCAACGTAGGCGTGAATATGAATTTCTTTCAAACTTTTTATATAAACAGTACATGTTCTCAGCAGTGATTAAATTGCTGCAGTCAAAATAGCAAAAGTCGTAAATTGATTGCTTTTTTAAGCACTAACTGTTTTCATAACTTCAAAGCATATCGACTGCTTGAACTTGTGCTTTTGGAAAATCAAACAGTCGCTGCATAAGCAGAAGCAGAAAATTAGTTTCAATAGTTTGCAAAGTGCTTCGGCAGTCGACAACTTCGGCAGTCGTCGTTTTGATTAACTGAAACTGTTGAAAAAAACGAAAGTCGAAGCAGCAGCAGTTGTTGAACTTTCGTAAGTCGAAGTAGCATAAGTTTTTAAACAGTCGTTTTGCGCCTTTAATTTCTGCTTATTCTTTCTAATTTTTGTACAATTATAATAAAAATGCAATCATAATCATAACAAAATTGAAAAAAACTTAATAAAGCGAGCGATCAATCTAAAGTAAGAAATAATAAGCAAAAATCATAAATGCAAAATAGTCGATTTCAAAAAACTGCCAATGTCATGTCCCCCCTTAATTTTCACTCCCATCATGAACTGCTTTTCTACACTTTTGAGGAAAGAATGGAATGCTTCGTGAGTTTGGCTGCAAAATTTGATTTTCTGACGACGCTCAACAAATTGAGCACAAACAAATTCTCATCAGCCTGCTTCATCAGAACATCGCTTTATTTTACGTGAATGTTGTCAGGGGTGCCGGAAGCGGGAAAATGGGGGCACCGCCTCCGGTAAAAATAAAGTTATTGTGAAAAAATGAGTTTTACAGCAACAAAATATAATTTTTTCACATTTCATTTATTTATTGAATGAGTTTTCATTTGAATAACGGTTACAAGCAACAACATATTAAGGATTAAAAATTGACGATGCAATTCGCATTACTTAATATGGACTCCTGGGGCACTACACTCTATTGCGAGGCGACAAAAAAAAAATCGCAAAATTGATTTGATTGTACGGATTTGCGTATGCATCGCATTTCATTTTCACATTACATTGATTGACGTATCGTAATACAGAGTAGGGCCCCAGGGGTTAAGCATTGATTTGCGGTTGAAATAACATGTAAGGAAATAAATAGCTTTTATTTGTTTTTTTGATTTTAGTGTACAACCAAAGGTTAACACAGTATATTAAAATGTTACAAATATATCTAATCTGATATAACCTAACTGATAATAAATTAGTCCCGATTTCAACGGTCAAGACGGTCAACTTTTTGATATTTGCTTTTAAACTTGATTCAGTTTACACACATCAAGAGTTGACGATCAAGTTTTGAGAAAGCAATAAAACACCGAAAGAACAAAGAAGAGTAACACAAGAAAGATTCATGAGTGCAAGTTAAATGGAAGTGTTAAAACAACGGAACATCGGAAGTGCAAGCATAATGTCAAAAACTTGGAGGTACATTCAAGTCTGTTCTTTTCCCTTTCCTTATGTTCCTCTTTCCTTCAAACTCGACTTGCTTCAAGAAAACTTTACGTTTGGAAATGATGAACGAATAATTTTTTCGTTTCAAATTTAATTAAAATTTTTTATTCGTTTATATTATATGCTTTTATTGAACTTTTTTTTATATCAGTCTTTTTGTAATATTTTATTGATATGTTTAATAAAAAATATGTTTAATAAATTAATTATAACTACTAATTATTATCTGAAACATTAAAAATCAATATTTAAACCTTTAGTAAGGCTAATTCAAATAAGAAATCAGAAAGAGCGCGTCGCCGAGGATTATTCACTATCCTAGCAAAAGAACTACTTCCACTTTACTGGCACCGATGAATTAAGAGGTGTATTCAACTTAAGTGACGATTTTTTCCATTTAATTTTTTTTGTGAGCAGCATCATGAAAAATAATGATTTATGATAATGATTCAATTACAAAAACAATGATTGCGAATACAATAATCGTAATTATAATTTTGCTTTTTTTTAACAATTTCTGTAATCGTAATAAAAAAATATTTTGATTATGACGACAGTAATTGTAATCGTAATTTCTTATTAATAACGATTACAGTAATTGTAATCTTAATATATAAAAGACAAGCACGCTGCTCTGCGCCCGATATCGCTCAAACTGTAATTATTTTTTGAACATTTTTCAGAACAGTTTTAAAACCACTAATAATGACAAAAAATAACCACAGTTTAGCGTTAATGCTTCCAACCCGTCTTAGGACGGGCTTTTATACTAGTAAAAAATATTTTGATTACGAATGCAGTAAATATTATCCTTTTTTTTTAAAAAATTGCAATAATAATTTGTACTTGTAATTTACCTGTTTCAATTACTGTACTTTCAATTACGAAAGTAATTACATCCCAGCTCTGCAATTTTACGGGATATTTAGAAAGGGTTACCTCGAAATTTGCTCATATTAGGCCGAATTCTACAACTAGTGGGTATGAACGAACACACTTTTTTCGTATGAGATCAAGTTATGTGTTTCAACAGAATTGACGTTATAGGAAACTGGTTTTTTCGGGAGCTGTGTTTTATATAAATATAACAAATTTGCGATAATATATGTGTGATGGTTTGTATAGAAAATTAAATGTTCTTTGTAATTCTTAAAACACTTTCGAATTTTGTTTTTTTGTTACAAAACCGGAAGTAAAATTTTTAAATTTGTATTTTATTTTAGTTTAAAAAAAATAAAATATATGTTTTTGTAAGTAAAAGTATCTAAATAAATCTTAATTTTAAAATTCGCGACAGAGAAGTATTACTTGTAACGCGCGTACTGAGTACATTTTTTAATGTGGGTTTTGTTATTTTTTTTAACATATACTTTTATTAAAACTTTAAAATATGTCTCAAAAGTAAAAACTTTACATATATTTTTAAATATAAGTCTTGGAAGACTCTTAAATTTTATTCTTATAATTTATTTATTTTTTACTCTTAATTAAAAGTTACAAGTTAACTCTTTACTTATATTTTTATATATAAAAGATAAATATAATTTTTAACTCTTATAATTATATGAAAAAGTTATATGAAAAGTTAGGCTTAACTTAAAAAATAAAATATTTTTTGGGCTATTTTCAGGACCAGCTAAAAAGAGTCCTTTGTCGGACTTTTATTAAAACTTTAAAATATGTCTCAAAAGTAAAAACTTTACATATATTTTTAAATATAAGTCTTGGAAGACTCTTAAATTTTATTCTTATAATTTATTTATTTTTTACTCTTAATTAAAAGTTACAAGTTAACTCTTAACTTATATTTTTATATATAAAAGATAAATATAATTTTTAACTCTTATAATTATATGAAAAAGTTATATGAAAAGTTAGGCTTAATTTAAAAAATAAAATATTTTTTGGGCTATTTTCAGGACCAGCTAAAAAGAGTCCTTTGTCGGAAGTCGTGGTAGCCGGCGCCATCTTGATTGAAAAAAAAAAAATAAATTTTAATATAGTCAAATTTGTGTACAAATATATCCCAAAGATTGAAAGCTTTAGATTTATTCTTTCCAACCTAAAAAATTTCCGGCAACTCATCCTATTTGTTGGCCTTGTAAACGAGTCGCCGCACTTATATTTTTTAAATTAATTAAATAGATTAATTACATTTTTTTTTAACAATTTTTCTACAAATTGCTTTTTTTATGAATCAGGAAAATGAAAATAATGTGAACATATCGCACGAACTTTCTGATACAGAAACTTTACTAAATTCGACTCATTGATGTATCTGAATCAAAAAAAAAACGTGAAAATTACACTCCAAGAAATTCAAACTCCCTAAAGCCCTCGAAGCACCTACGCAACAACTCATTGCCGAGTAAGCTATCTCCGTTCAAACCATCTTCACAAAACAACTCTTTATTTCCCTAACAATGCTGTATATAAATTGAATTTTTGGAGTGTACTTGCATTTATCAATAAGTGCTTTTTTTATTTTATTGAACAATTTTAAGTTGTACTCCGCATGGTTTTTCAACGTTTACTTATTTAGTATATTTTTCATGTCATTTTATGTTTAATAATATGTGAAATAATTTCGATTATACAATTAAATATCTCTCTAAATATTGAATATCAATTAAGAAACATTCTAAACAAAAATAAAATAATACATTTATCGCAAAAACAGATGTTCCAGAGTTTTAAAGGTTTTGGGATGGAACTATTTGTATTGTTTTTGAAATAGATAATTTTGGATCATATCAGAGTTGAAAAAGAGGGCTAAAATTATTTTATAATTTTACATTATTATATATGCGCTTGGATAAACACTTACTGAATATTGTATTCATAACATACAGTGTCGGTCATATAAATAAGAGTTGTAAATCCCATAGCTCAATTAGTTCTTTTAGCTCACTTACAACAACTTCAATATTTCAGTGTGTGTTGTAATTCGAAGAATTGATTTCGTCGGCGTGACAGCAAGAAAAAAAATGTGTGTTGTTTGTTACAACGGAATTACAACCGAAGTTGTAATTTTTTTAATATATTTTTTTTTTTTAATATGTAATCCAGCTCACTGCCACGACTTCCCTGATATAAATAACACAAAATAAACTACTTTTTTTATTTGATTTTAGTCAATAAACAATAGTGTCCCTTAAAAATTAAAGTTGTGTTTTTTATGGCTTATCTCCTTAATTTCTTTTTATGATGGTAGAAGAAATGTAAATAAAATTTGGTGTACCTGGGACCACGGGAACCCGTGGCGACAAGCATCGGTACATGTCAGTACTTGGTTATATGGGGAAAAAGTGCTCATTTAAAACAAAACCCAAATAACTTTTGTATAAGTGTAAATTTTGAAAAGCTGGTTCGCAGTTCGTTTCTGTTTAATTTTTCTTTAAAATAAGCTATCAAACATGAAAAGTAGATACGATATAGCGATTCTGGATCAGGTGGCGGGTGGCGGGTGGCGCAAGGCGATGACGTCATGCCTGCACCCCAACGCCATCTAGGCGGGGGCTTTTGTTTTTTTGCTAAAAATCGGCAAGTTTGGTGTATGTCTTTGTTTTGAGCTTTTAAAATTGGCAAGCTTGGGGTGTGTCTTTGCTTTAAACTTTTAAATTAGCAAGGTTGGGATATGTGTTTGCTTTTAATCGTTGATCATAATTTTATACACTACATTATCGGTAGTGTGAGTCAAGCGAGTTCTTATCAGTGTGTGCATGTTTTGTTTTTTCTTAACCCTCGCATTCCTCTACGCACGGGTGACAATCTTGACGCGATGTAGGGGCTTAAGTTGCAAAAGCACAATGGCTATTGGGTTAGGCTTTGTGGAGCAACGAACCAAAAGTCACCCCCCCATTTCTAAGGTTGTAGACGCCATGCCGAGGGTGATTGCACCGGTGGTGCAGGGTCTAGGGGTTTTAGCTCGCGAATGGTGTCTCCTCAGGGCAGCCCACTCCCTGTTGTATTTTAGTAGGGTAGGGCGGATAATGGGGATCTCTGTCCGTATGGTCCGTTTTTCTCCCCAATTCGTGGGATATTTTATGAACCTAAAAACAAAAAACAAAAAGGAAGGGTGCGCTGTAGGGACGAGTCCCGAAGCGATGGAATCCCAAAAGGATTTAACCGTGGAAGGGTGCGGGAAGCCGCAAGGTAACCCGCTGGGCCTGGTGGACGATAAAACTCTGAAAGGAGTGGAATTGTCAGCCAGACCTGTCGAAGCTGCAACATCAGGGAATGAAGCTGAGTCCGAGGCTAAGCGGCTCCTTGCTAGGGAGAAGCAAAGGCAGTTTTGGTTAAAACTGTGCGTGCGTTGAGTTGAGTTGACGTGTTTTTGATCGCTCCATTAATTTCTGCAGTTAAAAGCAAATAACTTGAAGAAAACTAATAATATAATTACAGCGCGGAGCAGTTCTATAAAGAATCCTAAATTATACCAACAACAGAGTTTAAAACAATCAAAACCATTGAATAAACAATTAGAGTGAATAGCAATAATATTAATTATATACTCGTATAACATAATCATTTTCGTGGGGAAAAAACAAACGATGAGAAAATATGAGCAAAAGAGCAAAAGTTGCGCTTAAACCAGTCTCCTCTCCGGCATCTTCTAACGGAGGGCCAGCATCCCAGTTTGCTGAATCATCTGTGAGCGGCTTACTGCAGCAGTCGCAGCGCGAAACTGAGAAACAGATGGAGAAACAGAAGCAGTGCATAATAGCTGAGCTACGGTCGGCATTGAAGACCTCGGAGGACCGAGTCATGGAAAAATTAGGTGAAGCAACAGCCGAAATTATGAATATTAAAGCCTCGCTGTTGTCCTTCGAAAAACGAATTTCGGCCGTTGAGAAAGTGTGTGGGGAATTTAAAGTAATTCAGTCTGAAATGAAAGACTTTCGAAATAAGACTTTGAGCGAAATGACTGACTGTGTTTCAAAAATCGAGACTGGTCTCTCGGACATGGAAATCATCAGGACTGAAGTGAGGACTTTGAAAATACAATTTGCTAAGCAGGAAAATGTAGCTGTTTCTTGTGATCTGAGATTGCATGGTATTCCTTATATGGACGGTGAAAATTTAATGTCCGTTTTCCATAATATATGTAACTCCATTGCCATCACACCACCCAACATCAAAAGTATTTTCCGTGTACGTGCTAACAGAAACGCTAACAGAAACACTACTGATGGCATTATAATAATTAAATTGGTTACTCCATACGATAAAAATTTCGTTTTGAGATCTGTGGCCAAATTTAGAAAAGCTAATCGATGTTCTCTGCGCTTGCATCATGCCGGGATGAATTCTGATGTTCCAATATATTTGAATGAGAGTCTTACTAAAGCTAATTATGATTTACTTCAGAAGGCTATAGGGTTAAAAAAGAGACAACAATTAACGGCAGCTTTTACTCTGCGAGGTCTTGTTTATGTTAAGCTCACCGAAGCCGAAGCTGCAAGATGCATTGGTTGCATGGCTGAATTGCAAGAGATCATCGCAAATCAAGCGACGGCTGAGCATGAGAACAACAACCACAATATGGACTCTAATGGTGCTTGTTTTTTTCGTGCTGCTGTGGGCGCACAATGACTTACGCCGGCTCTCTCCACAATTTAAGCGTACCATATATATTAGGCTGACCATATGTTTTAGGCTGACCATAAGTATATGTTTATTTCAAATGTTTAATTTTTGTCTTTCTTTGTTTATTATTTTAAGTAATTCTGCATTAACTTGTAAGCATATTTTACTTTTTTATTTCATTTTTATATGTATTTGTATTATAACAAGGAACTATATAAAAATTGCACGGGGTGGGAAATATTACATTGAACATGAACTCTTTAAATAGCACAAATAGTAGTTCCACAGACAACACATATGCTTTAATTCGCGTGTTATGCAAACAAAGAAAAGGTTTAAATGTCTGTCACATTAACGCACAAAGTCTTGTAAAGAAAATAGATGAGTTTAGATATATTTTTGAAAACTCTGATGTTCATGTTATATGTGTCTCAGAAACGTGGTTCGTTCCTGATATGCTGGATGACTTGTTTAAAGTAAACGGTTATAAAATATTCCGAGCTGATCGCCTGAGTCATGCCGGGGGTGCTGCTATTTATGTGAGAAGTGAAATTACGTGTAAATTAAATTGTAAATCTCAAATAGGTAGTTCTATTGAATATTTGTTAGTTGATGTTATTTCTGGCTCTGAAAAATTACTTGTTGGCTCCGTTTATAGGCCCAATCGTTATATCGACATGTCCTCATTTATAGAATCTGTTCAGTGTTTGTCCATGTCTTATACGAACATCTTAATTGCTGGTGACTTTAATAGTAACCTTTTGTCTGAAGATAATTTTATAAATGAGGTTATTTCTTTAGGCTTATACTCTGCTAACATGACGTACCCTACACATTTTACTAGTACTGCTAATACTTTACTTGACCTTTTTTTATTGAATGACGTATCCAAACTTTTATTTTATAATCAACTTTCTTGTGCTAATTTTTCTAAACATGACTTAATTTTCTTAACATATGACTTTCAATTGTGCAATAAACCGACTAGTTTTAGCTTTAGGGACTTTCAAAATATTAATTATACACATCTAGAATCTGAGGTTAATATAATTGATTGGAATATAATATATTATACCTCTTCTGTTGACGAGCAAGTTGCGATACTGAATAGTTGTTTAAGTTACTTGTTCGATAAATTTGTGCCAATAAAAACTAGAAAAGTTAAACCAAGCGATCGCCCTTGGTTTAACGGTACTATAAAAACACTAATTCAACAACGTAACTCTGCTTACAATCGCTGGAAGCGGTTCAAAACTTCTGAACTCCATAGCCAATTTAAGCAAAAAAGAAACGAAGTTACTTGGGCTATTAAAACAGCTAAAACCAAATTTTATGAAAACAAATTCAGCAATGCTGTAGACAGTAAGCAGACTTGGAGTTTGATTCGTGACATTGGTGTCAGTAAGAAAACTGATTCATTAAGTGCAATAAATGTGGACGAGCTTAACAGCAATTTTGTTAACATTCCTATGCCTGTGATACAAACCAATGTTTATGAAAATTCCATCTGTGATAATAACTGTGATATTAGCTTTAGTTTCAGTTGTGTTGACCAACTTGATGTGTTAAATAGTTTTCTGTCCATTAAATCAAATGCTATAGGTTTTGATGAAATTCATCCAATATTTATAAAAGCTTTGCTACCAAGACTCTTACCAATATTTACCTTTATTTTTAATTCAATATTAACAAAATCGATCTACCCATCTTGCTGGAAAAAAGCTAAAATAATTCCAATAGTGAAAGCTGCAAATGAATATAGGCCAATTGCAATCTTACCATTTATTTCTAAAGTTTTTGAAGACTTGATGTGCAAACAGCTAAACAAGCATTTCTGTGATAACGGTCTTTTAACCGACCTTCAATCTGGCTACAGGCCGAAACGTAGTTGCATTACGGCACTGATAGATGTAACCGAAGACATACGAGAAAATTTTGATGCCAGCAAAGTAACTTTTTTGACCCTTCTTGACCACTCGAAAGCTTTCGACACAGTTGATCATGATATCTTGTCTTCTAAGCTAGTAAATATGTATAATTGTTCATTGTCTGCGTCTAATTTAGTGTCGTCATATTTACGAGATCGGTCTCAAGCAGTATCTGTGAATAATGTTACGTCTAAATTTATCGCAGTCTCAAGAGGTGTTCCGCAAGGTTCTCTGTTAGGACCATTATTGTTTTCCATTTATGTTAACGACCTGCCCAAAGTGTTGAATTTTTGTAAATTGCACATGTACGCTGACGACGTTCAACTTTATGCAAGTTGCGACTTAGACTCCATGAATAACTGTGTCAAAAGTATCAATGAAGACTTATGCAAAATTAATGACTGGGCGCTTAAGAATGGATTGTGTTTAAGTCCAAAAAAATCTAAATGTATTGTTGTTTATAAAAAGAAAATTGATCAGTCTCTCATACCTTCATTGACTCTTAATGGATCGAACATTGTTTTTGTGGAAACCGCGAAAAACCTCGGAATTACTTTCAATAGACTCCTATCTTGGAATAATCATATAAACTGCACTGTTGGTAAAATTTACGGCATGCTTCGTACACTTTGGGTTACACAATATTTCACTCCTCGCAGAATAAGGCTCCTCTTGGCAAAAACATACCTAATACCTACTCTACTATATGGGTGTGAATTATACGCTAATTGTGACTCTATAAGCAGACAGAAACTTAACGTTATTTATAACAACATCTCACGTTATATTTTTGGACTTAGGCGATCGGATCACATTTCCACGTTTTCTCGACAAATTTTCAATATGACTTTCGACAATTTATTAAAATTCAAAGTACTTGTGTTTTTACAGAAAATAATTGTCTACAAAGAACCTAAATATTTACATGACCGACTACGCTTTCTCAGATCAAATAGATCAACTCAAATTATACAATTAAGGCATACTCATTTGATTTCGGAGAGGCAATTCTATATAAATTCAATTCGTCTGTGGAATTCTCTACCTGCCAATATTAAATCTGTTACTAATCCCGTGCAATTCAAAGCTAAACTTTATAATTATTTCTCTTTCTTGTAATATCTTTAATTTTTTATTTTTATGTTATCACTTATAGTTTCCGAAAATTGTTTATAATTAATTATCAATACTTGTTCGGCTGGCCCGACATTACATTATACGAATACAACCGTTTTAAGTACTACAATGATTTAAAACTTGCGTTATCCTAGTTTATCCTAGTACTTTTTATTTTTTATTCTTTTCCTTAATAGTTTTAAGTTAATTGTGTTATTTTAACTAATTAATATTATATTACTTCCGCTGATCATGAACATAATATCACTAATACTATATTAAGATTATTATATCTTTTGTATTAGAAAACGAAACACTTAATAAATTAAACTAAAAAAAAAAAAAAACTAAACTAAAGGCGGAGGAGGAAGCGTAAGAAGGCGGGCACAACTGCGCGGGAGATTGCTTTGGAGTCCCACGTCAATAATATGACGGACCAATTCCAAAGCATGTCATGCAATGAGTCCACCCTGGAAACGAACAAGTGTAAAAGATTCAGGGAAC
Source organism: Coremacera marginata (assembly GCA_914767935.1). Classification (NCBI taxonomy): domain Eukaryota; kingdom Metazoa; phylum Arthropoda; class Insecta; order Diptera; family Sciomyzidae; genus Coremacera; species Coremacera marginata. The sequence goes on from OU612047.1 coordinate 107,206,894, forward strand.
AACCTGGATCTTCCGGCGAAGTCGATAACGGGGTGACTCAAACATGTGAGTTGAAAGGTGGAAAGCTCACGACTGTTAGCTCTTCGGCTAAGGACGGGGAAGGTGGACATCCTGTAAAGGTTGATAGCCTTCCACATAAAGGTAGGACGATGGTATTTGGTGGACGACCCTCAAAAGTCGATAGCCAGTGGAAATCGCGGAGGGCTGATAGCCAGAAACCGAGCGGTAGCAAACCTTTGCCTACACAAAGAGTTGCGTCCGCGAAGTCGAAGGCTTCAGCGGGAGGGAAATTCCACCCGGAAGGGGTTATTGGAAGCGGCCGTGCATCCTATGCTACGGTAGTGGAAAAGGACCTCTTAATGGGCATCGTTGATTGCTCCATCAATGGTCAGTTGGGAGAGTCCGAGTTTGCGGCCTTTAAATCCGCCCTCTTGGAGGCTCTCGACACCATCAATGAAAGCGATGGCGATGTAGGATTTTTTGGCAATGCAAACTTGGAGGATGGAATTATTGCACTCAAGTGCAAGAACCCATCATCTAAGGTATGGCTGTGCCGAACCGTGCCAAAGCTCATGAACTTATGGGAAGGGGCTGAGTTGCGGGTCAACCGACTATACGCATTTAAGAACGTTAGAAGGATGTTCATCATTGTTTACGATACTTCCGAAAGCAAGGAGGTCATCCTTAGGAGGTTGCAGACCCAGAACCGGTGCGTTGCGGGTACTTCTAAATGGAGAGTTAGCAATGCAACGAAGTTCGGAGATGCAAAGGAAGGAGGCGTCAAGTTTACTGCGTGGTGCCGGATGGATGAGATGGAAGCGATCTGGCTGGCAGGGGGGAAACTCAACTGCGGCCTTGATCAAGCTCTCAGCAAATTCCAAAAGGATGCAAGGTGAGCTCGACGAAACCCCTGGTACGGGGCTGGTGGGGAATTCTGCAAGGGAGGAACCACCAGGGCGAGTAATGGGCCCGTACCCGCACCAGAAAAACCTCGTGGTGTGTCAGCTCAATCTACACCATAGTAGGGCAGCATCAGCAATGATGATGCGTTGCATGGAGGAGGATGGAATTGACATAGCAATGCTCCAAGAACCTTGGATTCTTCACAATTGAATCAAAGGTCTCTCGGAGCGGAAAGCCACGCTGTACCAACCGGTGGCAGATGGCAGACGGAGGACCTGTATCCTGGTGAGACATGGTATACTAGCAGTACATATGCCACACCTATGTTCCCCGGATCTTACCATTGTGAGAATCGGGGATGGTACAGGTACTTGTATGATGGCTTCGGCGTATCTTCCTTACGACTCTCCGGACCAGCCACCTTCAAAAGAGGTGGAGAACCTGGTAAAGTACTGCGAGGAAAGAGGCATTGGAGTGATCATAGGATGTGATGCCAACGCGCATAATACTGCGTGGGGAAGCACCAACAACAATGACAGAGGAGAGCAACTGCTTGAATTTGTGGAGAGGTATAATCTGTTGGTAGCAAATAGAGGAGTACAGCCGACTTTCGTTGATGCAAGGCGAGCGGAAGTCATTGACGTCACTCTTATTTGTAGAAAGATTCTGAGCAGAATAGAAAACTGGAGGGTCGGGGATAGGCTAACCATGTCGGACCACAGATCCATTCAGTTTGAAGTCAAGTTCGGAATCCGACGCCAGCAGAGTAGCAGAAAGGTCAGGATTCCCAAGAACACGGATCCTGTGAAATATGAGGCGAAGTTGAGGGAAACACTGACCCAAAAAGCTATAAAAGTACCAGGGAATACAAAGGAAGTGGAAAGCCATGTCAAACATCTTAGTTCGGCCATGGTCGAAGCTTACGAGGTGGCATGTCCTACAACTTCAATAGACGAGGGTGATCCGACTCCTTGGTGGTGTACGGAACTCGAATCTCTGAAGAAGAAGGTTAGGAAGGCCTTCAATCGGCACATGAGAGGGAGAACCCCAGAAACATGGGCAGAATACAAGGCACGGAAAAGGCAACTGAAGAACCTCATACGACACCGTAAAAGGCAGTCGTGGAGAGACTTCTGCTCTTGGATGGAAACTATTTCAGAAGCATGCAGGCTTCAGAAAATGGTTTCAAAAGATCCATTCTCCAAAGTGGGACTGATCCGAAAAACGGATGGAACCATGGCAGAGAACCTGGAAGAGTCGATGCAAGTTCTGATGGAGGTGCATTTTCCTGGAAGTTTTAAGTCTGATGACCCATGGACAAACCTAAACAAAGGGATGCACAGGGTTGACAGACTGGAAGCCGAAAGAATGATCACTATGGACGGGGTGAGGAGTGCTATACGCTCATTTGCTCAGTACAAAACACCAGGGATGGACGGTATATTTCCGGCTATGATGCAATGGGGGGAAGATCTCATCGCACCTAGGCTGTGGGGTATATTCGTTACTTGCTTAGCGACTGGGTATGTTCCGAGAGTCTGGAGAGAGGCGAAAGTTGTCTTTCTCCCGAAACCCGGAAAAAAAGATTATGCGGAGGCGAAGTCGTTCAGACCGATCAGCCTTACGTCTTTCCTCTTGAAAACGATGGAAAGAGTGATGGTTGACTGTCTTGAGAGCACTTCACTGATGCATAATCCTCTGAGTAGATGCCAATATGCTTATAGAGCAGGCATGTCTACGGAGAGTGCTCTTCACAAATTAGTTAGAGTGGCTGAAAAAGAGTTATTTTCAGGAGGCATCGCGATGGCCACATTTATGGACATCGAGGGTGCTTTCGACAAAATATGCTTTGGAAGGCTGCGACAGGCTCTGACAGAACGCAATGTAAGCCCAATGATAACAAGTTGGGTAGACAATATGCTCAAGCACAGGGTTGTCAACATGCAGAACGGTAGAGTCAAGACTAGAGGTAGAGTAAGTAGAGGATGTCCTCAAGGAGGGGTGTTATCGCCAACCCTGTGGAACATCACTGTGGACTCACTTTTGGCTAGACTAGACGAATCGGGCATACACACGATAGGGTATGCAGACGACATTGCGTTGGTGGTCTGTGGTAAGTTTATTGACACCATTTCTGACATCATGAAGGGAGCACTCCGAATGGTGGAGGAGTGGTGTCGAGAACAGGGCCTCACCGTGAACGCAGGAAAATCAGACAATATTTTCTTTACTAGAAAAAGGGTAGGTCTGAGGAGAGAACCACTTAGACTTTTTGGAGCTGAAATCAACATGTCCACGAAAGTTAAATATCTAGGGGTAACTCTAGATAGTAAACTGAACCGGAACGAACATGTAAGAGACAGGATTCAAAAGGCCAAGAGGGTTCTGTTTCAGTGTAGACGCGTTTGTGGTCTAAAATGGGGGCTAAACCCAGAGGCTATGAAATGGATTTACACTATGATGGTTAGACCTGTCATCACGTATGCTTCAGTGATCTGGTGGACAAAAGTCAGTCAGAAAACCATTAAGAAGCGACTAGACAGAGTCCAACGGCTGGCGTGTGTTGGAATAACAGGGGCAATACGCACCACTCCAACAAGCGCAATGGAGGTTTTGTTAGGTATGCTACCGTTGGATTTAGAAATAAAGAAAACGGCAGCGCTAACAGCCCTCAGGATGTTGCGAAATGCTACGTGGCATGGAGCAACAGCCCTCCATGGTCATATGCGCATCCTGGACATGACACAGCGAAATGTCAGGGAGACGTGTATGCCTATGGACGGAAGGCAGAGAGTGAGAATAACAGAAAAATGTTATAAAACTCTAATAACAGATGGATCCGTTTGTGAAGAAACCACTGGTAGTGACATCAGAATATTCACAAACGGCTCTCTGATGAATGGCAGAGCCGGGTCTGGCGTCTACTCAGAAGAGTTGAACCTATCCTGTGCACTGAGGCTGGGGAGGTTCGTGTCTGTAAACCAGGCGGAAATGCTTGGTGTAGTGCATGCGCTGGACCACTTGATAGATGGACGGGTAAATGGCAAGAAAATTGTCATTGACCTTGAGAATCAGTCGGTGATTAGGTGCATGCAACGGACAGATATTACTTCTAGGTTGGCCATAGAATGTCTTACCAAACTCAATAGGTGCGCTCAGACAAATGAGCTCACACTTATGTGGGTGCGAGGACATTCTGGCATAGAACAGAATGAAAAGGCTGATTCTTTAGCAAGAGAAGGATCAGCAGAAGAATTCTGTGGACCAGAACCACGTATCGCCATAGGCGACAACATGATGGCAGGCCTTATTAAGCAATGGACGGACTCGGAACACCGTACAAGGTGGGAAGAAGCTGGTAATTGCAGGCAATCAAAGGCGGCCGTGAAATGGTCAAGTAGTGAGGCAGCAAAAGTCACCCGATACAACCGGAAGACTTTAAGCTGGCTTACTGCACTGGTCACAGGACACGGTCCCTACATGTAACATCTCAGGAAGATGAATCTGACCGAGGACGAGGCGTGTAGGTTATGCCTAGAAGAGCCGGAAACAGCAGCACACATTTTGTGCCAGTGTCCGGCGTTGGCAAGCATAAGATTGACCATTCTGGGACGTCCATTTATGGACGAAGCCGAGATTGGTCAACTGACCTACAAGGACATGCTTGAGGTGACAAAGGGTGCTTATATAAGGAGCATGCTCACTTATGAGTGCTCCGAGCAGTAGCATCCTTCGTCAAATAGTGGACGAAAAGGGACCTACTGTGGTCTGATTCGGCCAATCCCCGACTTATTATATAACCCTCGCATTAGTTACAGCAAGACTCAAATTTTGCTGGTCAACTTGCTTTGGGTATATATAAATGTAAATGTATATATAAAAGTGTAAATATAAATATATATATTTATTTGGAATGAAGCAATTTAGGTACAGCGAAGGTTGAAGAGGTTAAAGAAATGTTTATAAATTTAATAAAGTCGGTAAATATTAGGTGCGTGAATTAGATTTGTGTATGTAGTTTGTATATTAGATGACAAAAATTAAAAAACATAGGCGTGTATAAATATCTATTCGTCAGTTGGAGACATAGGGGTAACAAGCCCCCTCTTAATAACCACCGGCCAAGTCACTTACACCCAGCAACTTCTCCGCCTCTGGCTTATATTTTATGTAAATTCAAGAGTCTGTGAAGCTTCGAGATGCAGAAACTTCGAGAGCATTTTAGAAGTCGACTTATGTCACTGTATGCCGAAGCGAATGGCGTGAGAGAGAAAGGGAGAGAGAAAGGGAGATAGCAAATAGCGCGATCCTATACAAATAATACTTCAGAATCAACCTAACCTAAGCCAATGCCAAGAAGAGTCAAGAAGTTTCTACAAGCTTCGAGATGCAGAAACGTCGAGAACATTTTAGAAGTCGACTTATGTCATTGTATGCCGATTACGTCACCCATCCCCATCCCGATACAGATTTTAATTTTATTTAATTTCAATTTCAATACTAATTTCAAGGTTAAAGTGTTAAGTCTCAAGCTTCATAGTAAGTGCACTCATAACCCGCAAGTTCAAGATAAGGCAGCAATGTAGAAGTTCAACATGTTTTGTGGTACTTCTAAAATAAATAAACAATTTTTTGCGGTCAAGTGCAAGGGCAAAAAAAGAAGATAAGAATTTAAGGTTGATATGTCAAACAAAATTAATTTAATCTTCAGTTGTTAAAAGTTCTTGCTATCGACTACAAGTGCGCTTGAAGGTAATTCTTAAAAGAGACACAAGTGAATTGTTTAAAACGATCAATAAACATTCAATATCTAAATATATAAACAATTAGTGTAAAATACAATAAAAAGTGATTTAAAACAATCCGAAATCAAAAAACAATCAATAAAGTGAATAATAAAAAAGGTTGTAATTTTACAAACACAGTCATTAAATAAAAATTAAAAATGGATCAATTTGAATGCAGCAAACTTTCGGCAGGAAGTCCGACTTGAATCGGCACATTCGGATAAAGCATCAAGATCAACCATCGCAACATTTTAAATGCGATACATGCAAAAGGTTTTTTTCGCGAAAGGATACTTTAAAAAAACATCAGAGAAATCAACATGCGGCATCAACCTCAAAAGCAACGGCATCAACATCATCACCATCATCATCATCATCAAATGGGGTTCCAAGTCTTCGGGCTATTGTGGAGAAAACAATTCCGTATCTCTATTGCAACAAGTGCAAGAAAGAGATAGTATCTAAGAATTAGGCTTATCACATCAGGACAAACGAACATAAGAGAAATAGTGGTGAAATAGTTAACGAGAACGTAACAAGAATCACCTCAATATTTAATGAGCGGATAGAATCATTTATGATTAAAAATCATAAGGAGGGTTTATTGATTCCCGAAGAGTTTTTAGCAAACATCAGAGATATAGTTTTAAAAACACTTGAAGAAATGTTGGAAAACAAACCAACTTTAAATTTAATATGGAATTGTTTTGCGAATACATCAAAATGAGTGATTGATTTCAAGAACGTGATACATCTTACTCTTACACTTATAAGAATCTCTCATTTGGAAATAAACGTGGATCAATACAAACCAATTAAAGGTTCACAACACATTAAATTACCAAAAATACTAGGAGATAAAAAAGCTTGTATAAATGTGCAAAACAACGACGAATACTGCTTTAAATGGGCAGTAATCTCAGCATTATATCCTGTTAATGATAACTCTAACAGATGTTTCAGTTATAACATCATAGATATAGATGCAGTTGAAATAACGCTAGACAACAGCATCACTCTCAATTTTGAAAGTCTTGTCTTTCCAATGAAAGTGAAAGATGTAAAAATTTTCGAGGAAAATAATCCCAAAATAAGCATTAATGTCTTTGGATTCGACGAGGACCTTAAAAGTATCGTGGGACCCTATTACTATACAAAGGAGGAGAAAAACACCCATCTATTGCTACAGGAAGGAGACAAATTTCACTACATCTGGATTAAAAATATTTCAAGGTAAATATCATATTTATACATTTTCTTTTTTTTATTACTTGCTTACTTGCTATATACATTTATAATATTTAAAGAATCTTAAAATTTATTTGTTTTATTTTATTTTCAGACTTTTACGCAGTCAACTAACAGGATATGGACACGGAATGCATTTATGTAATGTCTGCTTGCAGTTTTTTGATTCCGACTACAAGTTGCAACGTCATCGCAAGGAATGTAGCATAATTGTTGCCAAAGTGCAACAAGCAGAAAAAAGTAAAATTTATTTTCAAAATTTTAAACATAAGTTAGATATACCGTTTGTAATATATGCAGATTTCGAGTGTTTCCTAACACCGGAAAATATTCAGAACTCGGGATCTGTAAAAACTATACAAACACATAAGCCGTGTGCATTTAGTTATTATATTAAGTGTAGTCTTAATAATTCTTTAGATAAGTTTAGATTATATACAGGTGAAGATGCCCCTAAAAAATGTATTGCTTCTTTAGTTGCCGATGCTAGAGATATTTATAGTAATTATCTTAATAAAGTTATTCCAATGAATTTCCTCACCCCAGTAGAATTAAATATTCAAAATAATAGTAGTAATTGCCATATATGCGAAAAACCGTTGGGAGTTGATAGAGTAGCAGATCATTGTCATTTAACGGGAAAATATTGAGGCCCGAAAATATTAAAATTTCAAAATTCATTCCTATATTTTTCCACAATCTTTCTTCATATGATTGCCATTTATATATTAAAGAACTTTCAACGATTCCCGGAAGAATAAACGTAGTACCAATTAACAAAGAAATATATGTATCAGTTTATAAACATATTCATTTTGATGACGGTGATAGCGTTGAACTTAGGTTTTTAGATTCATTTAGATTTATGGCTTCAAGTTTAGAGAGTTTAGCTAAAAATTTATCGATTTCAGATTTTTATGTTCTAAGGTCTGAGTTTACCGATGAAAACGAATTTAATCTTATGAAGAGAAAGGGAGTATTTCCATACGATTATTTTAATTCCATTAATCGACTTCAAGAGGAATATCTACCTTCAAGAGATAAGTTTTTTAATAAATTAACGAATCAAGAATGTATTGTTGTTGATTATGAACATGCTCAAAAAGTGTGAACATCTTTTAATTGTTCTAATTTCAAAGACTACTTGGAACTATATCTCAAGACAGATGTTTTATTGTTAACTGATGTATTTGAAAATTTCAGAAAAGTATGTAAATCTATTTACAATTTAGATCCTTGTCAGTATTATACACCACCTGGGCTATCTTGGAATGCAATGCTAAAATATACTAAAATTGAGTTGGATCTATTAACTGACATTGATATGATTAAATTCATTCAAAACGGGATAAGAGGAGGCATAGTTCAGTGTTCAAAACCCCATGTTAAAGCAAACAACAAATATATGACTGATTTCGATAATGGGAAGCCTTCAAATTATCTCATGTATCTAGACGCTAATAATTTATATGGATGGGCTATGTCTCAGTATTTACCAGAAGGAAAGTTTGAATGGGTTGAAAATATTGATTCGTTTAATTTAAATTAATGTAAAGATGATTCTGATGAAGGTTTTATTTTAGAAGTAGACCTTAGAGATTCCTTTTGAGCAACATAACTTACATAATGATTTACCGTTTTGCGCTGAAAACAATAAAAGTCCTACCGGGAAACATTAAAAGCTTATTATAGACTTATATAATAAATCAAATTATATCATACATTATACTAACTTACAACAATAGAGTTTTAAAATTTAAACAATCTCCCTGGCTCAAGAAATACATAGATCTAAATACTTTTCATAGAACAAACGCTAAAAATGACTTTGAAAAGAACTTTTTTAAATTACTAAACAATGCTGTCTATGGCAAAACCATGGAAAATGTAGAGAAAAGGAAAGATGTAAAAATTGTATGCCAGTGGGAAAGTGTTGGGAAAAGATTGGGAGCTAGAAGTCTTATAGCTAAACCGAATTTTCATAGCTCTACAAGGTTTACCGATAATATGGTAGCTATCCAGCTGGATAGACTACATATCGAATTTAATTAACCTATTTCTGTAGGGTTTGCAGTTCTCGAAAAGTCTAAAGAAAAAATGTGTGATTTTCATTATAATTATATGATTCCAAAATATAATGAAAACTTGAGTTTGTGCTATATGGATACGGATTCATTCATATATTCAATTAATACCGATATTAATTTGAAATTTGATACATCTGACTATAAGCCTAACAATCCATATGGTATAGAACAAAAAAATAAAAAGGTATTGGGTTTATTGAAAAATGAAAATAATTGAGGGAAGAAATGAGGGAATTCATTGGACTAAGATCTAAAATGTATTCTATAAGTGTTGAGGGTGACAATGATATTAAAAAAGCAAAAGGTGTAAAAAAATCAGCATTAATGAATCTTAGTATTAATGATTATAAAAAATGTTTATTTGATAAGAAAATTTATTATGATAAAATGTTTACTTTTAGATCTAAGATACATATTATATATTCTCAAGAAATTCATAAAATAGTGTTGTTATTTCGATGATAAGCGATTTATTAAAGAAAATGGTGTTGACACCCTTGCATGGGGTCACTATAGAATTAATTAAGAAAATATATTTTTTAATCAAAACTATTAAATAAATAAAAAATAATATTTATATAAACAAAATCGTTTATAAATTCTTTATTTGTATATGGAAAAATTAATTGATAAAATATTTAAATTATTCTCCTAATTTCACTGGGTAGAGGTGAGTATTCAATTAAACGATCGTGAATTACCAAACAGTAGGCTGATGTTTTATCTGGAATTGGTTTGAGTGATTCAGTATCAAATTCAATTCGTATATCAATAGGTCCATCTTTAACTGCCTCATTTTAGCGTCTTTAACAACAATTAGCGGAGCAATAGCCTTGAATGTACTGACATATAACAATGGTTGAGGTTCCCGCATATAATAACTTTGTGGAAATTTTGCATACTTGTTATTCATACTATTATATTGGATAATTAAATCCGTACATATATACATTGATAATTTCCAGTTAAACTAAATTTTTTTCAGATCACTCCTTTTATAGTTCTATTAAATAGTTCTACAATAGATGCATTCATGATGCTGTATGTAGATAACAAAATGTATATATATGTATATACTTTAAAAAATAAAAAAAAAATAAAAGAACAGTTAAATCATATTTTTTAAATAATACAATTTTTTGTTTTAAATTTTTATTTTCAACGTTGGCTTTAAAATATTTTGCGGTCAAGTGTAAGGGAAAGTGATAACATTTGCAGGCATAAACAAGTGTATTGCTAAAGACTTTAAAATATGTTGAAAAAATGATAAAATTTGCGGTCAAACAAATGAACGCTGCTAAGAGACTTTAAAATAAGTTCAATAAAAATGATAAAATTTGTGCGCACATACAAATTGTTTACTTTAAGGTTCTAAAATATTTAGTTGCGGGCAAGTGCAAGGGAAATGAAAAAATGTTGGTCTTATAATCAACAATTTCTTCCCACAATATTGAGGTTGAAATGGGAATAAAAGGTTCTGAGGTTCTGACTTTAATTCCTAAATTTTTAAGAACTAATATTTTTCACTCTAAAATCTTTAAGCTGCAAAAGTACATTAAGGGCCTTTTGCAGCTTAAAGATTTTAGAGTGAAAAATATTAGTACTTAAAAATTTAGGAATTAAAGTTTTGTATTTATATTGTTGTTGTTGTTGTTGTTGTTGTTGTAAATTGAAGATAAGCGTGTCAACAGCTGTAGCTTGTGTTGACTAATGGAAAGTCAAAGTATGAAAGCGGTAAAGGCGATAAATAAACAAACAAAATCGGGTTGATTTATATATTTAAATTTTTACAGTGGAAAAACAAATGTGATGATAAGTCGTATCGAAAGTCTCAATGGCTTGTAATATTTTATACTCAAAGTTAGCAAGGTATCAATACTTGAAGCATTTAATTAACCCTATTAAGGATATACATTTTTTTAATATTTCTCGCATAATGATGACGTCATATACCCAGATAAAGTACAACCAAACTCAAAATTTATATGCAACGATGTAGCTTGTGAGAACCAAAAATCATAAACGATCTTACTACTGTATGGATCTTCACAAAGACATTGATATCTTTTTACTTATGTCAAACTTATACACGTATACCAAAACACCAAAATTCGTGATAATGCCAATATGATTATAATGTTTAAACAGGATGAAATGAAAACAAGACACAATTACAATTATCATGTTGGCCCTGATATGTCTTTTAAGACTTTCCACGAGTTCTGTTCAAAGTGTTGGAGAGAAAAATATCGTTTTTTAGTCATTAATAAAGATGATTCTATGATTAATGGTCGTTATAGAAAAGATTTCGATGTTTTTATTAGCTTATAAAAGAAACAGTATAGATATTTAAAAATCAGTACACCACCAGCAACAACAACAACAACAACTGCTAAACTGATCACACTAAACTGCTAAACTGGTCTATACTGTTTAACAGACCAACTTTCAATATGAATAAGAAAACAAAACCTAGTTAATAAATTTATTAAAACTCGAAATATTTCGAAAAAGAAATATAAAAGTCTTCAGATTGGACATGTTGTAAGTAATAAGCTTTTGGAAAAACTTTTAAACCTATATCAAAACCATTATATGAAATAATTCAATCGACTAATAAGAGAAAGATAGTTAAAAATTAAATGTATTAAGATAATTCTTTTAAGAATAATAATATTGCTACCAGCACACTATTTAAAAAGAGCAAGCATGATTCTAATACATTTTCTTCAAGCTCTGATAGCAACGAAAATCGAGAAAAGTTCCTCGACATTTAATTCATTTGATGTCACCATCAGATGATGATGATCCTGTTAATAAAATAAAAAAACATATTTTAAATTTATAATTGATTTATTTATATTTGGAAAATTATAATTACTAAACATGATCTTTTTTATTATCAAATTAACAAATTCATTTACTTTACTTATGCAGTTACTTTTAGTTATAATATAATAACAATTTTAAAATTATTCTGGGGCTGGGGCTGTTGTTGTTGATCTGTTGAGAATTCATCGTATTCCTCCCCCTGCTCACACCACCTTACGATATCTCATGCTGAAAAGAAAAATAAAAAAATTTATTAATATAATTATAAATTTATATATATGTTAAATAATAAAAAATATTTATAAATAAACGCACATTAATTTACCTACATCATGAATATTCAATTCATATTTGCCATTTTTCGTGGCATCCCTGCTCAAATAGCTGTTCCCTCGTTGATTATTTCAAGATGTTCCTCCTCAAAGTTGAAGAAGGTTGGCATGTACAGATAATATTTCCCATCCAGCAGGCACCGGCCCTTTTTTCCGTAGGGTGTTTCAACCCACCGAATGGAAGTAATCCTATATTTTTTACCGAAAGGCATTTCCTTGAGGGAGAGGATCGACTGTCCCATTTGAGCCTTCTTAAACGCTGTTTTTAGAGATTCCATTTTAACGGTGATAGAGTTGAACTTTGTTTTAATATAACTTGAAATAAACTGATGGTGAGCCAGTGTTCTCAGAACCTTTTATTCCCATTTCAACCTCAATATTGTGGGAAGAAATTGTTGATTATAAGACCAACATTTTTTCATTTCCCTTGCACTTGCCCGCAACTAAATATTTTAGAACCTTAAAGTAAACAATTTGTATGTGCGCACAAATTTTATTATTTTTATTGAACTCATTTTAAAGTCTTTAGCAACACACTTGTTTATGCCTGCAAATGTTATCACTTTCCCTTACACTTGACCGCAAAATATTTTAAAGCCAACGTTGAAAATAAAAATTTAAAACAAAAAATTGTATTATTTAAAAAATATGATTTAACTGTTCTTTTATTTTTTTTTTTATTTTTTAAAGTATATACATATATATACATTTTGTTATCTACATACAGCATCATGAATGCATCTATTGTAGAACTATTTAATAGAACTATAAAAGGAGTGATCTGAAAAAAATTTAGTTTAACTGGAAATTATCAATGTATATATGTACGGATTTAATTATCCAATATAATAGTATGAATAACAAGTATGCAAAATTTCCACAAAGTTATTATATGCGGGAACCTCAACCATTGTTAGATGTCAGTACATTCAAGGCTATTGCTCCGCTAATTGTTGTTGATGTAACCCACCAAAATGAGGCAGTTAAAGATGGACCTATTGATATACGAATTGAATTTGATACTGAATCACTCAAACCAATTCCAGATAAAACATCAGCCTACTGTTTGGTAATTCACGATCGTTTAATTGAATACTCACCTCTACCCAGTGAAATTATGAGAATAATTTAAATATTTTATCAATTAATTTTTCCATATACAAATAAAGAATTTATAAACGATTTTGTTTATATAAATATTATTTTTTATTTATTTAATAGTTTTGATTAAAAAATATATTTTCTTAATTAATTCTATAGTGACCCCATGCAAGGGTGTCAACACCATTTTCTTTAATAAATCGCTTATCATCGAAATAACTTAACACTATTTTATGAATTTCTTGAGAATATATAATATGTATCTTAGATCTAAAAGTAAACATTTTATCATAATAAATTTTCTTATCAAATAAACATTTTTTATAATCATTAATACTAAGATTCATTAATGCTGATTTTTTTACACCTTTTGCTTTTTTAATATCATTGTCACCCTCAACACTTATAGAATACATTTTAGATCTTAGTCCAATGAATTCCCTCATTTCTTCCCTCAATTATTTTCATCTTTCAATAAACCCAATACCTTTTTATTTTTTTGTTCTATACCATATGGATTGTTAGGCTTATAGTCAGATGTATCAAATTTCAAATTAATATCGGGTATTATATGTATCTTTATAAAAATCTTCGGTATTAATTGAATATATGAATGAATCCGTATCCATATAGCACAAACTCAAGTTTTCATTATATTTTGGAATCATATAATTATAATGAAAATCATACATTTTATCTTTAGACTTTTCGAGAACTGCAAACCCTACAGAAATAGGTTAATTAAATTCGATATGTAGTCTATCCAGCTGGATAGCTACCATATTATCGGTAAACCTTGTAGAGCTATGAAAATTCGGTTTAGCTATAAGACTTCTAGCTCCCAATCTTTTCCCAACACTTTCCCACTGGCATACAATTTTTACATCTTTCCTTTTCTCTACATTTTCCATGGTTTTGCCATAGACAGCATTGTTTAGTAATTTAAAAAAGTTCTTTTCAAAGTCATTTTTAGCGTTTGTTCTATGAAAAGTATTTAGATCTATGTATTTCTTGAGCCAGGGAGATTGTTTAAATTTTAAAATTCTATTGTTGTAAGTTAGTATAATGTATGATATAATTTGATTTATTATATAAGTCTATAATAAGCTTTTAATGTTTCCCGGTAGGACTTTTATTGTTTTCAGCGCAAAACGGTAAATCATTATGTAAGTTATGTTGCTCAAAAGGAATTTCTAAGGTCTACTTCTAAAATAAAACCTTCATCAGAATCATCTTTACATTAATTTAAATTAAACGAATCAATATTTTCAACCCATTCAAACTTTCCTTCTGGTAAATACTGAGACATAGCCCATCCATATAAATTATTAGCGTCTAGATACATGAGATAATTTGAAGGCTTCCCATTATCGAAATCAGTCATATATTTGTTGTTTGCTTTAACATGGGGTTTTGAACACTGAACTATGCCTCCTCTTATCCCGTTTTGAATGAATTTAATCATATCAATGTCAGTTAATAGATCCAACTCAATTTTAGTATATTTTAGCATTGCATTCCAAGATAGCCCAGGTGCTGTATATTACCGACAAGGATCTAAATTGTAAATAGATTTACATACTTTTCTGAAATTTTCAAATACATCAGTTAACAATTAAACATCTGTCTTGAGATATAGTTCCAAGTAGTCTTTGAAATTAGAACAATTAAAAGATGTTCACACTTTTTGAGCATGTTCATAATCAACAACAATACATTCTTGATTCGTTAATTTATTAAAAAACTTATCTCTTGAAGGTAGATATTCCTCTTGAAGTCGATTAATGGAATTAAAATAATCGTATGGAAATACTCCCTTTCTCTTCATAAGATTAAATTCGTTTTCATCGGTAAACTTAGACCTTAGAACATAAAAATCTGAAATCGATAAATTTTTAGCTAAACTCTCTAAGCTTGAAGCCATAAATCTAAATGAATCTAAAAACCTAAGTTCAACGCTATCACCGTCATCAAAATGAATATGTTTAGAAACTGATACATATATTTCTTTGTTAATTGGTACTACGTTTATTCTTCCGGGAATCGTTGAAAGTTCTTTAATATATAAATGGCAATCATATGAAGAAAGATTGTGGAAAAATATAGGAATGAATTTTGAAATTTTAAAGTTTAGATTACAATCATTATGAGCTGGGCCTCAATATTTTCCCGTTAAATGACAATGATCTGCTACTCTATCAACTCCCAACGGTTTTTCGCATATATGGCAATTACTACTATTATTTTGAATATTTAATTCTACTGGGGTGAGGAAATTCATTGGAATAACTTTATTAAGATAATTACTATAAATATCTCTAGCATCGGCAACTAAAGAAGCAATAAATTTTTGAGGGGCATCTTCACCTGTATATAATCTAAACTTATCTAAAGAATTATTAAAACTACACTTAATATAATAACTAAATGCACACGGCTTATGTGTTTGTATAGTTTTTACAGATCCCGAGTTCTGAATATTTTCCGGTGTTAGGAAACACTCGAAATCTGCATATATTACAAACGGTATATCTAACTTATGTTTAAAATTTTGAAAAGAAATTTTACTTTTTTCTGCATCCGGCACTTTGGTAACAATTCTGCTACATTCCTTGCGATGACGTTGCAACTTGTAGTCGGAATCAAAAAACTGCAAGCAGACATTACATAAATGCATTCCGTGTCCATATCCTGTTAGTTGACTGCGTAAAAGTCTGAAAATAAAATAAAACAAATAAATTTTAAGATTCTTTAAATATTATGAATGTATATAGCAAGTAAGCAAGTAATAAAAAAAAGAAAATGTATAAATATGATATTTACCTTGAAATATTTTTAATCCAGATGTAGTGAAATTTGTCTCCTTCCTGTAGCAATAGATGGGTGTTTTTCTCCTCCTTTGTATAGTAATAGGGTCCCACGATACTTTTAAGGTCCTCGTCGAATCCAAAGACATTAATGCTTATTTTGGGATTATTTTCCTCGAAAATTTTTACATCTTTCACTTTCATTGGAAAGACAAGACTTTCAAAATTGAGAGTGATGCTGTTGTCTAGCGTTATTTCAACTGCATCTATATCTATGATGTTATAACTGAAACATCTGTTAGAGTTATCATTAACAGGATATAATTCTGAGATTACTGCCCATTTAAAGCAGTATTCGTCATTGTTTTGCACATTTATACAAGCTTTTTTATCTCCTAGTATTTTTGGTAATTTAATGTATTGTGAACCTTTAATTGGTTTGTATTGATTCACGTTTATTTCCAAATGAGAGATTCTTATAAGTGTCCAACCACTATCACGTTCTTGAAATCACTCACTCATTTTGATGTATTCGCAAAACAATTCCATATTAAATTTAAAGTTGGTGTGTTTTTCCAACATTTCTTCAAGTGTTTTTAAAACTATATCTCTGATGTTTGCTAAAAACTCTTCGGGAATCAATAAACCCTCCTTATGATTTTTAATCATAAATGATTCTATCCGCTCATTAAAAATTGAGGTGATTCTTGTTACGTTCTCGTTAACTATTTCACCACTATTTCTCTTATGTTCGTTTGTCCTGATGTGATAAACCCAATTCTTAGTTACTATCTCTTTCTTGCACTTGTTGCAATAGAGATACGGAATTGTTTTCTCCACAATAGCCCGAAGACTTGGAACCCCATTTGATGATGATGATGGTGATGATGTCGATGACGTTGCTTTTGAGGTTGATGCCGCATGTTGATTTCTCTGATGTTTTTTTAAAGTATCCTTTCGCGAAAAAAACCTTTTGCATGTATCGCATTTAAAATGTTGCGATGGTTGATCTTGATGCTTTATCCGAATGTGCCGATTCAAGTCGGACTTCCTGCCGAAAGTTTGCTGCATTCAAATTGATCCATTTTTAATTTTTATTTAATGACTGTGTTTGTAAAATTACAACCTTTTTTATTATTCACTTTATTGATTGTTTATTGATTTCGGATGGTCTTAAATCACTTTTTATTGTATTTTACACTAATTGTTTATATATTTAGATATTGAATGTTTATTGATCGTTTTAAACAATTCACTTGTGTCTCTTTTAAGAATTACCTTCAAGCGCAATTGTAGTCGATAGCAAGAACTTTTATCAACTGAAGATTAAATTCATTTTGTTTGACATATCAACCTTAAATTCTTATCTTCTTTTTTTGCCCTTGCACTTGACCGCAAAAATTGTTTATTTATTTTAGAAGTACCACAAAACATGTTGAACTTCTACATTGCTGCCTTATCTTGAACTTGCGGGTTATGAGTGCGCTTACTATGAAGCTTGAGACTTAACACTTTAACCTTGAAATTAGTATTGAAATTGAAATTAAATAAAATTAAAATCTGTATCGGGATGGGGATGGGTGACGTAATCGGCATACAATGACATAAGTCGACTTCTAAAATGTTCTCGACGTTTCTGCATCTCGAAGCTTGTAGAAACTTCTTGACTCTTCTTGGCATTGGCTTAGGTTAGGTTGATTCTGAAGTATTATTTGTATAGGATCGTGCTATTTGCTATCTCCCTTTCTCTCTCCCTTTCTCTCTCACGCCATTCGCTTCGGCATACAGTGACATAAGTCGACTTCTAAAATGTTCTCGAAGTTTCTGCATCTCGAAGCTTCACAGACTCTTGAATTTACATAAAATATAAGCCAGAGGCGGAGAAGTTGCTGGGTGTAAGTGACTTGGCCGGTGGTTATTAAGCGGGGGCGTGTTACCCCTATGGCCCCCTACTGACGAATAGATATTTATACACGCCTATGTTTTTTAATGGTTGTCATCTAATATACAAACTACTTACACAAATCTAATACACGCACCTAATATTTACCGACTTTATTAAATTTATAAACATTTGCTTCATTCCAAATAAATATATATATTTATATTTACACTTTTATATATACATTTACATACACATTTATATATACCCAAAGCAAGTTGACCAGCAAAATTTGAGTCTTGCTGTAACTAATGCGAGGGTTAAGAAAAAACAAAACATGCACACACTGATAAGAACTCGCTTGACTCCCACTACCGATAATGTAGTGTATAAAATTATGATCAACGCTTAAAAGCAAACACATATCCCAAACTTGCTAATTTAAAAGTTTAAAGCAAAGACATACCCCAAGCTTGCCAATTTTAAAAGCTCAAAACAAAGACATACACCAAACTTGCAGATTTTCAGCAAAAAAACAAAAGCCCCCACTAGATGGCGTTGGGGTGCAGGCATGACGTCATCGAATTGCGACACCCGCCACCTGATCCAGAATCGCTATATCGTATCTACTATGAAAACTGGGCAAAAACCTCCAGAGTTGCGATTTTTTACTTTTCGAGAAAACCCCCTTTTTTTGTTCTTGTTGCATTAAAAAAAATCTGAAAAATCCGAATTTGAAAAAATTGAAATGAAATCTTGTGGAAATCTTTTCTTAAACTATACCTAATACAGATGAAAAAAATGCAATTTTGAATTGAATTGAATTCTTTACTTGTATTCTCTGGCCTGTGCAGCCAACATAACCTCAATGCACTCAGGATGTGGAATCTGCAAGTCAAGGTGGAACCTTTCGACCATTCTTTTGCTTGCAGTGGATGCCGAAAAACTTTTCATTCCAAATGTGTGAATCTCAATGCTAAAATAAGTGACGCTTTACGTAGCACTACGCATAACGGTTTACAATGGCTCTGCAGTCAGTGCAGGAATTTCTCAATATCATTGCCTATGTCACGATATTCAGAGCTACAAGCCTCTTTAATAAAGATTGCTAGCGAGTTTTCGCGACTAAGCAACTTCATCATCGCGCTTGTAGAATATATTGATTCGCTAAAATTTCTCGCCTGTTCGGCTAAATCTGCAAAGGCTGTCGGTGAAGCAAGCATATCTCAAAACAAAAATAGCTAAAAACAAAAACAAGTTAACGTATAACATTACACAACGATTCAAATAATAATGTAGCGCCAAGCACATCTGCTGAATCACACGCATTATAATCTCTTGCTCAAAGTGAAAAAGTCGCTTTGACGCAAACTGGACCCGACCATACTGCAAGTATCCGTGCACCGACACCGCAAACCCAGAACCGAATTCCGTCGCAAATTCTGTCATATGACTCGCCCGCACGTGCTGCACATTATCGCTCTGTGTCTGACGCCAGCACGCCATCTTCGCTGCAGTCCAAATCCATTCATTCTGTCATCACACTTACCAATGAATCAAATGAAACGCTGTCGACATCTAAAACCCAGCCACCAACCATAAACGCTATGCTTCCTGTCGTTGCCAACAGAAGCTCCACGGAATCGATAGCCTCTTTCACATCAGCAACAAATGACTCCGCCAGTTCGAAAAACTGCTCAGTAAGACGAGCTGGACACCTAGTTGGCCATCTTGAATCTGACCATCTAATGCAGCATCCAACGGAAATATCAGCTCTGCCTATTGAGTCCACAAACAGTGGACCATTGGTGGACTTGATTGTAGTACCTCGTCTGTCACGAAAATCAATATTCATTTCAAGGTTAGCTGGTGCTACCATGGGGTTGCAAATATTAAAGCGTATATTCACAGAAAGCTGCCAGAACTAAAATCGACGCCAAGATGTATTAAACTCACCCAAGGTAGTCAACGGGATATAGCTTCTTTCAAAATCTATGCATAATGATGAGCAAGGACTTTTGGCTATATGTTGTTTTTATCCGGGATTTTATTCCACGCTCCAGAACAGTCTCCACATCTAACAATCTGGCCCATAGCATCGCTTTCACAGCAGCTACATCCCCAAAAAACTGTTAAGCTGCAATAGAGACCTAAGTGCTGCTACAAACATCATTCATAACTACTCTCTATGCTTCCATAATGTGGGTAGACTCCGTTCAAAACTTGCCAACTGTACAATGCATCTAGTTCTCATGAGTACTAAATCATTGCTTTGGTCGAAACATGGATGACGTCACACTCTTTCTCCAGTGAACTATTTGACTCAAGCTATGTTGTATACCGCAGGGATAGAGTACTGGATTCAGGAGTTTTAGGTGGTGGAGGCGTTCTCTTCGCAATATCATAGAAACTATCTAGTAGAGAAATCCAGCTTCCACTCATATCTTCAAGACTCGATAAAATTTGTGTATAAGTATCCTTTGAAAATTCATAAACAAGTTACACAAAATAAATAATATTTATCGTAGTTATATTCCTCCTACGAGTTGCTTGGATGTATATTGTGATCACCCTTTTAACATTGAGTATATAGTCAATAATTTACGTATAAACCAAACCCCTTGTATTCTTGGCGACTTTAATTTGGGTACTATAAACTGGAAATTTGTTTCCGAAGAGAATGTTATTTTGCCATTCAATGTAAGTAGCATTATAAAGTCCACACTATGTGATACCCTTATATTCATTAAGCCTTTTTCAAATCAATGTTCACTTAAACGGCATTTTTAGAACTCTAATCTCATTTTTGCTGCTAATGATTTCAGGCTTTCTAAATGTGACATGCCACTCATAAATGAAACACTTCATCACAAGGCGCTTGTTCGCAGACTTTTTTGGCTCTGTATTGTGGCGGCCGTGGCGTAGTGGGTAGAGTGTGTGACTCTTACGCCAGAGAACCCAGGTTCGGATCCTCCATCCGACACAGAAAGTTTTTTCAATTGAATTAATTTTCCTGTTCGGCCGTCACCTCTCTGCAGACAATGGCAAACCTCAGAGAGTAAAAACTGCCATGAAAAGCTTCTAGAGAACATAAGCCGTTCGGAGTCGGCGTAAAACATGTAGGTCCAGTTCTCGATCATTTGTGTGCAAACATTTCACTTCACACGCAACACAATTGATCATAAGAAGCTCTGTCAAAGTCCTTTCAAGGGCTGAAATGGCCACTTCGTTTTTTGAAGCGAAGCTTTTTACTCGTTCTGTGATTTGCTGGGAGTGAAATCTGAAAAATTTTCGACAGATTTTTTCTTGGAAATGTGATGGTTTCTTTGTTGCTAGTGCTTATTACAACAAGAAAATTTAATACTTTAATATTAAATAATAAAAATATTTGTTGACCTGCCCGTGGGGATCGAACCCACGTCCTCTTACACGGGAGTCCAGTGCACTATCCACTAGGCCACAAACACTTGTTAGAAAGAGGTGTTAATTCAATCCTAATTATGACAGAAGCTATGCTGCAGTAGATCGTCACCATCTATCAATATATAGAGGATTGTGTATTTGCTATGCTACAACTATCAAAAATTTGCTTTTATTTGCCACAAGGTGTCTTCAGCATCGGTTTGTTTGTATTGTGAATGCGTTTGTGGTGCTGTTGGCATAGAGTGTAAATTATTATCTAGAGATTGCATCAACTCTGCTAATCTCTGGCATGTGTTAACAGAGGTTAACAGAGTTTTTTTTCTTCATGTTTTTAAGTGAAATAACTCTGAAATAATAATTTTCACTCTATGACAAGTGCGTTGACAAGTGCGTTTTTAAGTGTCAAAAAAATAGATATCAATAAATATTTAATCAACAAACGCATGCATGAGTCAGTGCAGCCAAGTTCACAACCATTTGTGGAGAGTTAAAATGGAGAGTCGTTGGCATTATATGCCCGTATATGTAATTGGCGTGGAAATTTAACATTCAACAATAAAAAAATAAGCAGTAAATATGTTTTCTGTATATATGTAATTTATTTTATGTTATTTTTAAATTTTTGAATTTAAAAGTTAATTTATTAAAAGAAAAAATTGTTAAGCTATCAAATCTATTTAACTGCGAAAAAGCTTCGCTTCTCTCGTGTGTCTAACGACGCACCTGTATTTTTTTTTTTATATATATATATATACGATATTCATTGAATACCATTATTATATTTTCTTAACTAAAACAAAGAGCTACTTGCATTTGAAACGTTTGTCCACTAATGACCGTCGACATTAGAATGTAGGAAGAAGCGAACTCAAAAACTTCCGTTATTCGAACTTCGCCTTCTCTCGTTTTACTCTAATGCTTAAGATTGTTGTTAGTAGAAAACTTTTAAATCACAGACACAATAGTAATTGAATAAGCTCAAAACATAATGAAAAAATGTGGGTATAATTCGTCAAAAGGCTTAGAAAAAAATTTATTTCTTTTACAGTAGTATATTTTGGCAAAAAAAAATTTAAAGAATTAAACATTAAAATATAGATATCTTAGCTTTATTGTTGGATGATCAAAATTTTTTTTGACCAGTTTGAATTTTTCACTCATGGTGGACCTTTTTTGGGAGATGCCCATATGTGTGTCGAAACCCAACACGTAAAAGAACGGAGTTCTTTTGAACTCTTTTTGAATTAAACTGTGTTGGAAATGTATTTTCATTCGGAAGAAGCAAACAATTCTATTTTGTCACGAGCATTTTTATTATGGACAATTATATTATGTTGGACACAATTAATATCCTCTTATATCTTAAAAGAATGCATTCGTACTATATTATACATATTTTTTCTCTGCATGTATGAAACGACTGGAAACCTTGGAAATATCCACCGGTTAAAGACATCCAGAGGTGAACAATACGACCCTATATGTCTTATTAATTCAAATAAAAAATCATTGGTGCAGTAGAGAGCTTTTTCTTTATTTTCCTTTGCAACAGTGTTTCCATTCTCTGTGTTGATTTAAAATTAAATGACTTTTTATGTACAGCTTAGTTTAGTACATGCTCATGTATCTTTTATAACGTCTCACTTGAGCCAAATTTTTAAAGCAGTAAAACTAGCTCATGTACTTGAACGATAAAAAATATTTAGTTTACCCGTCCACTATCGTACACCCAAATAATTCCTCTTTCATTCTTTAAAGCGTATCAAAATTTGACAATCAACAATAACTTGACAACTTCAACAACACAACATGGTACTACCATTTATCACAGCTGGCCATTTTGGGATTACAATTACTTTCCGATTGCAATTGCAGTAATAGTTATAGATAAAAATTAACGACTACTGTAATGCAAAAAAATGTTATTACAAGTATTGTTTTCGGTATACCCCGTCGAGTTAACGTTTTGTGAGGCCTGAGGCCAGAAAATCTTCGAGGCCTTTACGAGAAAAATTTTTTAGCCAAAAAAAGTCCTTTCGGCAACACTTAATCCTATTGACAATCTGACTTCAGTTTGACATTTGTCACATTTCATATGAACAAAAAGCGAAACTAATTCACCCACTTTTCCATTTCTTTGTATTCATTGTTCCGTTGCTGTTTAGTCGTGTTTTAAATAATACATTTAAAAACAATGAAACGATCATATCCGAGCGGTGCTCAAAAAGGAAAGTGTTGCGGAAAAAAACAAAAGCACCTGCAGCTATAGAGTAATTATTAGTGACCGCTTTGACTTGTATCAGTATAATCGAATAAAAAGTATTGGATACTCAGGGTTGTTTTTTCTGTTTAAGCTTAATGCAAAGTCAATATATCTTACTTACTTGGTGGCCATAAAAAACCGCGTTCCGGTTTCGGCCGACCTCATCAGCTCTTGCCAGGCGCCTCTGCTTTGTGCGCGCCTTCTCCAATCGGTTACACCAAGTGCGGTTAGGGCTTCCTCGGCCTGGTCCATCCATCGGAAGCACGGTGCCCCTCGTCATCGTTGACCAACGTCCCTCGCCTCGAGCACCTTTTTCGCTGGAGCTTCATCGTCCATACGATGAACATGACCCAGCCAGCGTAGTCGCTTTACAGTTATACGCCAAACTACTTCAATGTCTTCGTAGAGCTCATACAGCTCGTGGTTCATTCGGATGCGATAGTCATCGCCGACTCGAACAGGACCAAAGATTTTGACTTTTCTCTCAATCACCCCCAGAGCAGCTGCATCAATTTGCGAAAAAATCCATGTCTCAGCGCCATAAAGAGCACAGGTAGAACGAGCGTCTTGTAGAGTGTTATTTTTGTCGATCTCGAGAGGGATCTGAAACTTAGTTGCTTACTGAGCCCGTAGTAGCACATTTTAGCAATCATTATTCTTCGCTTTATCTCCAGGCTGACTTCGTTGTTGTTATTAATGGCGGTGCCAAGGTATACAAACTCCTTTACTTGAAAGTTATAGATTCCGGATGAAACGTGGGAGTCTAGACGCCGCGCTCCCTACATACAGTGGATCGCCTTGTCTGAAACCTCTTTCGGTATTGAAGGTTTCGGAGAGGTCATTTCCTACCTTGACGGAGCTGCATGTGTTGCTCAACGACGTCCTGCAAAGTCTAATCAACTACTGCAATAATAATCAACTGCAAAGTATACCGAACTCGGACATTGTTGCGTATAAGCAATCCCTTCTCGGGCTATCGAACGCAGCTTTGTAATCGACAATGTGTGTCAATTTGATTTTCGTGGGTTTCTTCCGGGATTTGTCGTAGTATGAAAATCTGGTCTGTGGTGAACAGTGATAAGGTCCAATCAGTGTTTTTGTACTCGGTTTAAATCTTTCACAAAGTACGCTTGAGATAAGACAATCTTAATAAGCCAACCTCGATAGTTGGCGCAGGTTGTTGGTGGGTCTCCTTTCTTAAGTATATGGCAAAGAACGCTGAGATTCCAATCGTCGGTCATGCTCTCCGCTAGCCATATTTTGCTAATGAGCTGATGCATGCGCCTTATCAATTCATTTCCGCCGGTTTTAAACAATTCAGTTGACAGGCCGTCAGCACCCGCTGCTTTATTGTTTTTAAGTCGTTAGATAGTAGCTCGAACCTCTTCATGGATAGGTGGTAGTGCTTCCAGTCCGTCATCGATGATTGGTGGCGCTGAACTGTGCTCTCCGTGGGCGGCATTGGTGAAAGCGTCGACAGGGAGTAAATTGGAGAAGTGCTGTCTCCATATTCTCAGCACACACTGCGTATCTGTTACCAGATCTTCATTTTCATCTCTACAAGTGGATGTTCCGGGCTTGAAACCTTGGGTTAGACGCTTATCTGGTATCTTACCCTGGTATACCTCTAGTTCCTCACGCTCACCCGAGTCAATATATCAATGCAGTAAAACGCAACCATGTGCGTGGACTGTCGTTGTTGTTGTTTTGTTGCTGCAAAACCTATGCTATCAGCTTTGAATTTTTGCATAATTATGTTGAATCGTAATTAATATCATTTCAGGGGGAGGTAAGGTTTGACTAAATTCTTAGCTCATTCGGAGCAAAACTAACAAAGTTACAGTACGTTGAATGACCGTACCTCTAGCTTAGTCTTGCGCGCCATTTTGCTACCTGCGCTGAGCGGCGAGCGGTAACTGTTTCGGTCTGTATTGTATTTATTTTATCCCCTCTTTTCGTCTTAATATCTTCAGGTAAATAAAATGTGTAACGTACATTGTATCCTTCAATGTGGAATATATATTTCAGTCTAAAATTGAACGCTTAGGAGAGCAGATATGTGAGTCATTTCAGTTTTGCGCCGATTTCGTTAACTCATGCTCCATTTTGTTTTTGTTTAGTTTTCTTAGTGATTTTGTATTTATCATCGAAAAAATGCTGAAACCAACTGGCAGAGAAGGACGTGCATAGGGTGGCCCAAGATTAAGCCGACCAAGAAAAAGAGTCATACCGCAGGATCGAAAAACGAAAGTAAGAGCGTCTAGTGCATCAGCGAAAAAAATCAAGTTGAATGCTTTGCTTGAAGTCGAGGAAGATCTTAAAAAACAATATCGAATTATAGACATTCTTCTAGTTTTTTCTACTGTAGCAACATTAGTGAAGTGTAAAACGTGTGACAGCTCAGTGGCATTTGAATCTTGTAAAATAGAAGGTCTTGGCTTCAAAATAAAAGTTACGTGTGAAAAGTGCAAAATTTCAAACTATGTTCCGTCGAGTGAAAGAATTGATGGTAATGCCTACGAAATAAATAATAGATTTGCATTCGTAATGCAAGTTTTAGACCTAGGACATGCCGAGTGTGTGAAATTTTGTGGATTGATATACATGCAAGTAGTTTTATTTCAAAACCGTGCTACAATACAAAGACGAGACAAAATAATCGCAAAGACAGACGAAATTACAGTATCCGGTGACGGTACGTGGAAAAAGAGGATTTAATTCGCTCTTTGGTGTATCGTCATTGATCGGCTATTTGACCGACAAAGTTGTTGATATTTTTGTCAGCAGTTCGTACTGTAACTTATGTGAAACCTGGAGCAAAAAACTAGGACATTCACAATATGAAGAGTGGCACGAGGAGCACGTGAACATGATCGAAAAGTTATTAACAGTGTATTATGGGCTAGCAAATCACGATTCTGTGGACAAAATGAAGAACGATATATGGGCGACTTTTATCATTATTCTTCTACTGATCAAAATCCCCAGCATGAAAAATGCGATGTATCGTGGTGCGAGTGGAAGAAGGCTGAAGCTGCAAAAACATTACGATCAATCAAGCACAGTTACTCCACTTTCAGCTGATGTTTTAGACGCAATAAAGACAATATATAAAGATTTAAGCAAAGACACGCTGTTGGAACGTTGTCTGGGTGGTTTAAATCAGTGAATGATACCGCAACTGTCGTTTAAATTGCAGCATATGAAGCAGCATCACTTTTTAACGAAGGCTCTACTGCTTTTCTGACCTTCGTGCAAGATTTGGGCATCACTTCAGGACCAAGTGCTCATGAATGGGAACGCGCGACAGACTCTGCGGATCAGCAGAGCGGACGAGCAAGCTGCTCGCGAGACCACAGAAGGCAGAGTTTTACGTAGACTGGAGCAAAAAAATGCCTTGGATAACGTGGATAATAGTGTAGTACTGTATGGAGCCGGCATCGATGATGACATGTACGTATTTTATAAGAAAATCCAGTTTTTTCAAGATACACTCAGTTCTGTTTTTACACGACTTTTTACACGAATTTTATTAAACACGAATCAAAAATAAATCTATTTTGTTTTTACACGCTTTATTTTGATTTAACACGATGGACCCAAATTCTGAAAATAACAATTTTAGTACTAACAGTTTTCACCGCTATAAAATTTTTAATTTTTATTATACTCCCGTGTTGCCGCGTGTAAACATGCATGTCAACAGTCGTCCCTATTGTATTGTATGTGTACTATATTGTTTTTTGCATTCTTTTCTAAGTTTCTGAAATTGTTTTTTTGCATTCTTTTATAAGTTTATGAAATTGTTTTTTTTTTGCATTCTTTTATAAGTTTATGAAATAAAAATATACGCCAATATTAGCTATAACGCTCCAATATGAGTTTATAAATGGGTTATTGTATTATTTCTACAGATTTGTTAAATTTGAAACCAATCTTCTAGTTTTCCATAAGTGCAATGCATTTTTTACACGATTTTTTTTCAAGAAATCTTTGGGAACGTATCTACCGTGTAAAAACACAACTGAGTGTATTTTAATTTTTTCAGTCTACAAAACTTGAAATCGATTTGCCCAAACATTTAATTTTTAAAGTCGGTGACCAGCCTACAGAAAAAACTACTGAACCGATCGTTTTTGAACATATATTCTACATGTAAATAGCTCTCTAGTTACGTCGAGTTTTTTTAAAATTTTTTATTTACTAAAAATTTCACAATAACAAATAGGTCGACTTTTTCGTCAAAAACCGTCATTTTGGCTTCAAAATGGTGCCAAAAATTTAAAAACTAAAAAAAAAAACTCGACGAGACTGGAGATATAAAGTAAGAAACTAAAGAAAACATATTGAGTTTTTGGTTTTATATGATCCAGTTTTTCGTCAAAAACCGTAATTTTGGCTTCAAAATGGTGCCAAAAATTTAAAAACTAAAAAAAAAAAACTCGACGAGACTGGAGATATAAAGTAAGAAACTAAAGAAAACATATTGAGTTTTTGGTTTTACATGATCCAGTGATGCTGTAAGCTGGTCAACGCACAAACATTTTTTTTCGAGGCGTCTGCGGAGATCTACAACAAATCCGTTATTTCTCTCTATTTTTGAACAAAATATTTTATAAATGTTCTTCAAATGTTGTTCTTTTATATAATAATATGTAAAATAAACCTACCTAAACCTAAAGGTTTTAGCAAACCTTACCCTGGTTCGAATCACACCTAACAGAAAGTTTTTTTCAATTGAATTAATTGTTCTGTTCGGCCATCACCTCTCTGCAGACAATGGCAAACCTCAGAGAGTAAAAACTGCCATGAAAAGCTTCTTGAGAATATAAGCCGTTCGGAGTCGGCATAAAACATGTAGGTCCAGTTCTCGATAATTTGTGTTCAAACATTTCACAACACATACAACAAGGGTCAAAGTCCTTTCAAGGGCTGAAATGGCCATTTTCGTTTTTTTTTTTTTTTATATTTGCATATATACATCTCTTGCACAAAACTCTTATCAAAAACATCGAGTAGTACCAATTAAAGTATCAAATAGCATTCAATACTTTATTGGGTACCCAAACGTACGAAAAAGTATTCAATACCTCCACCACTAGTAATTACTATAGATAGACCCACTTTTTAAAGTGAAACCTTCGACATCGACGCCAAATGTGTATTCTTTAGATTATGCAACTTTGCAATTTTGGGTATTTTAGCAAATTTGACCCAATTCTTGTGTCGAACATCGTAAAACAAGGGTCAAGGAGGTATTCACGATGTACGGACATAAATTTGAACTATTTAGGCCGAGCATTTCCGGCAAGTTCATTGCTTTTATTGGAACTAAATTAATGAATATAGTTTGAAGAGAGCTTAGAATTGCTCTAGAATTGATATTTTTTATTAAGTGAAGATTTCACCCCGAACGTAGGTCATTGCGCCCAATTGGTGTTTTGTGTTAGCTCCACTAGAAAAGGTGCTCCTGTCTCGTGATTTATAAAATTTCTCCGATCACTCATCACAAATTGGAATATTTGACGTGATTCCTGATGAAATATTAAATCGATTTCTTGAATATTTAGCTGGAGAATATTCCGGACTCCAGCAGGACGCTCGATTTAAATCGATTCGCAATATTTGTTTTCTGTGTGCACCATATTCCCTAAATCTAGACGGAGTAGCTGCGGTTTCGGAGAACAAAAAATCTATTTTGTTTTAATTTTTTTTTTGGAAACACGTACACATTTTTTGTCAGATCAACTTTTCGCTAGGATTAAATCTAAGACGCAATGCAACCCGATCAATTAGTTCTCAAAAAACCGACAGGAACGCGTTGGTCGACCAAAAATTATTTAACTGATGTCTTATTTAAATGCGAACATTGTCGAGGTGTAAGAGGTGCTGTTGCGTCTTATCGACCATAGACCAACAGAGTGATTTCAAAAAAATATTCTTATACAATGTCGAAAACGCCGTTCTCATTAAATTCGACAAAGTGAGTCGTTCTCTGCAGAAATCAAATTTGAATCCTTCTGTAGCGACTTAACTCTATCAAGACCTTGTCGATCATATTGAGAATCTGAAGAATCAATTCGGCCAAATTTTTTGTGAAAAGCCAAATCGGCTTATAGCTCTTGACGTTGGCGAATATACGTTGAGATTGAGAACATCCATCACTCTCGAAAACATGGATCAGAAGAAAGTCAACTGTAACTTTTTAAGGGGGGACATGACATTCGCGGCAGAGAAAACAGACCTTTTTTTTAATATCATAACTCAGTCAAAAACAAACATTTTTCCAAATTTTTATTATTATTTATTATTGTAGAGAATTGAACAAATAACAAGAAAAAAAAATCAAAAAAATATATTTTTCACTCCAACATGGTTTTATAGAGCTCCAAACTGGCGGCAGAGAAAAAACGGGGCCTCGTGGTTGAAGCGCTGGGAGTTGCAAAAATTGTCCGATCTGGAAAAAAATGTCTTTCTTAAATCTTAACAAAATTGGTTATCGTATGACACGAGCTTTTTTTTTAAATTTTTTTTCAATTTTTGGTGATGTTCCAAATTTGAAAGTTTGTTTTTTCGAAAAAAATATTGACTTTAAAAATTCATAAAAAATCGAAAAAAATTTAAAAAAGAAGCTCGTGTCATACGATAGCGAATCAAGTTTAAAAAAACAAAATTCGTCAAAAAATTAACCCGACAAAACATGGTTTCGAGATAAACGCGTTCAAACTTTGTGAACAAAGAAAAAAAAAGGTTACCTTCAATCTGCCATGCCTGCTTCGTACTGTATGCCTTCGTTATTTTGTGTTGTGCTGTTTCTTATAGTTTTTTGCAATCGTTTAGCAATTCAGGCTTCACCCTTCAAGTAGGTAGGAAATAACAACCACCAAAAGTCAGGTAGCAAGTAAAACCAGCTCACTAATCCGGCTGTAACTTTTGAACCCGTAGGAATTTTTTCATGAAATTTTTTTCTTAGATTTCAAAAAACTGCCAATGTCATGTCCCCCCTTAATTTTCAGTCCCATCATGAACTGCTTTTTTTACACTTATGAGCAAAGAATGGAATGCTTCGTGAGTTTGGCTGCAAAATTTGGTTTTCTGACGACGCTCAACAAATTGAGCACAAACGAATTCTCATCAGCCGGCTTCATTAGAACATCGCTTCATTTTACGTGAATGTTGTCAGGGGTGCCGGAAGCGGGAAAATGGGGGCACCGCCTCCGGTAAAAATAAAGTTATTGTGAAAAAATGAGTTTTACAGCAACAAAATATAATTTTTTCACATTTCATTTATTTATTGAATGAGTTTTCATTTGAATAACGGTTACAAGCAACAACATATTAAGGATTAAAAATTGACGATGCAATTCGCATTACTTAATATGGACTCCTGGGGCACTACACTCTATTGCGAGGCGACAAAAAAAAAATCGCAAAATTGATTTGATTGTACGGATTTGCGTATGCGTCGCATTTCATTTTCGCATTACATTGATTGACGCATCGTAATACAGAGTAGGGCCCCAGGGGTTAAGCATTGATTTGCGGTTGAAATAACATGTAAGGAAATAAATAGCTTTTATTTATTTTTTGATTTTAGTGTACAACCAAAGTTTAACACAGTATATTAAAATGTTACAAATATATCTAATCTGATATAACCTAACTGATAATAAATTAGTCCCGATTTCAACGGTCAAGACGGTCAACTTTTTGATATTTGCTTTTAAACTTGATTCAGTCAAGCAATAAAACACCGAAAGAAAAAAGAAGAGTAACACAAAAAAGATTCATGAGTGCAAGTTAAATGGAAGTGTTAAAACAACGGAACATCGGAAGTGCAAGCATAATGTCAAAAACTTGAAGGTACATTCAAGTCTGTTCTTTTCCCTTTCCTTATGTTCCTCTTTCCATCAAACTCGACTTGCTTCAAGAAAACTTTACGTTTGGAAAGGGGACTAAGAAGAAATGATGAACGAATAATTTTTTCGTTTCAAATTTAATTAAAATTTTTTATTCGTGTATATTTATATTATATGCTTTTATTGAACTTTTTTTTATATCAGTCTTTTTGTAATATTTTATTGATATGTTTTTTTTTATGACATTTAATATAATAAAAAATTTTTAATATATACAAATGTTTTTTTTGTGAAAAAATGTTTTGCCCTCTCGTTGTACTGTCCCCCCTTCCGGCATGTTAATGGTAAAGTCTTTTTTCCGAGTGCAAATTGGCAAAACATTGTGTTTTTCAAGAAGAAAATCCCTGCATCTCTCACACATCCATGTTTTTGCGAATCTTCGAGGACGAACTGCAGCCCCATTTTCCCAACATTGAGATTGTTTTGCGCATATATTCTTTTCAAAATTAAGAGTTTAGCAAAAATTCAATGCAAAAACAACTGTCTGAAACGAAGATGAACGCTTTCGCGATGATCTTAATCAAAAATGAGGTTTAAGAAAGTTTCGATGCCGATGAAATCATCAAAGCGTTTGTTTAATCTAAATATCGCAAAGTGAACATGAAACTGACTAAAAAAAAAATCTTCAAAATAGACCTATAGCCTTGAGCACAAAATTAAAGAATAAATCATCTGAACTTGAGTACCGTACAAATCACTAAATGAATACTGGTTTGTGTTTTATTAGTTGAAAGAAATATTGGCCTCAAGACACACTGGAGAGGAACCCCAGCGAGCGTGGGAACCCGAGGTATTTCCTTAAGATTAACTCGACGCTGGTATACACACAAATTACGATTACTGTAATTGTAATAGAAAAATCTATTGATTATAATTACAGTTACCGTTATCAATGAAAAATTACAATGAGGATTATTGTAATCATTATATTTATTTATTTAATTACTTACTTGTTGCATAAATTCCCACATTTGGGCAGGGGCTTCAAGATCATATTTGGACCAGCCAGTGGTAGCCGGCGCCACCTTGTTTGAAAAAATAAAAATAAATTTTAATATAGTCAAATTTGTGTACAAATATATCCCAAAGAGTGAAAGCTTTAGATTTATTCTTTCCAACCTAAAAAATTTCTGGCAACTCATCCTATTACGAGTCGCCGCACTTATATTTTTTTAAATTAATTAAATAGATTAATTACATTTTTTTTAACAATTTTTCTACAAATTACTTTTTTTATGAATCAGGAAAATGAAAATAATGTGAACATATCGTACGAACTTTCTGATACAGAAACTTTACTAAATTCGACTCCTATTGATGTTTCTGAATCAAAAAAAAACGTGAAAATTACACTCCAAGAAATTCAAACTCACTAAAGCCCTCCAAGCACCTACGAAACAACTCATTGCCGAGTAAGCTATCTCCGTTCAAACCATCTTCACAAAACAACTCGACGTCTAGTTTAAAAGTAAATACAATTTTTGAATGAATATGTTCTTATTTACATAATAATTGTTTGTTTTTTTTAGAATAATAAAGAGAATGTGGCTTAGACGGGTGATATTTATTGTACTCTTTATTTCCCTAACAATGCTGTATATAAATTGAATTTTTGGAGTGTACTTGCATTTATCAATAAGTGCTTTTTTTATTTCACTGAACAATTTTAAGTTGTACTCTGCATGGTTTTTCAGCGTTTACTTATTTAGTATATTTTTCATGTCATTTTATGTTTAATAATATGTGAAATAATTTCGATTATACAATTAAATATCTTTCTAAATATTAAATATCAATAAAGAAACATTCTAAACATAAATAAAATAATACATTTATCGCAAAACAGATGTTCCAGAGTTTTAAAGATTTTGGGATGGAACTATTTGTATTTTTTTTTTTAAATAGATAATTTTGGATTATATCAGAGCTGAAAAAGAGGGCTAAAATTATTTTATAATTTTACATTATTATATATGCGTTTGGATAAACACTTACTGAATATTGTATTCATAACATACACTGTCTGTCATATAAAAGAGTTGTACATCTCATAGCTCAATTAGCTCTTTTAGCTCACTTACAACAACTTCAATATTTCAGTGTGTGTTGTAATTCGAAGAATTGACTTGGTCGGCGTGACAGCAAGAAAAAAAATGTGCATGCATTGTTGTTTGCTTGCGTCGAAAAATATAATGTTATTGCTGCTATGTGTATTATGTTATTATTTTTTGTAGTGCACACACAAAGTAGTGGCTAGTTTTTTATTGAGGCTTTTTCAAGTTGTTCGAGTTGTTTTTTTTTATTTTTTTCCTCGCAACCGAAGCTGTAATTTTTTTAATATATTTTTTTTTTTAATATGTTATCCAGCTCACTGCCACGACTTCCCTTTTTTATTTGATTTTAGTCAATAAACACTAGTGTCCCTTAAAAATTAAAATTGTTTTTTTTATGGCTTATCTCCTTAATTTCTTTTTATGATGGTAGAAGAAATGTAAACAACATTTGGTGTACCTGGGACCACGGGAACCCGTGGCGACAAGCATCGGTACATGTCAGTACTTGGTTGTATGGGAAAAAAGTGCTCATTTAAAACAAAACCTAAATAACTTTCGTACAGGGTCCGCCATCTAACGTTTTTTTTTCAACTAGTGCTTATTTCGTGAATGGTAACACTTAACACATGTCTGATTTGACAGATAATTAGTTTTATCCTTCCGCTGAACGAATATGGTTGTGTATACGCTTGAACAACGCTGGGAAATATTGCCTGCGATGGACTTACAGAAGATGCCGATTTTGCCAAAAAAATCATCTTTTCAGATGAAGCTCATTTTGATCTTGGCGGGTATGTAAACAAGCAAAATTGTCGCATTTGGGGCACAGAAAACCCGCACGCATACATTGAAAAGCCGATGCACACAAAACGAGTCACTGTTTGGTGCGGATTTTGGTCCAGAGACATAATTGGGCCATTTTTTTTCGAAAATGAACAAGGAGTGCCCGTTACAGTCAATGGCCATCGTTATCGGGCCATGTTGAACGAATTTTTGTTCACAAAAATTGAAGATTAGGATATTGGCAACATTTGGTTTTAACAGGACGGCGCTACGTGCCACACAGCCGAAGCTACACTCGATGTTTTGCGCCCTGTTTTTGAAGATCGCATTATCAGCCGCAGAGCTGATGTCGTTTGGCCACCGTTGGACTATTATTTGTGGGGTGCCCTCAAAGATAAGTATTACGCCGACAAGCCAGAGACAATTGACGCTTTAAAGGACAATATTCGTGAAGCCATTGGTGAAATACAGCTGCACACAATCGATAATGTGCTTAAAAATTGGACCGATCGTGTAGGCTACTGCATGGCCAGCCGAGGCAGCCATTTGAATGAACTTATTTGCCATTATTAACCGGAAGGATTGTACATTCAAATAAAAAAAGAAATTTGAGAAAATATTCAGTAGTTTTTTTTTGCATTTAAAAAAAAAAAAGTCATTTGGCGGACCCTTTATAAGTGTAAATTTTGAAAAGCTGGTTCGCAGTTCGTTTTCTGTTTAATTTTTCTTTAAAATAAGCTATCAAACATGAAAACTGGGCAAAAACCTCCAGAGTTGCGATTTTTTACTTTTCGAGAAAACCTTGTTGCATTAAAAAAAATCTAAATAAATCCGAATTTGAAAAATTGAAATGAAATCTTGTGGAAATCTTTTCTTAAACTATACCTAATACAGATGAAAAAAATTGTAATTTTGAATTGAATTGAATTCTTTATTTGTATTCTCTGGCCTGTGCAGCCAACATAACCTCAATGCACTCAGGATGTGGAATCTGCAAGTCAAGGTGGAACTTTTCGACCATTCTTTCGCTTGCAGTGGATGCCGAAAAACTTTTCAGTCCAAATGTGTGAATCTCAATGCTAAAATAAGTAACGCTTTACGTAGCAATACGCATAACGGTTTACAATGGCTCTGCAGTCAGTGCGGGAATTTCTCAACATCATTGCCTATGTCACGATATTCAGAGCTACAAGCCTCTTTAACAAAGATTGCTAGCGAGTTTTCGCGACTCAGAAACTTCATCATCGCGCTTGTAGAAGATATTGATTCGCTAAAATATCTCGCCTGTTCGGCTAAATCTGCAAACGCTGTCGGCGAAGCAAGCATATCTCAAAACAAAAATAGCTCAAAACAAAAAAAGTTAACGTATAACATTACACAACGATACAAATAATAAATAATAATGTGGTCACATCTGCTGTATCACACGCATTACAATCTCTTGCTCAAAGTGAAAAAGTCGCTTTGCCGCAAACTGGACCCGACCATACTGCAAGTATCCGTGCACCGACACCGCAAACCCAGAACCGCATTCCGTCGCAAATTCTGTCATATGACTCGCCCGCACGTGGTGCACATTATCGCTCTGTGCCTGACGCCAGCCCGCCATCTTCGCTGCCGTCCAAATCCATTCATTCTGTCATCACACTTACCAATGAATCAAATGAAACGCTGTCGACATCTAAAACCCAGCCACCAACCATAAACGCTATGCTTCCCGTCGTTGCCAACAGAAGCTCCACGGAATCGATAGCCTCTTTCACATCAGCAACTAATGACTCCGCCAGTTCGAAAAACTGCTCAGTAAGGCGAGCTGGACACCTAGTTGGCCATCTTGAATCTGACCATCTAATGCAGCATCCAACGGAAATATCAGCTCTGCCTATTGAGTCCACAAACAGTGGACCATTGGTGGACTTGATTGTAGTACCTCGTCTGCCACGAAAATCAATATTCGTTTCAAAGTTAGCTGGTGCTACCATGGGGTTGCAAATATTAAAGCGTATATTCACAGAAAGCTGCCTGAGCTAAAATCGACGCCAAGATGTATTAAACTCACCCAAGGTAGTCAACGGGATATAGCTTCTTTCAAAATGTATGCATAATGATGAGCAAGGACTTTTGGCTATATGTTGTTTTTATCCGGGATTTTATTCCACGCTCCAGAACAGTCCCCACATCTAACAATCTGGCCCATAGCATCGCTTTCACAGCAGCTACATCCCCAAAAAACTGTTAAGCTGCAATAGAGACCTAAGTGCTGCTACAAACATCATTCATAACTTCTCTCTATGCTTCCATAATGTGGGTAGACTCCGTTCAAAACTTGCCAACTGTACAATGCATCTAGTTCTCATGAGTACTAAATCATTGCTTTGGTCGAAACATGGATGACGTCACACTCTTTCCCCAGTGAACTATTTGACTCAAGCTATGTTGTATACCGCAGGGATAGAGTACTGGATTCAGGAGTTTTACGTGGTGGAGCCGTTCTCTTCGCAATATCATAGAAACTATCTAGTAGAGAAATCCAGCTTCCACTCATATCTTCAAGACTCGATAAAATTTGTGTATAAGTATCCTTTGAAAATTCATAAACAAGTTACACAAATTAAATAATATTTATCGTAGTTATATTCCTCCTACGAGTTGCTTGGATGTATATTGTGATCACCCTTTTAACATTGAGTATATAGTCAATAATTTACGTATAAACCAAACCCCTTCTATTCTTGGCGACTTTAATTTGGGTACTATAAACTGGAAATTTGTTTCCGAAGAGAATGTTATTTTGCCATTCAATGTAAGTAGCATTATAAAGTCCACACTATGTGATACCCTTATATTCATTAAGCCTTTTTCAAATCAATGTTCACTTAAACGGCATTTTTAGAATTCTAATCTCATTTTTGCTGCTAATGATTTCAGGATTTCCAAATGTGACATGCCACTCATAAATGAAACACTTCATCACAAGGCGCTTGTTCGCAGACTTTTTTGGCTCTGTATTGTGGCGGCCGTGGCGTAGTGGGTAGAGTGTGTGACTCTTACGCCAGAGAACCCAGGTTCGGATCCTCCATCCGACACAGAAAGTTTTTTTCAATTGAATTAATTTTCCTGTTCGGCCGTCACCTCTCTGCAGACAATGGCAAACCTCAGAGAGTAAAAACTGCCATGAAAAGCTTCTTGAGAACATAAGCCGTTCGGAGTCGACGTAAGACATGGTAGGTCCAGTTCACGATCATTTGTGTGCAATCATTTCACATCACACACAACACAATTGATCATAAGAAGCTCTGTCAAAGTCCTTTCAAGGGCTGAAATGGCCATTTCGTTTTTTTTTTTTTTATATGGAAACATAGACACAGAACCTCACGTGGTAAATTTTTTCAATATAAGACAATTAAACAACATTGACATACCTTAAATTCTTGCCGAAGATGTACTCTTGTCTCTCGCTGACCTTGACTGCAATAAAAGTGCAGACTACGATATGCTTCCACCAATGTTTCTTAAAAAATGTTCAGTTTTTATGTCTTTGATAAAGAGAATGTTGAACGAATTTTGTCTTATGTGTTTTTCAATTCGGTTGATTGGGATTTTATGGTGGGGCTGGACAGTTTATACAACATGTACTCCGAATTCAGAAAATTCATTCACGAAGGTCTGTTTTTATTTGTTCCCATTAATGCTAGAAAGATGGATCGATAAACATCCGTGGTTCAATAAAACTTGTGAATCATAAAAACCTCAAAAATAAAGCCCAGTTCTAATTCAAAAAGACGGGACTTACGACTAATAAAGCAATCTTCCTTCAACGTAGGCGTGAATATGAATTTCTTTCAAACTTTTTATATAAACAGTACATGTTCTCAGCAGTGATTAAATTGCTGCAGTCAAAATAGCAAAAGTCGTAAATTGATTGCTTTTTTAAGCACTAACTGTTTTCATAACTTCAAAGCATATCGACTGCTTGAACTTGTGCTTTTGGAAAATCAAACAGTCGCTGCATAAGCAGAAGCAGAAAATTAGTTTCAATAGTTTGCAAAGTGCTTCGGCAGTCGACAACTTCGGCAGTCGTCGTTTTGATTAACTGAAACTGTTGAAAAAAACGAAAGTCGAAGCAGCAGCAGTTGTTGAACTTTCGTAAGTCGAAGTAGCATAAGTTTTTAAACAGTCGTTTTGCGCCTTTAATTTCTGCTTATTCTTTCTAATTTTTGTACAATTATAATAAAAATGCAATCATAATCATAACAAAATTGAAAAAAACTTAATAAAGCGAGCGATCAATCTAAAGTAAGAAATAATAAGCAAAAATCATAAATGCAAAATAGTCGATTTCAAAAAACTGCCAATGTCATGTCCCCCCTTAATTTTCACTCCCATCATGAACTGCTTTTCTACACTTTTGAGGAAAGAATGGAATGCTTCGTGAGTTTGGCTGCAAAATTTGATTTTCTGACGACGCTCAACAAATTGAGCACAAACAAATTCTCATCAGCCTGCTTCATCAGAACATCGCTTCATTTTACGTGAATGTTGTCAGGGGTGCCGGAAGCGGGAAAATGGGGGCACCGCCTCCGGTAAAAATAAAGTTATTGTGAAAAAATGAGTTTTACAGCAACAAAATATAATTTTTTCACATTTCATTTATTTATTGAATGAGTTTTCATTTGAATAACGGTTACAAGCAACAACATATTAAGGATTAAAAATTGACGATGCAATTCGCATTACTTAATATGGACTCCTGGGGCACTACACTCTATTGCGAGGCGACAAAAAAAAAATCGCAAAATTGATTTGATTGTACGGATTTGCGTATGCATCGCATTTCATTTTCACATTACATTGATTGACGTATCGTAATACAGAGTAGGGCCCCAGGGGTTAAGCATTGATTTGCGGTTGAAATAACATGTAAGGAAATAAATAGCTTTTATTTGTTTTTTTGATTTTAGTGTACAACCAAAGGTTAACACAGTATATTAAAATGTTACAAATATATCTAATCTGATATAACCTAACTGATAATAAATTAGTCCCGATTTCAACGGTCAAGACGGTCAACTTTTTGATATTTGCTTTTAAACTTGATTCAGTTTACACACATCAAGAGTTGACGATCAAGTTTTGAGAAAGCAATAAAACACCGAAAGAACAAAGAAGAGTAACACAAGAAAGATTCATGAGTGCAAGTTAAATGGAAGTGTTAAAACAACGGAACATCGGAAGTGCAGGCATAATGTCAAAAACTTGGAGGTACATTCAAGTCTGTTCTTTTCCCTTTCCTTATGTTCCTCTTTCCTTCAAACTCGACTTGCTTCAAGAAAACTTTACGTTTGGAAATGATGAACGAATAATTTTTTCGTTTCAAATTTAATTAAAATTTTTTATTCGTTTATATTATATGCTTTTATTGAACTTTTTTTTATATCAGTCTTTTTGTAATATTTTATTGATATGTTTAATAAAAAATATGTTTAATAAATTAATTATAACTACTAATTATTATCTGAAACATTAAAAATCAATATTTAAACCTTTAGTAAGGCTAATTCAAATAAGAAATCAGAAAGAGCGCGTCGCCGAGGATTATTCACTATCCTAGCAAAAGAACTACTTCCACTTTACTGGCACCGATGAATTAAGAGGTGTATTCAACTTAAGTGACGATTTTTTCCATTTAATTTTTTTTGTGAGCAGCATCATGAAAAATAATGATTTATGATAATGATTCAATTACAAAAACAATGATTGCGAATACAATAATCGTAATTATAATTTTGCTTTTTTTTAACAATTTCTGTAATCGTAATAAAAAAATATTTTGATTATGACGACAGTAATTGTAATCGTAATTTCTTATTAATAACGATTACAGTAATTGTAATCTTAATATATAAAAGACAAGCACGCTGCTCTGCGCCCAATATCGCTCAAACTGTAATTATTTTTTGAACATTTTTCAGAACAGTTTTAAAACCACTAATAATGACAAAAAATAACCACAGTTTAGCGTTAATGCTTCCAACCCGTCTTAGGACGGGCTTTTATACTAGTAAAAAATATTTTGATTACGAATGCAGTAAATATTATCCTTTTTTTTTAAAAAATTGCAATAATAATTTGTACTTGTAATTTACCTGTTTCAATTACTGTACTTTCAATTACGAAAGTAATTACATCCCAGCTCTGCAATTTTACGGGATATTTAGAAAGGGTTACCTCGAAATTTGCTCATATTAGGCCGAATTCTACAACTAGTGGGTATGAACGAACACACTTTTTTCGTATGAGATCAAGTTATGTGTTTCAACAGAATTGACGTTATAGGAAACTGGTTTTTTCGGGAGCTGTGTTTTATATAAATATAACAAATTTGCGATAATATATGTGTGATGGTTTGTATAGAAAATTAAATGTTCTTTGTAATTCTTAAAACACTTTCGAATTTTGTTTTTTTGTTACAAAACCGGAAGTAAAATTTTTAAATTTGTATTTTATTTTAGTTTAAAAAAAATAAAATATATGTTTTTGTAAGTAAAAGTATCTAAATAAATCTTAATTTTAAAATTCGCGACAGAGAAGTATTACTTGTAACGCGCGTACTGAGTACATTTTTTAATGTGGGTTTTGTTATTTTTTTTAACATATACTTTTATTAAAACTTTAAAATATGTCTCAAAAGTAAAAACTTTACATATATTTTTAAATATAAGTCTTGGAAGACTCTTAAATTTTATTCTTATAATTTATTTATTTTTTACTCTTAATTAAAAGTTACAAGTTAACTCTTAACTTATATTTTTATATATAAAAGATAAATATAATTTTTAACTCTTATAATTATATGAAAAAGTTATATGAAAAGTTAGGCTTAACTTAAAAAATAAAATATTTTTTGGGCTATTTTCAGGACCAGCTAAAAAGAGTCCTTTGTCGGACTTTTATTAAAACTTTAAAATATGTCTCAAAAGTAAAAACTTTACATATATTTTTAAATATAAGTCTTGGAAGACTCTTAAATTTTATTCTTATAATTTATTTATTTTTTACTCTTAATTAAAAGTTACAAGTTAACTCTTAACTTATATTTTTATATATAAAAGATAAATATAATTTTTAACTCTTATAATTATATGAAAAAGTTATATGAAAAGTTAGGCTTAATTTAAAAAATAAAATATTTTTTGGGCTATTTTCAGGACCAGCTAAAAAGAGTCCTTTGTCGGAAGTCGTGGTAGCCGGCGCCATCTTGATTGAAAAAAAAAAATAAATTTTAATATAGTCAAATTTGTGTACAAATATATCCCAAAGATTGAAAGCTTTAGATTTAT
This sequence comes from Coremacera marginata, assembly GCA_914767935.1. Taxonomy (NCBI): domain Eukaryota; kingdom Metazoa; phylum Arthropoda; class Insecta; order Diptera; family Sciomyzidae; genus Coremacera; species Coremacera marginata. The sequence goes on from OU612047.1 coordinate 107,248,655, forward strand.
TCTTTCCAACCTAAAAAATTTCCGGCAACTCATCCTATTTGTTGGCCTTGTAAACGAGTCGCCGCACTTATATTTTTTAAATTAATTAAATAGATTAATTACATTTTTTTTTAACAATTTTTCTACAAATTGCTTTTTTTATGAATCAGGAAAATGAAAATAATGTGAACATATCGCACGAACTTTCTGATACAGAAACTTTACTAAATTCGACTCATTGATGTATCTGAATCAAAAAAAAAACGTGAAAATTACACTCCAAGAAATTCAAACTCCCTAAAGCCCTCGAAGCACCTACGCAACAACTCATTGCCGAGTAAGCTATCTCCGTTCAAACCATCTTCACAAAACAACTCTTTATTTCCCTAACAATGCTGTATATAAATTGAATTTTTGGAGTGTACTTGCATTTATCAATAAGTGCTTTTTTTATTTTATTGAACAATTTTAAGTTGTACTCCGCATGGTTTTTCAACGTTTACTTATTTAGTATATTTTTCATGTCATTTTATGTTTAATAATATGTGAAATAATTTCGATTATACAATTAAATATCTCTCTAAATATTGAATATCAATTAAGAAACATTCTAAACAAAAATAAAATAATACATTTATCGCAAAAACAGATGTTCCAGAGTTTTAAAGGTTTTGGGATGGAACTATTTGTATTGTTTTTGAAATAGATAATTTTGGATCATATCAGAGTTGAAAAAGAGGGCTAAAATTATTTTATAATTTTACATTATTATATATGCGCTTGGATAAACACTTACTGAATATTGTATTCATAACATACAGTGTCGGTCATATAAATAAGAGTTGTAAATCCCATAGCTCAATTAGTTCTTTTAGCTCACTTACAACAACTTCAATATTTCAGTGTGTGTTGTAATTCGAAGAATTGATTTCGTCGGCGTGACAGCAAGAAAAAAAATGTGTGTTGTTTGTTACAACGGAATTACAACCGAAGTTGTAATTTTTTTAATATATTTTTTTTTTTTAATATGTAATCCAGCTCACTGCCACGACTTCCCTGATATAAATAACACAAAATAAACTACTTTTTTTATTTGATTTTAGTCAATAAACAATAGTGTCCCTTAAAAATTAAAGTTGTGTTTTTTATGGCTTATCTCCTTAATTTCTTTTTATGATGGTAGAAGAAATGTAAATAAAATTTGGTGTACCTGGGACCACGGGAACCCGTGGCGACAAGCATCGGTACATGTCAGTACTTGGTTATATGGGGAAAAAGTGCTCATTTAAAACAAAACCCAAATAACTTTTGTATAAGTGTAAATTTTGAAAAGCTGGTTCGCAGTTCGTTTCTGTTTAATTTTTCTTTAAAATAAGCTATCAAACATGAAAAGTAGATACGATATAGCGATTCTGGATCAGGTGGCGGGTGGCGGGTGGCGCAAGGCGATGACGTCATGCCTGCACCCCAACGCCATCTAGGCGGGGGCTTTTGTTTTTTTGCTAAAAATCGGCAAGTTTGGTGTATGTCTTTGTTTTGAGCTTTTAAAATTGGCAAGCTTGGGGTGTGTCTTTGCTTTAAACTTTTAAATTAGCAAGGTTGGGATATGTGTTTGCTTTTAATCGTTGATCATAATTTTATACACTACATTATCGGTAGTGTGAGTCAAGCGAGTTCTTATCAGTGTGTGCATGTTTTGTTTTTTCTTAACCCTCGCATTCCTCTACGCACGGGTGACAATCTTGACGCGATGTAGGGGCTTAAGTTGCAAAAGCACAATGGCTATTGGGTTAGGCTTTGTGGAGCAACGAACCAAAAGTCACCCCCCCATTTCTAAGGTTGTAGACGCCATGCCGAGGGTGATTGCACCGGTGGTGCAGGGTCTAGGGGTTTTAGATCGCGAATGGTGTCTCCTCAGGGCAGCCCACTCCCTGTTGTATTTTAGTAGGGTAGGGCGGATAATGGGGATCTCTGTCCGTATGGTCCGTTTTTCTCCCCAATTCGTGGGATATTTTATGAACCTAAAAACAAAAAACAAAAAGGAAGGGTGCGCTGTAGGGACGAGTCCCGAAGCGGTGGAATCCCAAAAGGATTTAACCGTGGAAGGGTGCGGGAAGCCGCAAGGTAACCCGCTGGGCCTGGTGGACGATAAAACTCTGAAAGGAGTGGAATTGTCAGCCAGACCTGTCGAAGCTGCAACATCAGGGAATGAAGCTGAGTCCGAGGCTAAGCGGCTCCTTGCTAGGGAGAAGCAAAGGCAGTTTTGGTTAAAACTGTGCGTGCGTTGAGTTGAGTTGACGTGTTTTTGATCGCTCCATTAATTTCTGCAGTTAAAAGCAAATAACTTGAAGAAAACTAATAATATAATTACAGCGCGGAGCAGTTCTATAAAGAATCCTAAATTATACCAACAACAGAGTTTAAAACAATCAAAACCATTGAATAAACAATTAGAGTGAATAGCAATAATATTAATTATATACTCGTATAACATAATCATTTTCGTGGGGAAAAAACAAACGATGAGAAAATATGAGCAAAAGAGCAAAAGTTGCGCTTAAACCAGTCTCCTCTCCGGCATCTTCTAACGGAGGGCCAGCATCCCAGTTTGCTGAATCATCTGTGAGCGGCTTACTGCAGCAGTCGCAGCGCGAAACTGAGAAACAGATGGAGAAACAGAAGCAGTGCATAATAGCTGAGCTACGGTCGGCATTGAAGACCTCGGAGGACCGAGTCATGGAAAAATTAGGTGAAGCAACAGCCGAAATTATGAATATTAAAGCCTCGCTGTTGTCCTTCGAAAAACGAATTTCGGCCGTTGAGAAAGTGTGTGGGGAATTTAAAGTAATTCAGTCTGAAATGAAAGACTTTCGAAATAAGACTTTGAGCGAAATGACTGACTGTGTTTCAAAAATCGAGACTGGTCTCTCGGACATGGAAATCATCAGGACTGAAGTGAGGACTTTGAAAATACAATTTGCTAAGCAGGAAAATGTAGCTGTTTCTTGTGATCTGAGATTGCATGGTATTCCTTATATGGACGGTGAAAATTTAATGTCCGTTTTCCATAATATATGTAACTCCATTGCCATCACACCACCCAACATCAAAAGTATTTTCCGTGTACGTGCTAACAGAAACGCTAACAGAAACACTACTGATGGCATTATAATAATTAAATTGGTTACTCCATACGATAAAAATTTCGTTTTGAGATCTGTGGCCAAATTTAGAAAAGCTAATCGATGTTCTCTGCGCTTGCATCATGCCGGGATGAATTCTGATGTTCCAATATATTTGAATGAGAGTCTTACTAAAGCTAATTATGATTTACTTCAGAAGGCTATAGGGTTAAAAAAGAGACAACAATTAACGGCAGCTTTTACTCTGCGAGGTCTTGTTTATGTTAAGCTCACCGAAGCCGAAGCTGCAAGATGCATTGGTTGCATGGCTGAATTGCAAGAGATCATCGCAAATCAAGCGACGGCTGAGCATGAGAACAACAACCACAATATGGACTCTAATGGTGCTTGTTTTTTTCGTGCTGCTGTGGGCGCACAATGACTTACGCCGGCTCTCTCCACAATTTAAGCGTACCATATATATTAGGCTGACCATATGTTTTAGGCTGACCATAAGTATATGTTTATTTCAAATGTTTAATTTTTGTCTTTCTTTGTTTATTATTTTAAGTAATTCTGCATTAACTTGTAAGCATATTTTACTTTTTTATTTCATTTTTATATGTATTTGTATTATAACAAGGAACTATATAAAAATTGCACGGGGTGGGAAATATTACATTGAACATGAACTCTTTAAATAGCACAAATAGTAGTTCCACAGACAACACATATGCTTTAATTCGCGTGTTATGCAAACAAAGAAAAGGTTTAAATGTCTGTCACATTAACGCACAAAGTCTTGTAAAGAAAATAGATGAGTTTAGATATATTTTTGAAAACTCTGATGTTCATGTTATATGTGTCTCAGAAACGTGGTTCGTTCCTGATATGCTGGATGACTTGTTTAAAGTAAACGGTTATAAAATATTCCGAGCTGATCGCCTGAGTCATGCCGGGGGTGCTGCTATTTATGTGAGAAGTGAAATTACGTGTAAATTAAATTGTAAATCTCAAATAGGTAGTTCTATTGAATATTTGTTAGTTGATGTTATTTCTGGCTCTGAAAAATTACTTGTTGGCTCCGTTTATAGGCCCAATCGTTATATCGACATGTCCTCATTTATAGAATCTGTTCAGTGTTTGTCCATGTCTTATACGAACATCTTAATTGCTGGTGACTTTAATAGTAACCTTTTGTCTGAAGATAATTTTATAAATGAGGTTATTTCTTTAGGCTTATACTCTGCTAACATGACGTACCCTACACATTTTACTAGTACTGCTAATACTTTACTTGACCTTTTTTTATTGAATGACGTATCCAAACTTTTATTTTATAATCAACTTTCTTGTGCTAATTTTTCTAAACATGACTTAATTTTCTTAACATATGACTTTCAATTGTGCAATAAACCGACTAGTTTTAGCTTTAGGGACTTTCAAAATATTAATTATACACATCTAGAATCTGAGGTTAATATAATTGATTGGAATATAATATATTATACCTCTTCTGTTGACGAGCAAGTTGCGATACTGAATAGTTGTTTAAGTTACTTGTTCGATAAATTTGTGCCAATAAAAACTAGAAAAGTTAAACCAAGCGATCGCCCTTGGTTTAACGGTACTATAAAAACACTAATTCAACAACGTAACTCTGCTTACAATCGCTGGAAGCGGTTCAAAACTTCTGAACTCCATAGCCAATTTAAGCAAAAAAGAAACGAAGTTACTTGGGCTATTAAAACAGCTAAAACCAAATTTTATGAAAACAAATTCAGCAATGCTGTAGACAGTAAGCAGACTTGGAGTTTGATTCGTGACATTGGTGTCAGTAAGAAAACTGATTCATTAAGTGCAATAAATGTGGACGAGCTTAACAGCAATTTTGTTAACATTCCTATGCCTGTGATACAAACCAATGTTTATGAAAATTCCATCTGTGATAATAACTGTGATATTAGCTTTAGTTTCAGTTGTGTTGACCAACTTGATGTGTTAAATAGTTTTCTGTCCATTAAATCAAATGCTATAGGTTTTGATGAAATTCATCCAATATTTATAAAAGCTTTGCTACCAAGACTCTTACCAATATTTACCTTTATTTTTAATTCAATATTAACAAAATCGATCTACCCATCTTGCTGGAAAAAAGCTAAAATAATTCCAATAGTGAAAGCTGCAAATGAATATAGGCCAATTGCAATCTTACCATTTATTTCTAAAGTTTTTGAAGACTTGATGTGCAAACAGCTAAACAAGCATTTCTGTGATAACGGTCTTTTAACCGACCTTCAATCTGGCTACAGGCCGAAACGTAGTTGCATTACGGCACTGATAGATGTAACCGAAGACATACGAGAAAATTTTGATGCCAGCAAAGTAACTTTTTTGACCCTTCTTGACCACTCGAAAGCTTTCGACACAGTTGATCATGATATCTTGTCTTCTAAGCTAGTAAATATGTATAATTGTTCATTGTCTGCGTCTAATTTAGTGTCGTCATATTTACGAGATCGGTCTCAAGCAGTATCTGTGAATAATGTTACGTCTAAATTTATCGCAGTCTCAAGAGGTGTTCCGCAAGGTTCTCTGTTAGGACCATTATTGTTTTCCATTTATGTTAACGACCTGCCCAAAGTGTTGAATTTTTGTAAATTGCACATGTACGCTGACGACGTTCAACTTTATGCAAGTTGCGACTTAGACTCCATGAATAACTGTGTCAAAAGTATCAATGAAGACTTATGCAAAATTAATGACTGGGCGCTTAAGAATGGATTGTGTTTAAATCCAAAAAAATCTAAATGTATTGTTGTTTATAAAAAGAAAATTGATCAGTCTCTCATACCTTCATTGACTCTTAATGGATCGAACATTGTTTTTGTGGAAACCGCGAAAAACCTCGGAATTACTTTCAATAGACTCCTATCTTGGAATAATCATATAAACTGCACTGTTGGTAAAATTTACGGCATGCTTCGTACACTTTGGGTTACACAATATTTCACTCCTCGCAGAATAAGGCTCCTCTTGGCAAAAACATACCTAATACCTACTCTACTATATGGGTGTGAATTATACGCTAATTGTGACTCTATAAGCAGACAGAAACTTAACGTTATTTATAACAACATCTCACGTTATATTTTTGGACTTAGGCGATCGGATCACATTTCCACGTTTTCTCGACAAATTTTCAATATGACTTTCGACAATTTATTAAAATTCAAAGTACTTGTGTTTTTACAGAAAATAATTGTCTACAAAGAACCTAAATATTTACATGACCGACTACGCTTTCTCAGATCAAATAGATCAACTCAAATTATACAATTAAGGCATACTCATTTGATTTCGGAGAGGCAATTCTATATAAATTCAATTCGTCTGTGGAATTCTCTACCTGCCAATATTAAATCTGTTACTAATCCCGTGCAATTCAAAGCTAAACTTTATAATTATTTCTCTTTCTTGTAATATCTTTAATTTTTTATTTTTATGTTATCACTTATAGTTTCCGAAAATTGTTTAGAATTAATTATCAATACTTGTTCGGCTGGCCCGACATTACATTATACGAATACAACCGTTTTAAGTACTACAATGATTTAAAACTTGCGTTATCCTAGTTTATCCTAGTACTTTTTATTTTTTATTCTTTTCCTTAATAGTTTTAAGTTAATTGTGTTATTTTAACTAATTAATATTATATTACTTCCGCTGATCATGAACATAATATCACTAATACTATATTAAGATTATTATATCTTTTGTATTAGAAAACGAAACACTTAATAAATTAAACTAAAAAAAAAAAAAACTAAACTAAAGGCGGAGGAGGAAGCGTAAGAAGGCGGGCACAACTGCGCGGGAGATTGCTTTGGAGTCCCACGTCAATAATATGACGGACCAATTCCAAAGCATGTCATGCAATGAGTCCACCCTGGAAACGAACAAGTGTAAAAGATTCAGGGAACAACCTGGATCTTCCGGCGAAGTCGATAACGGGGTGACTCAAACATGTGAGTTGAAAGGTGGAAAGCTCACGACTGTTAGCTCTTCGGCTAAGGACGGGGAAGGTGGACATCCTGTAAAGGTTGATAGCCTTCCACATAAAGGTAGGACGATGGTATTTGGTGGACGACCCTCAAAAGTCGATAGCCAGTGGAAATCGCGGAGGGCTGATAGCCAGAAACCGAGCGGTAGCAAACCTTTGCCTACACAAAGAGTTGCGTCCGCGAAGTCGAAGGCTTCAGCGGGAGGGAAATTCCACCCGGAAGGGGTTATTGGAAGCGGCCGTGCATCCTATGCTACGGTAGTGGAAAAGGACCTCTTAATGGGCATCGTTGATTGCTCCATCAATGGTCAGTTGGGAGAGTCCGAGTTTGCGGCCTTTAAATCCGCCCTCTTGGAGGCTCTCGACACCATCAATGAAAGCGATGGCGATGTAGGATTTTTTGGCAATGCAAACTTGGAGGATGGAATTATTGCACTCAAGTGCAAGAACCCATCATCTAAGGTATGGCTGTGCCGAACCGTGCCAAAGCTCATGAACTTATGGGAAGGGGCTGAGTTGCGGGTCAACCGACTATACGCATTTAAGAACGTTAGAAGGATGTTCATCATTGTTTACGATACTTCCGAAAGCAAGGAGGTCATCCTTAGGAGGTTGCAGACCCAGAACCGGTGCGTTGCGGGTACTTCTAAATGGAGAGTTAGCAATGCAACGAAGTTCGGAGATGCAAAGGAAGGAGGCGTCAAGTTTACTGCGTGGTGCCGGATGGATGAGATGGAAGCGATCTGGCTGGCAGGGGGGAAACTCAACTGCGGCCTTGATCAAGCTCTCAGCAAATTCCAAAAGGATGCAAGGTGAGCTCGACGAAACCCCTGGTACGGGGCTGGTGGGGAATTCTGCAAGGGAGGAACCACCAGGGCGAGTAATGGGCCCGTACCCGCACCAGAAAAACCTCGTGGTGTGTCAGCTCAATCTACACCATAGTAGGGCAGCATCAGCAATGATGATGCGTTGCATGGAGGAGGATGGAATTGACATAGCAATGCTCCAAGAACCTTGGATTCTTCACAATTGAATCAAAGGTCTCTCGGAGCGGAAAGCCACGCTGTACCAACCGGTGGCAGATGGCAGACGGAGGACCTGTATCCTGGTGAGACATGGTATACTAGCAGTACATATGCCACACCTATGTTCCCCGGATCTTACCATTGTGAGAATCGGGGATGGTACAGGTACTTGTATGATGGCTTCGGCGTATCTTCCTTACGACTCTCCGGACCAGCCACCTTCAAAAGAGGTGGAGAACCTGGTAAAGTACTGCGAGGAAAGAGGCATTGGAGTGATCATAGGATGTGATGCCAACGCGCATAATACTGCGTGGGGAAGCACCAACAACAATGACAGAGGAGAGCAACTGCTTGAATTTGTGGAGAGGTATAATCTGTTGGTAGCAAATAGAGGAGTACAGCCGACTTTCGTTGATGCAAGGCGAGCGGAAGTCATTGACGTCACTCTTATTTGTAGAAAGATTCTGAGCAGAATAGAAAACTGGAGGGTCGGGGATAGGCTAACCATGTCGGACCACAGATCCATTCAGTTTGAAGTCAAGTTCGGAATCCGACGCCAGCAGAGTAGCAGAAAGGTCAGAATTCCCAAGAACACGGATCCTGTGAAATATGAGGCGAAGTTGAGGGAAACACTGACCCAAAAAGCTATAAAAGTACCAGGGAATACAAAGGAAGTGGAAAGCCATGTCAAACATCTTAGTTCGGCCATGGTCGAAGCTTACGAGGTGGCATGTCCTACAACTTCAATAGACGAGGGTGATCCGACTCCTTGGTGGTGTACGGAACTCGAATCTCTGAAGAAGAAGGTTAGGAAGGCCTTCAATCGGCACATGAGAGGGAGAACCCCAGAAACATGGGCAGAATACAAGGCACGGAAAAGGCAACTGAAGAACCTCATACGACACCGTAAAAGGCAGTCGTGGAGAGACTTCTGCTCTTGGATGGAAACTATTTCAGAAGCATGCAGGCTTCAGAAAATGGTTTCAAAAGATCCATTCTCCAAAGTGGGACTGATCCGAAAAACGGATGGAACCATGGCAGAGAACCTGGAAGAGTCGATGCAAGTTCTGATGGAGGTGCATTTTCCTGGAAGTTTTAAGTCTGATGACCCATGGACAAACCTAAACAAAGGGATGCACAGGGTTGACAGACTGGAAGCCGAAAGAATGATCACTATGGACGGGGTGAGGAGTGCTATACGCTCATTTGCTCAGTACAAAACACCAGGGATGGACGGTATATTTCCGGCTATGATGCAATGGGGGGAAGATCTCATCGCACCTAGGCTGTGGGGTATATTCGTTACTTGCTTAGCGACTGGGTATGTTCCGAGAGTCTGGAGAGAGGCGAAAGTTGTCTTTCTCCCGAAACCCGGAAAAAAAGATTATGCGGAGGCGAAGTCGTTCAGACCGATCAGCCTTACGTCTTTCCTCTTGAAAACGATGGAAAGAGTGATGGTTGACTGTCTTGAGAGCACTTCACTGATGCATAATCCTCTGAGTAGATGCCAATATGCTTATAGAGCAGGCATGTCTACGGAGAGTGCTCTTCACAAATTAGTTAGAGTGGCTGAAAAAGAGTTATTTTCAGGAGGCATCGCGATGGCCACATTTATGGACATCGAGGGTGCTTTCGACAAAATATGCTTTGGAAGGCTGCGACAGGCTCTGACAGAACGCAATGTAAGCCCAATGATAACAAGTTGGGTAGACAATATGCTCAAGCACAGGGTTGTCAACATGCAGAACGGTAGAGTCAAGACTAGAGGTAGAGTAAGTAGAGGATGTCCTCAAGGAGGGGTGTTATCGCCAACCCTGTGGAACATCACTGTGGACTCACTTTTGGCTAGACTAGACGAATCGGGCATACACACGATAGGGTATGCAGACGACATTGCGTTGGTGGTCTGTGGTAAGTTTATTGACACCATTTCTGACATCATGAAGGGAGCACTCCGAATGGTGGAGGAGTGGTGTCGAGAACAGGGCCTCACCGTGAACGCAGGAAAATCAGACAATATTTTCTTTACTAGAAAAAGGGTAGGTCTGAGGAGAGAACCACTTAGACTTTTTGGAGCTGAAATCAACATGTCCACGAAAGTTAAATATCTAGGGGTAACTCTAGATAGTAAACTGAACCGGAACGAACATGTAAGAGACAGGATTCAAAAGGCCAAGAGGGTTCTGTTTCAGTGTAGACGCGTTTGTGGTCTAAAATGGGGGCTAAACCCAGAGGCTATGAAATGGATTTACACTATGATGGTTAGACCTGTCATCACGTATGCTTCAGTGATCTGGTGGACAAAAGTCAGTCAGAAAACCATTAAGAAGCGACTAGACAGAGTCCAACGGCTGGCGTGTGTTGGAATAACAGGGGCAATACGCACCACTCCAACAAGCGCAATGGAGGTTTTGTTAGGTATGCTACCGTTGGATTTAGAAATAAAGAAAACGGCAGCGCTAACAGCCCTCAGGATGTTGCGAAATGCTACGTGGCATGGAGCAACAGCCCTCCATGGTCATATGCGCATCCTGGACATGACACAGCGAAATGTCAGGGAGACGTGTATGCCTATGGACGGAAGGCAGAGAGTGAGAATAACAGAAAAATGTTATAAAACTCTAATAACAGATGGATCCGTTTGTGAAGAAACCACTGGTAGTGACATCAGAATATTCACAGACGGCTCTCTGATGAATGGCAGAGCCGGGTCTGGCGTCTACTCAGAAGAGTTGAACCTATCCTGTGCACTGAGGCTGGGGAGGTTCGTGTCTGTAAACCAGGCGGAAATGCTTGGTGTAGTGCATGCGCTGGACCACTTGATAGATGGACGGGTAAATGGCAAGAAAATTGTCATTGACCTTGAGAATCAGTCGGTGATTAGGTGCATGCAACGGACAGATATTACTTCTAGGCCATAGTATGTCTTACCAAACTCAATAGGTGCGCTCAGACAAATGAGCTCACACTTATGTGGGTGCGAGGACATTCTGGCATAGAACAGAATGAAAAGGCTGATTCTTTAGCAAGAGAAGGATCAGCAGAAGAATTCTGTGGACCAGAACCACGTATCGCCATAGGCGACAACATGGTGGCAGGCCTTATTAAGCAATGGACGGACTCGGAACACCGTACAAGGTGGGAAGAAGCTGGTAATTGCAGGCAATCAAATGCGGCCGTGAAATGGTCAAGTAGTGAGGCAGCAAAAGTCACCCGATACAACCGGAAGACTTTAAGCTGGCTTACTGAACTGGTCACAGGACACGGTCCCTACATGTACCATCTCAGGAAGATGAATCTGACCGAGGACGAGGCGTGTAGGTTATGCCTAGAAGAGCCGGAAACAGCAGCACACATTTTGTGCCAGTGTCCGGCGTTGGCAAGCATAAGATTGACCATTCTGGGACGTCCATTTATTGACGAAGCCGTGATTGGTCAACTGACCTACAAGGACATGCTTGAGGTGACAAAGGGTGCTTAAATAAGGAGCATGCTCACTTATGAGTGCTCCGAGCAGTAACATCCTTCGTCAAATAGGGGACGAAAAGGGACCTACTGTGGTCTGATTCGGCCAATCCCCGACTTATTATATAACCCTCGCATTAGTTACAGCAAGACTCAAATTTTGCTGGTCAACTTGCTTTGGGTATATATAAATGTGTATGTAAATGTATATATAAAAATGTAAATATAAATATATATATTTATTTGGAATGAAGCAATTTAGGTACAGCGAAGGTTGAAGAGGTTAAAGAAATGTTTATAAATTTAATAAAGTCGGTAAATATTAGGTGCGTGTATTAGATTTGTGTAAGTAGTTTGTATATTAGATGACAACCATTAAAAAACATAGGCGTGTATAAATATCTATTCGTCAGTTGGGGGCCATAGGGGTAACAAGCCCCCGCTTAATAACCACCGGCCAAGTCACTTACACCCAGCAACTTCTCCGCCTCTGGCTTATATTTTATGTAAATTCAAGAGTCTGTGAAGCTTCGAGATGCAGAAACTTCGAGAACATTTTAGAAGTCGACTTATGTCACTGTAGGCCGAAGCGAATGGCGTAAGAGAGAAAGGGAGAGAGAAAGGGAGATAGCAAATAGCGCGATCCTATACAAATAATACTTCAGAATCAACCTAACCTAAGCCAATGCCAAGAAGAGTCAAGAAGTTTCTACAAGCTTCGAGATGCAGAAACGTCGAGAACATTTTAGAAGTCGACTTATGTCATTGTATGCCGATTACGTCACCCATCCCCATCCCGATACAGATTTTAATTTTATTTAATTTCAATTTCAATACTAATTTCAAGGTTAAAGTGTTAAGTCTCAAGCTTCATAGTAAGCGCACTCATAACCCGCAAGTTCAAGATAAGGCAGCAATGTACACCCAAAAAATGAAGAGTTATAGTCATAAAGAAACGGTGTCATGCTAACACTTTTACGTTATGGTTCTCAGTCAATCACGAAAATAGTAAGGCTAACACTTCAGCAGAGTAGAAAGAGTTAAGTCGAAACCCAAAGAAAATAAGAGTAACCCTTAAACTGATGCGGAGTAATATTAACAACTTTACGCTATGGGTTCCAGTCAACCACGAAAATACTATGGCATACACTTCAGCAGAGTAGAAAGTGTTGAAGTCGAAACACAAAGAAAAAAAGAGTTAGCCTTACACCGCTGCGGATTAACATTCACACCCCATAATACTTCGCAGCAAAAAAAAATTTAAAAACTATTTTTATATTTGTTTTATTTATTTTCAATTTGTTTATAAAAACACTTATAACTATAATTATATATGACTTTATATATAAGGATGGCCGACAAATGTATGGAAAAAAATGAAGCGCTAATTGTAGACGCCATTAACTTATTATGTTCGATTTGGTATAGAACTAAAAGCTATAAGTTTTTCATTAAAACTTACTTTCGCACTGATCCAAGATAAATGGGGGCATTTCCCACGTTGCCAATAGAGCCTCTAGCGAATCGTCAGCAACAGAATTGGCGCTCACGTCCAGAAATCCGACCTCTTCAAAAATGTCGCACTCTGCATCCATTTTCACTTTTTGTGCTTATAGTCAACACTGCATGCCGATTTAAATAGCTTTTTGCTAACGAATGCTCACCTAACACGCACAGAGTTACATTAACATGTCTATCCCACTCTTATACTCTTCAGAAAAAATGTTATATTAACTATTAAAAACTATTCATAACACTTTTCGGAGTAATATTAAAATTCCAACCTAGTTCTTTAATTAAACCCGAAAAAGTTTATTATATATATAATATATATATATATATATATATATTATACTTCACATTTTTTTAGGTGTAGAAGTTCAACATGTTTTGTGGTACTTCTAAAATAAATAAACAATTTTTGCGGTCAAGTGCAAGGGCAAAAAAAGAAGATAAGATTTTAAGGTTGATATGTCAAACAAAATGAATTTAATCTTCAGTTGATAAAAGTTCTTGCTATCGACTACAAGTGCGCTTGAAGGTAATTCTTAAAAGAGACACAAGTGAATTGTTTAAAACGATCAATAAACATTCAATATCTAAATATATAAACAATTAGTGTAAAATACAATAAAAAGTGATTTAAAACAATCCGAAATCAATAAACAATCAATAAAGTGAATAATAAAAAAGGTTGTAATTTTACAAACACAGTCATTAAATAAAAATTAAAAATGGATCAATTTGAATGCAGCAAATGTGATTCCACTTTCGGCAGGAAGTCCGACTTGAATCGGCACATTCGGATAAAGCATCAAGATCAACCATCGCAACATTTTAAATGCGATACATGCAAAAAGTTTTTTTCGCGAAAGGATACTTTAAAAAAACATCAGAGAAATCAACATGCGGCATCAACCTCAAAAGCAACGGCATCAACATCATCACCATCATCATCATCAAATGGGGTTCCAAGTCTTCGGGCTATTGTGGAGAAAACAATTCCGTATCTCTATTGCAAGAAGTGCAAGAAAGAGATAGTAACTAAGAATTGGGCTTATCACATCAGGAAAAACGAACATAAGAGAAATAGTGGTGAAATAGTTAACGAGAACGTAACAAGAATCACCTCAATATTTAATGAGCGGATAGAATCATTTATGATTAAAAATCATAAGGAGGGTTTATTGATTCTCGAAGAGTTTTTAGCAAACATCAGAGATATAGTTTTAAAAACACTTGAAGAATTGTTGGAAAAACACACCAACTTTAAATTTAATATGGAATTGTTTTGCGAATACATCAAAATGAGTGAGTGATTTCAAGAACGTGATAGTGGTTGGACACTTATAAGAATCTCTCATTTGGAAATAAACGTGAATCAATACAAACCAATTAAAGGTTCACAATACATTAAATTACCAAAAATACTAGGAGATAAAAAAGCTTGTATAAATGTGCAAAACAATGACGAATACTGCTTTAAATGGGCAGTAATCTCAGCATTATATCCTGTTAATGATAACTCTAACAGATGTTTCAGTTATAACATCATAGATATAGATGCAGTTGAAATAACGCTAGACAACAGCATCACTCTCAATTTTGAAAGTCTTGTCTTTCCAATGAAAGTGAAAGATGTAAAAATTTTCGAGGAAAATAATCCCAAAATAAGCATTAATGTCTTTGGATTCGACGAGGACCTTAAAAGTATCGTGGGACCCTATTACTATACAAAGGAGGAGAAAAACACCCATCTATTGCTACAGGAAGGAGACAAATTTCACTACATCTGGATTAAAAATATTTCAAGGTAAATATCATATTTATACATTTTCTTTTTTTTATTACTTGCTTACTTGCTATATACATTCATAATATTTAAAGAATCTTAAAATTTATTTGTTTTATTTTATTTTCAGACTTTTACGCAGTCAACTAACAGGATATGGACACGGAATGCATTTATGTAATGTCTGCTTGCAGTTTTTTGATTCCGACTACAAGTTGCAACGTCATCGCAAGGAATGTAGCAGAATTGTTACCAAAGTGCCGGATGCAGAAAAAAGTAAAATTTCTTTTCAAAATTTTAAACATAAGTTAGATATACCGTTTGTAATATATGCAGATTTCGAGTGTTTCCTAACACCGGAAAATATTCAGAACTCGGGATCTGTAAAAACTATACAAACACATAAGCCGTGTGCATTTAGTTATTATATTAAGTGTAGTTTTAATAATTCTTTAGATAAGTTTAGATTATATACAGGTGAAGATGCCCCTCAAAAATTTATTGCTTCTTTAGTTGCCGATGCTAGAGATATTTATAGTAATTATCTTAATAAAGTTATTCCAATGAATTTCCTCACCCCAGTAGAATTAAATATTCAAAATAATAGTAGTAATTGCCATATATGCGAAAAACCGTTGGGAGTTGATAGAGTAGCAGATCATTGTCATTTAACGGGAAAATATTGAGGCCCAGCTCATAATGATTGTAATCTAAACTTTAAAATTTCAAAATTCATTCCTATATTTTTCCACAATCTTTCTTCATATGATTGCCATTTATATATTAAAGAACTTTCAACGATTCCCGGAAGAATAAACGTAGTACCAATTAACAAAGAAATATATGTATCAGTTTCTAAACATATTCATTTTGATGACGGTGATAGCGTTGAACTTAGGTTTTTAGATTCATTTAGATTTATGGCTTCAAGCTTAGAGAGTTTAGCTAAAAATTTATCGATTTCAGATTTTTATGTTCTAAGGTCTAAGTTTACCGATGAAAACGAATTTAATCTTATGAAGAGAAAGGGAGTATTTCCATACGATTATTTTAATTCCATTAATCGACTTCAAGAGGAATATCTACCTTCAAGAGATAAGTTTTTTAATAAATTAACGAATCAAGAATGTATTGTTGTTGATTATGAACATGCTCAAAAAGTGTGAACATCTTTTAATTGTTCTAATTTCAAAGACTACTTGGAACTATATCTCAAGACAGATGTTTAATTGTTAACTGATGTATTTGAAAATTTCAGAAAAGTATGTAAATCTATTTACAATTTAGATCCTTGTCGGTAATATACAGCACCTGGGCTATCTTGGAATGCAATGCTAAAATATACTAAAATTGAGTTGGATCTATTAACTGACATTGATATGATTAAATTCATTCAAAACGGGATAAGAGGAGGCATAGTTCAGTGTTCAAAACGCCATGTTAAAGCAAACAACAAATATATGACTGATTTCGATAATGGGAAGCCTTCAAATTATCTCATGTATCTAGACGCTAATAATTTATATGGATGGGCTA
The DNA here is from genome assembly GCA_914767935.1 of Coremacera marginata. Taxonomy (NCBI): domain Eukaryota; kingdom Metazoa; phylum Arthropoda; class Insecta; order Diptera; family Sciomyzidae; genus Coremacera; species Coremacera marginata. The sequence continues at coordinate 107,265,137 of OU612047.1, forward strand.
TGTCTCAGTATTTACCAGAAGGAAAGTTTGAATGGGTTGAAAATATTGATTCGTTTAATTTAAATTAATGTAAAGATGATTCTGATGAAGGTTTTATTTTAGAAGTAGACCTTAGAAATTCCTTTTGAGCAACATAACTTACATAATGATTTACCGTTTTGCGCTGAAAACAATAAAAATCCTACCGGGAAACATTAAAAGCTTATTATAGACTTATATAATAAATCAAATTATATCATACATTATACTAACTTACAACAATAGAATTTTAAAATTTAAACAATCTCCCTGGCTCAAGAAATACATAGATCTAAATACTTTTCATAGAACAAACGCTAAAAATGACTTTGAAAAGAACTTTTTTAAATTACTAAACAATGCTGTCTATGGCAAAACCATGGAAAATGTAGAGAAAAGGAAAGATGTAAAAATTGTATGCCAGTGGGAAAGTGTTGGGAAAAGATTGGGAGCTAGAAGTCTTATAGCTAAACCGAATTTTCATAGCTCTACAAGGTTTACCGATAATATGGTAGCTATCCAGCTGGATAGACTACATATCGAATTTAATTAACCTATTTCTGTAGGGTTTGCAGTTCTCGAAAAGTCTAAAGATAAAATGTATGATTTTCATTATAATTATATGATTCCAAAATATAATGAAAACTTGAGTTTGTGCTATATGGATACGGATTCATTCATATATTCAATTAATACCGAAGATTTTTATAAAGATACATATAATACCCGATATTAATTTGAAATTTGATACATCTGACTATAAGCCTAACAATCCATATGGTATAGAACAAAAAAATAAAAAGGTATTGGGTTTATTGAAAGATGAAAATAATTGAGGGAAGAAATGAGGGAATTCATTGGACTAAGATCTAAAATGTATTCTATAAGTGTTGAGGGTGACAATGATATTAAAAAAGCAAAAGGTGTAAAAAAATCAGCATTAATGAATCTTAGTATTAATGATTATAAAAAATGTTTATTTGATAAGAAAATTTATTATGATAAAATGTTTACTTTTAGATCTAAGATACATATTATATATTCTCAAGAAATTCATAAAATAGTGTTAAGTTATTTCGATTTATTAAAGAAAATGGTGTTGACACCCTTGCATGGGGTCACTATAGAATTAATTAAGAAAATATATTTTTTAATCAAAACTATTAAATAAATAAAAAATAATATTTATATAAACAAAATCGTTTATAAATTCTTTATTTGTATATGGAAAAATTAATTGATAAAATATTTAAATTATTCTCCTAATTTCACTGGGTAGAGGTGAGTATTCAATTAAACGATCGTGAATTACCAAACAGTAGGCTGATGTTTTATCTGGAATTGGTTTGAGTGATTCAGTATCAAATTCAATTCGTATATCAATAGGTCCATCTTTAACTGCCTCATTTTGGTGGGTTACATCAACAACAATTAGCGGAGCAATAGCCTTGAATGTACTGACATCTAACAATGGTTGAGGTTCCCGCATATAATAACTTTGTGGAAATTTTGCATACTTGTTATTCATACTATTATATTGGATAATTAAATCCGTACATATATACATTGATAATTTCCAGTTAAACTAAATTTTTTTCAGATCACTCCTTTTATAGTTCTATTAAATAGTTCTACAATAGATGCATTCATGATGCTGTATGTAGATAACAAAATGTATATATATGTATATACTTTAAAAAATAAAAAAAAAAATAAAAGAACAGTTAAATCATATTTTTTAAATAATACAATTTTTTGTTTTAAATTTTTATTTTCAACGTTGGCTTTAAAATATTTTGCGGTCAAGTGTAAGGGAAAGTGATAACATTTGCAGGCATAAACAAGAGTGTTGCTAAAGACTTTAAAATATGCTGAAAAAATGATAAAATTTGCGGTCAAACAAATGAACGCTGCTAAGAGACTTTAAAATGAGTTCAATAAAAAATAAAATTTGTGCGCACATACAAATTGTTTACTTTAAGGTTCTAAAATATTTAGTTGCGGGCAAGTGCAAGGGAAATGAAAAAATGTTGGTCTTATAATCAACAATTTCTTCCCACAATATTGAGGTTGAAATGGGAATAAAAGGTTCTGAGAACACTGGCTCACCATCAGTTTATTTCAAGTTATATTAAAACAAAGTTCAACTCTATCACCGTTAAAATGGAATCTCTAAAAACAGCGTTTAAGAAGGCTCAAATGGGACAGTCGATCCTCTCCCTCAAGGAAATGCCTTTCGGTAAAAAATATAGGATTACTTCCATTCGGTGGGTTGAAACACCCTACGGAAAAAAGGGCCGGTGCCTGCTAGATGGGAAATATTATCTGTACATGCCAACCTTCTTCAACTTTGAGGAGGAACATCTTGAAATAATCAACGAGGGAACAGCTATTTGAGCAGGGATGCCACGAAAAATGGCAAATATGAATTGAATATTCATGATGTAGGTAAATTAATGTGCGTTTATTTATAAATATTTTTTATTATTTAACATATATATAAATTTATAATTATATTAATAAATTTTTTTTTTTTCTTTTCAGCATGAGATATCGTAAGGTGGTGTGAGCAGGGGGAGGAATACGATGAATTCTCAACAGATCAACAACAACAGCCCCAACCCCAGAATAGTTTTAAAATTGTTATTATATTATTAACTAAAAGTAAGTGCATAAGTAAAGTAAATGAATTTGTTAATTTGATAATAAAAAAGATCATGTTTAGTAATTATAATTTTCCAAATATAAATAAATCAATTATAAATTTAAAATATGTTTTTTTATTTTATTAACAGGATCATCATCATCTGATGGTGACATCAAATGAATTAAATGTCGAGGAACTTTTCTCGATTTTCGTTGCTATCAGAGCTTGAAGAAAATGTATTAGAATCATGCTTGCTCTTTTTAAATAGTGTGCTGGTAGCAATATTATTATTCTTAAAAGAATTATCTTAATACATTTAATTTTTAACTATCTTTCTCTTATTAGTCGATTGAATTATTTCATATAATGGTTTTGATATAGGTTTAAAAGTTTTTCCAAAAGCTTATTACTTACAACATGTCCGATCTGAAGACCTTTTATATTTCTTTTTCTAAAAAGAAGTAAAGATCTAAAGTATCTCAGATCTAAAAGTAAACATTTTATCATAATAAATTTTCTTATCAAATAAACATTTTTTATAATCATTAATACTAAGATTCATTAATGCTGATTTTTTTACACCTTTTGCTTTTTTAATATCATTGTCACCCTCAACACTTATAGAATACATTTTAGATCTTAGTCCAATGAATTCCCTCATTATCTTCCCATTATTTTCATCTTTCATTAAACCTAATACCTTTTTATTTTTTTGTTCTATACCATATGGATTGTTAGGCTTATAGTCAGATGTATCAAATTTCAAATTAATATCGGGTATTATATGTATCTTTATAAAAATCTTCGGTATTAATTGAATATATGAATGAATCCGTATCCATATAGCACAAACTCAAGTTTTCATTATATTTTGGAATCATATAATTATAATGAAAATCATACATTTTTTTCTTTAGACTTTTCGAGAACTGCAAACCCTACAGAAATAGGTTAATTAAATTCGATATGTAGTCTATCCAGCTGGATAGCTACCATATTATCGGTAAACCTTGTAGAGCTATGAAAATTCGGTTTAGCTATAAGACTTCTAGCTCCCAATCTTTTCCCAACACTTTCCCACTGGCATACAATTTTTACGTCTTTCCTTTTCTCTACATTTTCCATGGTTTTGCCATAGACAGCATTGTTTAGTAATTTAAAAAAGTTCTTTTCAAAGTCATTTTTAGCGTTTGTTCTATGAAAAGTATTTAGATCTATGTATTTCTTGAGCCAGGGAGATTGTTTAAATTTTAAAATTCTATGTACTTGTTTAAGCTTTAAGCCATTTCTTAAACATTGTTGTAAGTTAGTATAATGAATGATATAATTTGATTTATTATATAAGTCTATAATAAGCTTTTGATGTTTCCCCGTAGGACTTTTATTGTTTTCAGCGCAAAACGGTAAATCATTATGTAAGTTATGTTGCTCAAAAGGAATCTCTAAGTCTACTTCTAAAATAAAACCTTCATCAGAATCATCTTTACATTAATTTAAATTAAACGAATCAATATTTTCAACCCATTCAAACTTTCCTTCTGGTAAATACTGAGACATAGCCCATCCATATAAATTATTAGTGTCTAGATACATGAGATAATTTGAAGGCTTCCCACTATCGAAATCAGTCATATATTTGTTGTTTGCTTTAACATGGCGTTTTGAACACTGAACTATGCCTCCTCTTATCCCGTTTTGAATGAATTTAATCATATCAATGTCAGTTAATAGATCCAACTCAATTGTAGTATATTTTAGCATTGCACTCCAAGATAGCCCAGGTGCTGTATAATACTGACAAGGATCTAAATTGTAAATAGATTTACATACTTTTCTGAAATTTTCAAATACATCAGTTAACAATAAAACATCTGTCTTGAGATATAGTTCCAAGTAGTCTTTGAAATTAGAACAATTAAAAGATGTTCACACTTTTTGAGCATGTTCATAATCAACAACAATACATTCTTGATTCGTTAATTTATTAAAAAACTTATCTCTTGAAGGTAGATATTCCTCTTGAAGTCGATTAATGGAATTAAAATAATCGTATGGAAATACTCCCTTTCTCTTCATAAGATTAAATTCGTTTTCATCGGAAAACTCAGACCTTAGAACATAAAAATCTGAAATCGATAAATTTTTAGCTAAACTCTCTAAACTTGAAGCCATAAATCTAAATGAATCTAAAAACCTAAGTTCAACGCTATCACCGTCATCAAAATGAATATGTTTAGAAACTGATACATATATTTCTTTGTTAATTGGTACTACGTTTATTCTTCCGGGAATCGTTGAAAGTTCTTTAATATATAAATGGCAATCATATGAAGAAAGATTGTGGAAAAATAAAGGAATGAATTTTGAAATTTTAAAGTTTAGATTACAATCATTATGAGCTGGGCCTCAATATTTTCCCGTTAAATGACAATGATCTGCTACTCTATCAATTCCCAACGGTTTTTCGCATATATGGCAATTACTACTATTATTTTGAATATTTAATTCTACTGGGGTGAGGATATTCATTGGAATAACTTTATTAAGATAATTACTATAAATATCTCTAGCATCGGCAACTAAAGAAGCAATAAATTTTTGAGGGGCATCTTCACCTGTATATAATCTAAACTTATCTAAAGAATTATTAAGACTACACTTAATATAATAACTAAATGCACACGGCTTATGTGTTTGTATAGTTTTTACAGATCCCGAGTTCTGAATATTTTCCGGTGTTAGGAAACACTCGAAATCTGCATATATTACAAACGGTATATCTAACTTATGTTTAAAATTTTGAAAATAAATTTTACTTTTTTCTGCATCCTGCACTTTGGTAACAATTCTGCTACATTCCTTGCGATGACGTTGCAACTTGTAGTCGGAATCAAAAAACTGCAAGCAGACATTACATAAATGCATTCCGTGTCCATATCCTGTTAGTTGACTGCGTAAAAGTCTGAAAATAAAATAAAACAAATAAATTTTAAGATTCTTTAAATATTATAAATGTATATAGCAAGTAAGCAAGTAATAAAAAAAAGAAAATGTATAAATATGATATTTACCTTGAAATATTTTTAATCCAGATGTAGTGAAATTTGTCTCCTTCCTGTAGCAATAGATGGGTGTTTTTCTCCTCCTTTGTATAGTAATAGGGTCCCACGATACTTTTAAGGTCCTCGTCGAATCCAAAGACATTAATGCTTATTTCGGGATTATTTTCCTCGAAAATTTTTACATCTTTCACTTTCATTGGAAAGACAAGACTTTCAAAATTGAGAGTGATGCTGTTGTCTAGCGTTATTTCAACTGCATCTATATCTATGATGTTATAACTGAAACATCTGTTAGAGTTATCATTAACAGGATATAATGCTGAGATTACTGCCCATTTAAAGCAGTATTCGTCATTGTTTTGCACATTTATACAAGCTTTTTTATCTCCTAGTATTTTTGGTAATTTAATGTATTGTGAACCTTTAATTGGTTTGTATTGATTCACGTTTATTTCCAAATGAGAGATTCTTATAAGTGTCCAACCACTATCACGTTCTTGAAATCACTCACTCATTTTGATGTATTCGCAAAACAATTCCATATTAAATTTAAAGTTGGTGTGTTTTTCCAACATTTCTTCAAGTGTTTTTAAAACTATATCTCTGATGTTTGCTAAAAACTCTTCGGGAATCAATAAACCCTCCTTATGATTTTTAATCATAAATGATTCTATCCGCTCATTAAATATTGAGGTGATTCTTGTTACGTTCTCGTTAACTATTTCACCACTATTTCTCTTATGTTCGTTTGTCCTGATGTGATAAGCCCAATTCTTAGTTACTATCTCTTTCTTGCACTTGTTGCAATAGAGATACGGAATTGTTTTCTCCACAATAGCCCGAAGACTTGGAACCCCATTTGATGATGATGATGGTGATGATGTTGATGCCGTTGCTTTTGAGGTTGATGCCGCATGTTGATTTCTCTGATGTTTTTTTAAAGTATCCTTTCGCGAAAAAAACTTTTTGCATGTATCGCATTTAAAATGTTGCGATGGTTGATCTTGATGCTTTATCCGAATGTGCCGATTCAAGTCGGACTTCCTGCCGAAAGTGGAATCACATTTGCTGCATTCAAATTGATCCATTTTTAATTTTTATTTAATGACTGTGTTTGTAAAATTACAACCTTTTTTATTATTCACTTTATTGATTGTTTATTGATTTCGGATTGTCTTAAATCACTTTTTATTGTATTTTACACTAATTGTTTATATATTTAGATATTGAATGTTTATTGATCGTTTTAAACAATTCACTTGTGTCTCTTTTAAGAATTACCTTCAAGCGCACTTGTAGTCGATAGCAAGAACTTTTATCAACTGAAGATTAAATTCATTTTGTTTGACATATCAACCTTAAATTCTTATCTTCTTTTTTTGCCCTTGCACTTGACCGCAAAAATTGTTTATTTATTTTAGAAGTACCACAAAACATGTTGAACTTCTACATTGCTGCCTTATCTTGAACTTGCGGGTTATGAGTGCGCTTACTATGAAGCTTGAGACTTAACACTTTAACCTTGAAATTAGTATTAAAATTGAAATTAAATAAAATTAAAATCTGTATCGGGATGGGGATGGGTGACGTAATCGGCATACAATGACATAAGTCGACTTCTAAAATGTTCTCGAAGTTTCTGCATCTCGAAGCTTCACAGACTCTTTAATTTACATAAAATATAAGCCAGAGGCGGAGAAGTTGCTGGGTGTAAGTGACTTGGCCGGTGGTTATTAAGCGGGCGCTTGTTACCCCTATGTCCCCCAACTGACGAATAGATATTTATACACGCCTATGTTTTTTAATGGTTGTCATCTAATATACAAACTACTTACACAAATCTAATACACGCACCTAATATTTACCAACTTTATTAAATTTATAAACATTTCTTTAACCTCTTCAACCTTCGTTGTACCTAAATTGCTTCATTCCAAATAAATATATATATTTATATTTACACGTTTATATATACATTTACATACACATTTATATATACCCAAAGCAAGTTGACCAGCAAAATTTGAGTCTTGCTGTAACTAATGCGAGGGTTAAGAAAAAACAAAACATGCACACACTAATAAGAACTCGCTTGACTCCCACTACCGATAATGTAGTGTATAAAATTATGATCAACGCTTAAAAGCAAACACATATCCCAAACTTGCTAATTTAAAAGTTTAAAGCAAAGACATACCCCAAGCTTGCCAATTTTAAAAGCTCAAAACAAAGACATACACCAAACTTGCAGATTTTTAGCAAAAAAACAAAATCCCCCCACTAGATGGCGTTGGGGTGCAGGCATGACGTCATCGAATTGCGACACCCGCCACCTGATCCAGAATCGCTATATCGTATCTACTATGAAAACTGGGCAAAAACCTCCAGAGTTGCGATTTTTTACTTTTCGAGAAAACCCCCTTTTTTTGTTCTTGTTGCATTAAAAAAAATCTGAAAAATCCGAATTTGAAAAAATTGAAATGAAATCTTGTGGAAATCTTTTCTTAAACTATACCTAATACAGATGAAAAAAATGCAATTTTGAATTGAATTGAATTCTTTACTTGTATTCTCTGGCCTGTGCAGCCAACATAACCTCAATGCACTCAGGATGTGGAATCTGCAAGTCAAGGTGGAACCTTTCGACCATTCTTTTGCTTGCAGTGGATGCCGAAAAACTTTTCATTCCAAATGTGTGAATCTCAATGCTAAAATAAGTGACGCTTTACGTAGCACTACGCATAACGGTTTACAATGGCTCTGCAGTCAGTGCAGGAATTTCTCAACATCATTGCCTATGTCACGATATTCAGAGCTACAAGCCTCTTTAATAAAGATTGCTAGCGAGTTTTCGCGACTAAGCAACTTCATCATCGCGCTTGTAGAATATATTGATTCGCTAAAATATCTCGCCTGTTCGGCTAAATCTGCAAAGGCTGTCGGTGAAGCAAGCATATCTCAAAACAAAAATAGCTAAAAACAAAAACAAGTTAACGTATAACATTACACAACGATTCAAATAATAATGTGGCGCCAAGCACATCTGCTGAATCACACGCATTATAATCTCTTGCTCAAAGTGAAAAAGTCGCTTTGCCGCAAACTGGACACGACCATACTGCAAGTATCCGTGCACCGACACCGCAAACCCAGAACCGAATTCCGTCGCAAATTCTGTCATATGACTCGCCCGCACGTGCTGCACATTATCGCTCTGTGTCTGACGCCAGCACGCCATCTTCGCTGCCGTCCAAATCCATTCATTCTGTCATCACACTTACCAATGAATCAAATGAAACGCTGTCGACATCTAAAACCCAGCCACCAACCATAAACGCTATGCTTCCTGTCGTTGCCAACAGAAGCTCCACGGAATCGATAGCCTCTTTCACATCAGCAACAAATGACTCCGCCAGTTCGAAAAACTGCTCAGTAAGACGAGCTGGACACCTAGTTGGCCATCTTGAATCTGACCATCTAATGCAGCATCCAACGGAAATATCAGCTCTGCCTATTGAGTCCACAAACAGTGGACCATTGGTGGACTTGATTGTAGTACCTCTGCTGCCACGAAAATCAATATTCATTTCAAGGTTAGTTGGTGCTACCATGGGGTTGCAAATATTAAAGCGTATATTCACAGAAAGCTGCCTGAACTAAAATCGACGCCAAGATGTATTAAACTCACCCAAGGTAGTCAACGGGATATAGCTTCTTTCAAAATGTATGCATAATGATGAGCAAGGACTTTTGGCTATATGTTGTTTTTATCCGGGATTTTATTCCACGCCCCAGAACAGTCTCCACATCTAACAATCTGGCCCATAGCATCGCTTTCACAGCAGCTACATCCCCAAAAAACTGTTAAGCTGCAATAGAGACCTAAGTGCTGCTACAAACATCATTCATAACTACTCTCTATGCTTCCATAATGTGGGTAGGACTCCGTTCAAAACTTGCCAACTGAGGTACTAAATCACTGCTTTGGTCGAAACATGGATGACGTCACACTTTTTCTCCAGTGATCTATTTGACTCAAGCTATGGTGTATACCGCAGGGATTCAGGAGTTTTACGTGGTGGAGGCGTTCTCTTCGCAATATCATAGAAACTATCTAGTAGAGAAATCCAGCTTCCACTCATATCTTCAAGACTCGATAAAATTTGTGTATCAGTATCCTTTGAAAATTCATAAACAAGTTACACAAATTAAATACTATTTATCATAGTTATATTCCTCCTACGAGTTTCTTGGATGTATATTGTGATCACCTTTTTAACATTGAGTATATAGTCAATAATTTACGTATAAACCAAACCCCTTGTATTCTTGGCGACTTTAATTTGGGTACTATAAACTGGAAATTTGTTTCCGAAGAGAATGTTATTTTGCCATTTAATGTAAGTAGCAATTTAAAGTCCACACTATGTAAAACCCTTATATTCATTAAGCCTTTTTCAAATCAATGTTCACTTAAACGACATTTTTAGAATTCTGGATCTCGTTTTTGCTGCTAATGATTTCAGGCTTTCCAAAAATGTGACATGCCACTCACAAATGAAACACTTCATTACAAGGCGCTTGTTCGCAGACTTTTTTGGCTCTGTGTATGGAAACATAGACACAGAACCTCACGTGGTAAATTTTTTCAATATAAGACAATTAGACAACATTGACATACCTTAAATTCTTGCCGAAGATGTACTCTTGTCTCTCGCTGACCTTGACTGCAATACAAGTGCAGGCTACGATATGCTTCCACCAATGTTTCTTAAAAAATGTTCAGTTTTTATGTCTTTGATAAAGAGAATGTTGAACGAATTTTGTCTTATGTGTTTTTCAATTCGGTTGATTGGGATTTTATGGTGGGGCTGGACAGTTTATACAATATGTACTCCGAATTCAGAAAATTCATTCACGAAGGTCTGTTTTTATTTGTACCCATTAATGCTAGAAAGATGGATCGATAAACATCCGTGGTTCAATAAAACTTGTCAATCATACAAACCTCAAAAATAAGGCCCAGTTCTAATTCAAAAAGACGGGACTTACGACTAATAAAGCAATCTTCCTTCAACGTAGGCGTGAATATGAATTTCTTTCAAACTTTTTATATAAACAGTACATGTTCTCAGCAGTGATTAAAGTGCTGCAGTCAAAATAGCAAAAGTCGTAAATTTATTGCTTTTTTAAGCACTAACTGTTTTCATAACTTCAAAGCATACCGACTGCTTCAACTTGTGCTTTTGGAAAATCAAACAGTCGCTGCATAAGCAGAAGCAGAAAATTAGTTTCAATAGTTTGCAAAGTGCTTCGGCAGTCGACAACTTCGGCAGTCGTCGTTTTGATTAACTGAAACTGTTGAAAAAAACGAAAGTCGAAGCAGCAGCAGTTGTTGAACTTTCGTAAGTCGAAGTAGCATAAGTTTTTAAACAGTCGTTTTGCGCCTTTAATTTCTGCTTATTCTTTCTAATTTTTGTACAATTATAATAAAAATGCAATCATAATCATAACAAAATTGAAAAAAACTTAATAAAGCGAGCGATCAATCTAAAGTGAGAAATAATAAGCAAAACTCAGAAATGCAAAATAGTCTGCTACGACTGTTGAAGAACTGATGATGCGTCGACTTACGAAAGTTTAACAATTGCTCCTGCTTCGACTTTCGATTTTGCGTACAGTTTCAGTCAATCAAAACAATGATTGCCGAAGTTGTAGACTGCCGAAGCACTTTGCAAACGATTGAAACTAGTTTTCTGCTTCTGTTTATGCTGCATCTGTTTGATTTTTCGAAAGCACAAGTTGAAGCAGTAGCAGGAGCCTTGAAAAAAACTGAAGCTTTTTAAAAGCTGGCTCTCATTTGAAAATGACATAAAATCCAATACGAAATCTTTTTGGCTTTATAGAAATTCTGAAAGGTTCACTTTTGGTCTTCCAAACTACGTGGAGTTTAAAGGAGTCACTGCCGACGACCCCGGAGGTATAAGTGAGCTGTTCGCAGATTTTTTTGACTCTGTATATGGAAACATAGACACCGAACCTCACGTGGTAAATTTTTCTAATATCAGACAATTAAACAAAATTGACACACCTCAAATTCTTGCCGAAGATGTACTCTTGTCTCTCGCTGACCTTGACTGCAATAAAAGTGCGGGCTTCCACCAATGTTTCTTAAAAAATGCGCTTATTCACAGCACCTTGCCATAAGCAAGATGTTTAACAGGTCACTTCTAGAAGGGGTTTCTCTAGAGGAATGGAAAACAACATCCATTTCACCAATTTACAAGTCCGGGCATAACTATAAACCTAAAACTATAGACCTATAGTAAAACTTTCCTTACTAGCAGCGTTATTTTCGAACTTCTGCATCAATCAAATAAGATAGGTGCGCAGGTAGACGTATTATATACCGATCTGCCAAAAGCCGTTGATAGCCTGCAACATATAATTTTATTGGTCAAGCTCGAATAAATGGGAGTCCACTCGCGGTTGTTAAGGTGGATTGAGTCTTATTTGAAGGATAGAAAGTTGGTTGTTAGAGTTGATGATAAAATATCCAGAATTATAAATGCCAAGTCTGGAGTACCTCAAGGGAGTCATTTGGGTCCTCTGCTGTTCGTTCAGTTTATCAATGATTTGCCCCAAATATTCCAGTTCTGTAAGAGCCTACTGTACGCCGATAATCTGAAAATTTTTTGCAGTATCGAAACTGAAGATCACTGTAATAGATTACAAAAAGACATATTCTCTGCAAAATTCAATTAAAAGCAGTAGCATTATTGCTAAAATCTTCCGTTTTAAAAGTAACGGTGACTTTTTTTCGTTGTTTTCCTTTGGGCTTTTGTTTCGCATTTTTGTTTCAGTTCGCAAAATATTAGTTCCGTTAGTTTTTCGCACGAAGTTTACGTATTTGTAGTTTTATTGTTTGCTGTAGTGCGAAATTCAATTAAAGGCAGTCTCTTTAAAGGAAGTAAGTTAGCGAACAAATAAGTATTAATTGGCTTTATTTTGGCAAAATTTATTGTGTATTGTTTGTAAAATTTATTTAAAATATTACAGTTGTGCGTAATTTGTTAACATCCGTTCATTATGGGGAAAGGAAAACTCTTTCGGTAGAAGATACAGCCCAAATCCACGCCTACTAGAGCACTGGAATGTCGAATAAGGGAATTGCTGTAAAAGCTGCATACAAGAAAAACCGCAAAAATAATAACAATCAAAAACTTTCGCCGCGTTAAAAAGCGGCTATTGTTCGAAGCTGGTCTCCAAGAAAATGTAACTGCTGCAAAAATAATATCGAATTTTCAGTTAAAAGTTTGTAAACGTCGAGTACAACAAGTTTTAGCAAGCAGTGTCGTCTCGTTTGAAAGAAAATTAAGTCAAAGCCAGCGTTGAAAGATATACATAAAAATGCTAGGTTGGATATTGCCAAGAAACATATGTCGTGGACCAACGAGTGCAAAAATGTGATACTTTCTGATGAAAAAAAATTTAACCTTGATGGACCGGATGGTTTCAACTACTACTGCCAAGATTTGAAGAAAATTGAGCATGTTTCTACCAGACGCAACTTTGGAGGCGGTTCTTTAATGGCTTTCAACTATGACAACAGAACCCCCATTTGCTAAATTTCCACTCGTATGAACTCCGACAGTTATAAAAACTTATTGGATGTTTTGGATGTTTTGGATGAATTGGATGCTTGGTAAACTTTCTGGAGCAGCAGACGTACCAAAATGCAATTTTCCAGCAAGACAATGCTGCTATACATTAGGGCGGGTCGGTCTCCATAAAAAAAACGTGTTCGATAAACTCGGTCTAAAATGTACCTTGGCTCATTGGGCTACCCTCCTCAAAACGATTTCGCGATGTGTTAACCCTTAGGCTTCCTGGAATTTTTTTAAAAAGTGCCTTTTTGGTCAAAAACCCACTTTTTGTATGAACTAGTTTTTTGTTTCGCTGTATTTTCAAAAACAAAAAAAAAAACCAAAATTAAAGCTAGAAAAATGATTGCTACTGCAGAAAAAATTTTGAGAAATTTGCTCGTCCTGTACTTTTTTTTTTTAATCTTTTTTGAATACATTTCGATGCGATTTCGACTTAAATCTTCATTACTTTGCAATATCTCGTCCGATTGATGCATATATTGATCATATATTTATATTTGTTAGATTTCATATTTTTATAGCTTGGATATTTGAAAATATCGTCCTAAAAGAGTTTTTTGAAATTCGAAATACTTTAAGAGATATGATCTTTTTTGTCCAGCAATGTTTTCGCCAAAATGCGATTTACTTAATTTGGCTACTTTTTGAATGCAACGGTTTGAAGCAACCACCGAATTTCGTTCAACGCGTTCTTTAGTAGGTAATAACTTGTTTGTTTACGCATTTTAAAAATAAATGAATACACATTTTAGAGTTTAAGTATTTGAATGTTGGCAGCGCTTAGTTCACTTTGAATTGAGTTATAAACTGGACGCGCGCACGCATACAGTTTTGAAAAGTACAGTTTTGATAAAAATTTTTGTTTGTGCTAAAGACAATGGATAGAAAAAGTAATAAAAATAAAAATAAAAATAAAAGAAACACTGGTAGCAATCGGAAACTCGTCCCTTGCAACGCCAGTTTCGTGGTAACTAACACGAAAGAGATAAGGACACCGAATTCACAAGTACATCGGCAAAAAAATTTAAAAATAATGAAAACGAAGACATAAGCATTGACAACAAAAGGCCGAATTGCATTTTGGAGTTTTATACAACTCTCTCAAAGAAAGTTTGAAAAGGTCCGAAGCCAGATCTCTGGCCGCATCAAAAGAAGGTAGAACTGCCCGAAGAGCACAAAGAGCAGCTAAGTCTTCATTTTTTGAAGAAGAATAAAAAGTTTTTTATGGGGCTGGCATTGCAGATTTATATATGTAAGTATTTCACAAAAAAAAGTTTTATTGCCTAAAATTTTCTTTGAGTTTTTTCAAAATCAAGTTTTTGAACTTCGAAGTCACTTTTCTCTGGTTCTACTGAACTGATTTTGATAAAACCAATTGTAATCGACGCAGAATTGTTGAATTTCTAAAACTGCTTAACAGAATTTAAATAACTCTGCGTTTTCAAATGATAAGCTTTTTAAAGAGGGTCCAAAAACAGCCTTTCAACCAGGAATGTTCCCTTAAGGCCAGGAAACAATCTCTTCAACAATTAGGTGCAATGATTTGCTTAAGTGCATTTGTTTCGATGGCAAGAGAGACACAACAACTCTAATGCAAAGAATTGTTGACGGTAAGCTACGAAATGTGAGAGAGATGGAAGAGCACGTAACATGGGTTACGTAGCACCCACTGAAGACACTGGACTTGGAATTATTTCAGCAATGCTGGAATTTTTAAGTGCCCAAGAATTTCGGTTTCATCACTTGGTCGGCAAAAATAATGGTGTGGTCCGTCTTCTGGAAAAGCGCTGTAAATTTTGGTTTTTTGACGACAAATTATGAATAAAAGATCCTAAAAAAATTACTGTACATCTAATACTGACTTATGTGTTGGTAATTCTGATATTGATTTTATTTTTGCATTATCAGTTTGCACCCCAAACTTATTTAATTTGTTTTATTAAACTTTAAACCTACATTTTTAGCTCTTTCCAACACATTTACTTAAATTCATTGTGCTCCTCAATACTAGATGAATAAATTAAAAAACCATCAATGCATATGATATAGCCTTTAATATCACCGAAAAGCTTGAGCATTTCCGCATGAAAAATTTGAGGCGCTGCATTGATGCCAAAAGGTAGACGCAAACAACGAAAACGGCCTATTGGTTTATTAAATGTAGATAGTTTCAATGATTCATCATCCAAAGGAATCATCTAGAAACCACTGTTGACATCCAAAGAACTTAAACATTAAGAGCAGCTAAGCTTTGATTTGCATTCATCAAAATTTGGAAACGGGGAATACTGTCTGAGAATAGCTTTATTAAGGTTCCTTGAATCCAAACACAATCGTAGCCAACCATTTGGTTTTTTAACGAGAACCTTCGAATTGACCCATCAGTCGGTTTACAGGGCTGTCCATATTCGAAGCGCCCATTTTATTTTTAAATAAATCAAAGAAACCACAATTTTTTGTCTGTTCGTCATAAATATCATTTAATTGGGTTCAAGTAGATTTGCTTACATCATTTCTTGAATATGATATCTCGTAAATGGTCGCCATTGGCCTCTACGACATATTGTGCCCGTTTTGCAGCATTTTCCATGGTTTTCTTCAACATTTCGATGGGAATGGCGGTTATTTCTTGACGGATGTTGGTTTTCAGCTATTCTAGGGTCTTCGGCTTGTTGACGTAAACCTTTGATTTCAAATAACCCCACAAAAAGAAGTCTGGAGGCGTTAAATCTGGTGATCTTGGCGGCCAATCGAAATCACCATTTTTTGACATCAAACGGCCAGGGAACAATTGCTTCAAAAAATCGACTGTAGTGCGGCTTGTGTGTGGTGGCGCGCCGTCTTGTTGAAACCAGTAGTGCCTGATACGCTTTCGACGAACGATGGGCATGAAAAAATTGTTTATCATATCGCGATAACGCTCCTGATTGACAGTAACTCTGTGGCCATTATCATCTTCGAAAAAGAATGGCCCAATGAGCATTTTAGCACAAACGCCGCACCAAACAGTGACTTTTGCATCGTGAAGAGGTACCTCTTGAATCTCTTGTGGATTTTCAGTTTCATACAAACGATAAATTGTTTTCTTGGAAAGCGCACTTTTCACTTTATTTATTTTTTTGAAAGCACGTTGAGTTTTCACTACTGACTTGTTTTGTTGAATGTAAATTTCAACAATTTTAGAGCGTTCGCGTGGCGTGTACTGTTCCATTGTAAACATTTGCTTGGAATGACGCTTCAAACGCGGTATGTCATTAGGCGATTTGGCATCACTGCGGAAAGTTACAGTGTTGCCAGATGGGCGCTTCGAATATTGACAACCCTGTATTTGCGCAAATTATTACTTGTAAATTAATCATTCTTTTTAACTCTTCTTTTAATTTATTATGTAAAGCAAACAGAATTATTCGCGGAGGATCAACGAATGGACTTACATCTTTTCTTAATTTTAAATTACACATATGTTTTAAAAGTTCTAAGTCTCCAAACACTTTATCTATATTAATCTATCTATATAAAGGGTGGTTGAATTTTAAGGGCCGATGTTGAATGTGAACCACACCTAAACGCCAAGTTGTTTCTGCATTTCATTTGACATTTCTCAATTTCAGTCTAACTCAATTTGAACCATTGAAAGATACACAATCGAGCAACGCGTTAAAGTTATTCAGGCTTATTATGAATATGGACGTTGAAATCAAAATGCATATCGTGCACTTCGTGATTTTTTTCGGTCAATTTAATCGTCCAACTGTGTGTACAATCGGAAAATTCGTGCAAAAATTGAGCAAACCGGGTCTGTAGGATATGTGGAAACACCAGTGCATGCTCGTAGAGCTCGTACTGCAGAAAATATTGCTGCTGTTCGCGATAGTGTGGATGAAGAGCCGTCCACCTCAACTCGTCGTCGTGCCCAACAATTGCACCTCTCACGCTCGTCGTTGATGAACATTATGCATAAAGACTTGCATTTACACGCTTACAAGGTGCAATTGACTCAAGAACTAAAGCCTCTTGACCATTTCAAGCGTCGTCAATGGTCAGAATTAATTTATCAAAGGAGGATGTCACTTTGATTAAAAAGAAAATTGAGGTCGAAGCGAGTCACAACAATTGAGAAGCCAGTCTCCCGCCTGTGCTGGATAGTGAGGTAAAAATGCTGAAGAGTCAAATTGAAGCTTATGAGAGTACAGCCATCTCAACTGACGTCATCATTAATGGAATCCCCCTCACTTCAAATGAGAACCTTCTTGAGATGTTTGGAAAAATATGCAGCTTAGTAAATTGCAATTCTTCCATGCTGAATAACATATTTAGAGTAAGAGCTCAAAATAATGACAACAATAAGCAATAATTGTTAAGATCTCTTCAGCGTATGATCGCAATAATCTGTTCAGATCTATTGCTGCGTTTCGCGAAAACAACAAGTGACAGCTTTTGCTCAGGGCCATCGGGTGTGCGGGGGGTAGGCGTCTTTATTTACATGAAAGCCTAACAAAAAAAAAAAAAAAAATCGTGCTGTCCTGTTTTATGCAAATAAACTGAAGAAGGAGAATAGATTTGTTGCTGTGTTTTCGCTGCGTGGTAATGTTTTTGTTAAAATTACCAGTAATACTTGTAAACTTGTTCAAAACACGGAGAGCGTTGATTGCGTCGCTGGAGTTGGAAATTGATTTGGAACGTGAAGCATAATTATTTTATTTAAGTGAGAATTATAAAAATATTTTTTTTCTTTATATGTGCGAGGTTATAATTAGTTTACTCACCGCTAGTTTAAGTTTTTCTCTCTTTTTACTGCTTATTATATCTTTTTTTTTTTTCATTTTTCAAATTTCTGTCTTTATTCCTCAAACTAATTCAGCAAGAACAATTTTCTGTTATTTGCTTACTTTTTTCATTTATTTTTGGCTCAATGCTGCTTAAAGCTGTTTCTGTGATATTTTGATGCTATCTAATGGATTGCCTTTTGGTGTTCGTGGTTATTATAAAGCTTTGGTCAATATTCTATGTAAACAATGCGAAGGTCTTAATGTAGTGAATTTTTATGCGCGAAGCTTGAACGGTAGTAAACTTGACCAAGCAAGGTACGTCTTTGGAAACTCTGCACTTGATATAGTTTGTGTTACTGAAACTTGGTTCAAGAATGAGTTCCCTGATTCTTTTTATGATTTTAAGGGTTATAGATTGTTCCGAAATAATAGGCATGGAAGAAGGGGTGGCGGTATTGCTATTTATTGTAGGTCCAGTTTACACGCTAAACTTGGTTGTAAAAGTAATGATCAGTGTGATTTCCTCAATGTTGAAATCAATGGTGATAATAAAAAACTCTTAATATCAAGTGTATATAATCCTCCTAGAAGTAATAGTCCTGAGTCTTTCTTTTCTTTTCTTGCTGCTAAGATTATTGATTACGATTTCTATTTTGTTTGGGGTAACTTTAATGACAACTTATTGCGGAATGACTATTTTACGGATAACTTTTTCTATCTGTCTTCGATGTGTGGTTTGAATACAATCAACTCTGGCTTTCCTACACGTTTTGTAGCAGATTGTGAGCCTAGTCTGCTTGATGTTTGTTCAGTGTCGGATAGTTTTTGTTTCAAAATTTGATCAAATGGATTTCTTATCTGATAATGATTTAGTGTTTTGCTGTCTTAATATTATTCTTCGGACAAGTCCTCAGTGGAGGCTATTTTATGTGACTACAAATCAATAGATTTTTCTGCTTTATCCTATAACTTGGCTTGTACGAATTGGACTGATTGCTGGTCTTATGCCTCGGTAGATGATAAAATAGGTGTATTTATGAGTAAGTTACATGATTTGTTTGATCGTCATGTCCCGTTACGATCTGTCCAAATCTTCTTCTTGGTGTAATAATCATGTACTGTCAGCTTTTAAATTTAGAAATAAACTTTACTCTAAGTGGAAGAGATATCCTATAGCGGATAACTGGGTAAGCTATAGAAGAGCTCGGAATGCAGCTACCCTAATTATTAAATAAGAGAAGAGTAAATTTTTCAGTCCTAAACTAAACTCAAACTTAAGTTCCAAGCAATTATGGCAAAATATTAAAGAATATAGAGTGTTCAGCAAAGTTCAGCCAAGTGAATGCAGTTTGGATCCTGACCTTCTTATTAACTTCTTTTTGGTTAGTGGTTGCCTTAATTCTATGAATCCGTACGGAAATAGCGATTTCCTGGTACAAACAAGTAACTTTTCTTTTCCATCCTTCGATTTTACAGCTGTAAGTGAAGATTATGTTGCCAAATGCATAATGAGGATAAGTTCGAACGCGGTAGGGATTGATGAAATGGCCATAAAATTCATAAAATTAGTTATACATTCCATATTAGCGCCTCTCACTCACATAATAGTGAGAGGCGCTCAATAACATTCAAACATAACAAACACTCAATAACATATCATTGCATAACCTGCTCTCGTTCATGATACAATGATAAGGTAGGGCCGTTTCGCTGAGTGCTCTCACGCATCAACGAAGAGTGGATAATGAGAAGCAACATATATGTCAAAACGGCGAATTTCGTAGAAATTGCAAATGAAGAAAATATTTTATGTTTTCAAGTTGCAAGCAGTGCGGTCGCTGGTGTTAAATTTGTGCTAATTTGAGTGAAAATATTATATAAAAAGTGTAATAAAAACTATAAAATGTGAAAGAAGTCTTAAAACTGCAAAAATAAACCTGTAACAGTTTTAACCTAAAAACAACTGCGAAAGGTGAGCATAAAGAAATTCGCGATGAACAGCTGATTTTGACATCAATGTAGCTTTATTCTGCTTTCTACTCCATTCCTCTCCGAGTCGACCATACCTTATAGTTCTGCCATGCTCTCGTTTCCCTGAGTTATGAAAAGTTGCCACGGTTATGCCAATTGCTTAGTCTTCCACTAGTGCAGATCCAAAAGATTTTAGACCCATAAGCAACCTTTCTGCACTTAGTAAAGTTTTTGAGCGAATAATGTCTGATCCGATTTCCTTGGTATGAACAACCTCTTATCCCCTCTCCAATCTGGTTTTAGAGTGGGTCACAGCTGTTCAACGGCAGCGTTGAAAGTTATCGATGACATACGAATAGCTTATGATAATAACCTAGTATCCCTTCTCTGCCTAATTGATGTATCCAAAGCCTTCGACTCTGTTACCCATAACCTGCTTTGTTGTAAACTTAAAAACTTTTTTAAGTTTAGTGACAGTGCATTTAAACTTTTAAATAATTATCTAGATGGTCGAAAGCAAAGGGTAAAAGTTGAGAATACATTTTTTGTCTGCAAACAGTTTATGCTGGTGTTCCCCAGGGGTCAATCTTGGGCCCCTTCTGTTTTCTATTTTCTTAAATGACATTTTCTCTGTTTGCAAATGTTCGAATATTCATGCCTATGCTGATGACATTTAGCTCTATCTCTCAAGACCTTCTGGACTTTTAGAGGATCTAAGCTATAGACTTAACTATGGCTTTATTCGACCTCAATTTACACATGCCGTTCCACTGGTAACATTTTATGGGCGTTGGACGAGGGGCGTGGTACTTTTCAGCACCCTACATTTTTGGTACAGCTATCGAAATAAGTCACACATCAATGAAACTCGGTACGAACTTACTATAAAAGCGTGGCCTCACTAAAGCTACACCCTCTTTTAGGGAATAAGCGCTGAGCGCAGCGAAGCGCGCCGGGTATAAGCTAGTATAAAATATTATTTATCATAAGAAATGACATTGATCTTTTTTACTAAATTCATTTTAACTGCGGTTTCTAATCCAATTTTGTTTTTGAATTTCATATTTAGTACATGAAATCTCTGCATCTGTGGCTCTAAGGTTGAGCGTCATCTGGATGAAGTAAAGTAAAATGTGGTTCCTGTAACGAGTACTTTCATTGTCACTGCATCAACATTAAAAAGGCGGACTTGGTATTTATGCAAAATTTAAAAAAGCCATATAAGTGCCAAAGTTGCTCTCGACGCAATTCAATCAGCTCCCCGCCAATCACTCCAAATTCTAATCAGCTACTAATAGCAAGCTCAGATTTGGGTGGCAAAAAAGCTACTCCACCAACATTACCAAATATGAGTGATAGCAAAGTGAGCAACACCGTTCTAACCAACACACAGACACCTAACGTCATGCAGCTCTCTTCTACGTCTCTCTTAAAGCTCATCGATCAAAACCTAGATAAGCATTACGCACTGATAGAATTGCGTCTCTCTCAGCAAAGCGAGTTAATACCCACTCAAATCAATGAGAAACTCATTTTGGCTCTTAAAGAGAGCGAGGATAGAACTCTCTCAGAGTTGCAAAAAAATGTGAGCGAATTAAATTGTGGATTGTCGGCTGTAACTGAGAAAGTTACCCATCTGGAAACTGAAAGGGTAGGCCTGCTTAAAGAAGATGTTAGCGCACTAAATGCGGAAGTCGAAAACTTAAAATTTAAATTAGCAAAACATGGTAACGCCGCTGTCGGCTGCGACCTAAAAATAAACGGGGTACCATACGCTAATGGCGGGGATCTTCATAGCATTTTAAACAACATATGCACTTCAGTACAAATGCAGTTACCGACTGCCAAAAGTATATTCCGAGCTAAACCGCCTATTTCTCAAAACACCTCTAATGACACCACGATCATCGTCAAATTTGAAACAGCTCATGACAGGAATACCGTTTTGAATTCAATTCCGAAATTCAGACGTGTTAACAAAGATCTACTTCGCTTGCACCACGCGGGCTTTCAGTCCAATAAGACCATTTACGTGAACGAAGGCTTAACGAAGGCGTACTTTGACATTCTCCAAGCAGCACTTCTCTTCAAAAAGCAGCACAAAATTTCCGCGGTTTTCACCCGTCGCGGCTTGGTGCATATAAAGTTCCAGTCCACCGACAATGCCATTCCCATTGACACCATCAACAAATTGAACGACGCCGCTGGGTCACTCCCTAACGATGGAAGCTTTAATAATAACTTTCGCCTCGAAGTTGAGACTATCAACAACACCAACAACAACAACAACAACAACAACAACAACAACAACAACTGCAACAGCAACTACACTGCAACCGTCGTGCAACTATCGTAAACACTCCTTCTCTTCGAGCTCTCTCAAATTTCAAATTTCTTTGTCAATATTATTGGTTTGTAATTTATATCTTTCAAAAAGTTATACTGCTATGTCACTGGTTTGTAATTTATCTGTTCTCAAAAGATACACTGTAATTTTTCGCACGTTACGATCGTCTTACTTCCCTCTTCTGCTATATTTAATAGGCTTATACGTCAGCCATTTACTTATTTTCAAAGGAAATATAGAAAAAACTAATAAAAAATGCGGTAATTCTCCGCTCTAATTTCGAGCGGATAGAGCAAGCCATGGTGGTGGTGTTGCTATGTTTATAACGGAGGGTATTTCATGCAAGTTTGTTTGTAGATCATGTCCATCTGACGAAGTGGAGTTTCTTTTCCTTGAAGTAGCATATGCCTCAAGTAAGCTTCTCATTGGTACAGCATAGAGTCCCAATCGTACTATAGACACCGCCGTCTTTATTGATGAAGTCAAGTCTTTGTCACTTTTATATCCTGACATAATCATCTGTGGCGATTTAAATAGCAACATTTTGGAGGAATCTCACCGTGTCGGTGATATGAAAAAAAAAAAAAAAAAAAAAAAACGAAATGGCCATTTCAGTCTTGAAAGGACTTTGACCGAGCTTCCTATGATCAATTGTGTTGTGTGTGTTTTGAAATGTTTGCACACAAATGATCGAGAACTGGACCTACATGTTTTACGCCGACTCCGAACGGCTTATGTTCTCAAGAAGCTTTTCATGGCAGTTTTTACTCTCTGAGGTTTGCCATTGTCTGCAGAGAGGTGACGGCCGAACAGAAAAATTAATTCAATTGAAAAAACTTTCTGTGTCGGATGGAGGATTCGAACCTGGGTTCTCTGGCGTAAGAGTCACACACTCTACCCACTACGCCACGGCCGCCACAATGATATGAAATCTATTGGATTTTCTCCATCAAATACCGGTGATATGAAATCTATTGGATTTTCTCCATCAAATACGACACACTTTTCAAAATGTGCGCAAACTAAATGTGCTATACAATAACATTGAACGATACCTTTTTACGCTAAAGCGCTCCGATCGAGTATCGCAGTTTGCAAATAAAATATACCAGGTTTCCTTTGATAATCTTGTTCATTCGAGAGCTCTGATCACGCTGCACTGAACCATTACAGCGCAAGAATGTAATTTATCGCGTCATTAATCTCGTCCAACCAAGACATACTTGCCTTACGTCTGAACGCCAGTTTTTTTGTCCACACAATTCGTCTCTGGAACTCGCTCCCCAATCACAATTAGCAAATTAAAAATGCAACGCAATTTAAACATAAACTCATGAATTATTTTACACGTCCATGAAGATGTATGCTTCTGAGGTATTCACTTCTTAGATAAATTTGAATAATAGGTTCGATCGCATTCGTACTACAATATAGCTTAGTTCCACTTAAATTTAAATATGGATTGTCTGTTTAATCTTTCACTTGCGTATAACTAAAATTTTCTATGAACTCTTTATCTTAATCTTTATTTTAAAACATTACTTCAGATTGCGAATAACAAAATTTTAATGTAAATTAAAAACAAATCTAAATTTGTATAAAACTTTTATCTGAATTATTTTAACTTATGACTAATATTAAAATTATTTTTCTGTTCTTATATTGTATGTAATTTATGTTATGTTATGTTTTATAAAATTTGTCACTAAGAATTTCATCTACATGTTACGGTGCTTGCCATAACACTTATGTTTTTTTAGGTCCGTTGTCGAATAATAAATAAATAAATTAATTAAAATCTAGTTAAAAACTTATTACTTTCAAAACAAATGTCTAAATTAACAAAACCCTTAAGAGACAATTTTTCTCCACTAAAAGCTAAAATATTAGATTCTGATTTTTTCACAAATGTGACTCACCGAGTCAACTACTGTAATATCCATAACTGCTTAAAGTCACTAGTTTTAATATTTTACTTAAATCAATGCATATTTATAGGCATTACCTCTGGTAGCCTATAATAATAATGATCAATGAATAATAATTGAGCGCAAAATGCATTCACAGCATTTTAATTAATAATAACATCGCATAGAAAAAAAAAAAAATAATAAGAAAGCAAAAAGAGCCGATTATAGTATATCGACTTTCCAATAAGACTAATTGCCTAGAGTAAGAACAACAAAAGATATATATACGTACACTTTAAATACAACTTCAATTAAAAGGTAATCGAACAGAACACCTAAGTAATGACTTGTAAGTCAAGAGATTATTTATTTCAAAGTAAAACACAAATAAAGGAAAAGATGTATATATGTTAATTTTAAGTACAATACAAAATAAATAGTAAAAGGCTAAGCAACGAAAAAATTATTGTTAGGTCTTTAACAATAATTTTTTCTTTTCCAAAGGGCGGAGGAATGTTGTGACTCACCGAGTCAGCTACTGTCATATCCATAACTGCTTAAAGTCACTAGTTTTAATATTTTACTTAAATCAATGCATATTTATAGGCATTACCTCTGGAAGCCTATAATAATAATGATCAATGAATAATAATTGAGCGCAAAATGCATTCACAGCATTTTAATTAATAATATTTTATTGTTGTAATTACATGCATTTATGGAATTTTATTTACTGTAGCTTGAACTTGGACAATATTAAGCGTAACAAGAGTTCCGCCTTGTGGAAAAGAAAATATGACTAATAAAAGGAATCATCTAGAAACCACTGTTGACATCCAAAGAACTTAAACATTAAGAGCAGCTAAGCTTTGATTTGCATTCATCAAAATTTGGAAACGGGGAATACTGTCTGAGAATAGCTTTATTAAGGTTCCTTGAATCCAAACACAATCGTAGCCAACCATTTGGTTTTTTAACGAGAACCTTCGAATTGACCCATCAGTCGGTTTACAGGGCTGTCCATATTCGAAGCGCCCATTTTATTTTTAAATAAATCAAAGAAACCACAATTTTTTGTCTGTTCGTCATAAATATCATTTAATTGGGTTCAAGTAGATTTGCTTACATCATTTCTTGAATATGATATCTCGTAAATGGTCGCCATTGGCCTCTACGACATATTGTGCCCGTTTTGCAGCATTTTCCATGGTTTTCTTCAACATTTCGATGGGAATGGCGGTTATTTCTTGACGGATGTTGGTTTTCAGCTATTCTAGGGTCTTCGGCTTGTTGACGTAAACCTTTGATTTCAAATAACCCCACAAAAAGAAGTCTGGAGGCGTTAAATCTGGTGATCTTGGCGGCCAATCGAAATCACCATTTTTTGACATCAAACGGCCAGGGAACAATTGCTTCAAAAAATCGACTGTAGTGCGGCTTGTGTGTGGTGGCGCGCCGTCTTGTTGAAACCAGTAGTGCCTGATACGCTTTCGACGAACGATTGGCATGAAAAAATTGTTTATCATATCGCGATAACGCTCCTGATTGACAGTAACTCTGTGGCCATTATCATCTTCGAAAAAGAATGGCCCAATGAGCATTTTAGCACAAACGCCGCACCAAACAGTGACTTTTGCATCGTGAAGAGGTACCTCTTGAATCTCTTGTGGATTTTCAGTTTCATACAAACGATAAATTGTTTTCTTGGAAAGCGCACTTTTCACTTTATTTATTTTTTTGAAAGCACGTTGAGTTTTCACTACTGACTTGTTTTGTTGAATGTAAATTTCAACAATTTTAGAGCGTTCGCGTGGCATGTACTGTTCCATTGTAAACATTTGCTTGGAATGACGCTTCAAACGCGGTATGTCATTAGGCGATTTGGCATCACTGCGGAAAGTTACAGTGTTGCCAGATGGGCGCTTCGAATATTGACAACCCTGTATTTGCGCAAATTATTACTTGTAAATTAATCATTCTTTTTAACTCTTCTTTTAATTTATTATGTAAAGCAAACAGAATTATTCGCGGAGGATCAACGAATGGACTTACATCTTTTCTTAATTTTAAATTACACATATTTTTTAAAAGTTCTAAGTCTCCAAACACTTTATCTATATTAATCTATCTATATAAAGGGTGGTTGAATTTTAAGGGCCGATGTTGAATGTGAACCACACCTAAACGCCAAGTTGTTTCTGCATTTCATTTGACATTTCTCAATTTCAGTCTAACTCAATTTGAACCATTGAAAGATACACAATCCAGCAACGCGTTAAAGTTATTCAGGCTTATTATGAATATGGACGTTGAAATCAAAATGCATATCGTGCACTTCGTGATTTTTTCGGTCAATTTAATCGTCCAACTGTGTGTACAATCGGAAAATTCGTGCAAAAATTGAGCAAACCGGGTCTGTAGGATATGTGGAAACACCAGTGCATGCTCGTAGAGCTCGTACTGCAGAAAATATTGCTGCTGTTCGCGATAGTGTGGATGAAGAGCCGTCCACCTCAACTCGTCGTTGTGCCCAACAATTGCACCTCTCACGCTCGTCGTTGATGAACATTATGCATAAAGACTTGCATTTACACGCTTACAAGGTGCAATTGACTCAAGAACTAAAGCCTCTTGACCATTTCAAGCGTCGTCAATGGTCAGAATTAATTTATCAAAGGAGGATGTCACTTTGATTAAAAAGAAAATTGAGGTCGAAGCGAGTCACAACAATTGAGAAGCCAGTCTCCCGCCTGTGCTGGATAGTGAGGTAAAAATGCTGAAGAGTCAAATTGAAGCTTATGAGAGTACAGCCATCTCAACTGACGTCATCATTAATGGAATCCCCCTCACTTCAAATGAGAACCTTCTTGAGATGTTTGGAAAAATATGCAGCTTAGTAAATTGCAATTCTTCCATGCTGAATAACATATTTAGAGTAAGAGCTCAAAATAATGACAACAATAAGCAATAATTGTTAAGATCTCTTCAGCGTATGATCGCAATAATCTGTTCAGATCTATTGCTGCGTTTCGCGAAAACAACAAGTGACAGCTTTTGCTCAGGGCCATCGGGTGTGCGGGGGGTAGGCGTCTTTATTTACATGAAAGCCTAACAAAAAAAAAAAAAAAAAATCGTGCTGTCCTGTTTTATGCAAATAAACTGAAGAAGGAGAATAGATTTGTTGCTGTGTTTTCGCTGCGTGGTAATGTTTTTGTTAAAATTACCAGTAATACTTGTAAACTTGTTCAAAACACGGAGAGCGTTGATTGCGTCGCTGGAGTTGGAAATTGATTTGGAACGTGAAGCATAATTATTTTATTTAAGTGAGAATTATAAAAATATTTTTTTTCTTTATATGTGCGAGGTTATAATTAGTTTACTCACCGCTAGTTTAAGTTTTTCTCTCTTTTTACTGCTTATTATATCTTTTTTTTTTTCATTTTTCAAATTTCTGTCTTTATTCCTCAAACTAATTCAGCAAGAACAATTTTCTGTTATTTGCTTACTTTTTTCATTTATTTTTGGCTCAATGCTGCTTAAAGCTGTTTCTGTGATATTTTGATGCTATCTAATGGATTGCCTTTTGGTGTTCGTGGTTATTATAAAGCTTTGGTCAATATTCTATGTAAACAATGCGAAGGTCTTAATGTAGTGAATTTTTATGCGCGAAGCTTGAACGGTAGTAAACTTGACCAAGCAAGGTACGTCTTTGGAAACTCTGCACTTGATATAGTTTGTGTTACTGAAACTTGGTTCAAGAATGAGTTCCCTGATTCTTTTTATGATTTTAAGGGTTATAGATTGTTCCGAAATAATAGGCATGGAAGAAGGGGTGGCGGTATTGCTATTTATTGTAGGTCCAGTTTACACGCTAAACTTGGTTGTAAAAGTAATGATCAGTGTGATTTCCTCAATGTTGAAATCAATGGTGATAATAAAAAACTCTTAATATCAAGTGTATATAATCCTCCTAGAAGTAATAGTCCTGAGTCTTTCTTTTCTTTTCTTGCTGCTAAGATTATTGATTACGATTTCTATTTTGTTTGGGGTAACTTTAATGACAACTTATTGCGGAATGACTATTTTACGGATAACTTTTTCTATCTGTCTTCGATGTGTGGTTTGAATACAATCAACTCTGGCTTTCCTACACGTTTTGTAGCAGATTGTGAGCCTAGTCTGCTTGATGTTTGTTCAGTGTCGGATAGTTTTTGTTTCAAAATTTGATCAAATGGATTTCTTATCTGATAATGATTTAGTGTTTTGCTGTCTTAATATTATTCTTCGGACAAGTCCTCAGTGGAGGCTATTTTATGTGACTACAAATCAATAGATTTTTCTGCTTTATCCTATAACTTGGCTTGTACGAATTGGACTGATTGCTGGTCTTATGCCTCGGTAGATGATAAAATAGGTGTATTTATGAGTAAGTTACATGATTTGTTTGATCGTCATGTCCCGTTACGATCTGTCCAAATCTTCTTCTTGGTGTAATAATCATGTACTGTCAGCTTTTAAATTTAGAAATAAACTTTACTCTAAGTGGAAGAGATATCCTATAGCGGATAACTGGGTAAGCTATAGAAGAGCTCGGAATGCAGCTACCCTAATTATTAAATAAGAGAAGAGTAAATTTTTCAGTCCTAAACTAAACTCAAACTTAAGTTCCAAGCAATTATGGCAAAATATTAAAGAATATAGAGTGTTCAGCAAAGTTCAGCCAAGTGAATGCAGTTTGGATCCTGACCTTCTTATTAACTTCTTTTTGGTTAGTGGTTGCCTTAATTCTATGAATCCGTACGGAAATAGCGATTTCCTGGTACAAACAAGTAACTTTTCTTTTCCATCCTTCGATTTTACAGCTGTAAGTGAAGATTATGTTGCCAAATGCATAATGAGGATAAGTTCGAACGCGGTAGGGATTGATGAAATGGCCATAAAATTCATAAAATTAGTTATACATTCCATATTAGCGCCTCTCACTCACATAATAGTGAGAGGCGCTCAATAACATTCAAACATAACAAACACTCAATAACATATCATTGCATAACCTGCTCTCGTTCATGATACAATGATAAGGTAGGGCCGTTTCGCTGAGTGCTCTCACGCATCAACGAAGAGTGGATAATGAGAAGCAACATATATGTCAAAACGGCGAATTTCGTAGAAATTGCAAATAAAGAAAATATTTTATGTTTTCAAGTTGCAAACAGTGCGGTCGCTGGTGTTAAATTTGTGCTAATTTGAGTGAAAATATTATATAAAAAGTATAATAAAAACTATAAAATGTGAAAGAAGTCTTAAAACTGCAAAAATAAACCTGTAACAGTTTTAACCTAAAAACAACTGCGAAAGGTGAGCATAAAGAAATTCGCGATGAACAGCTGATTTTGACATCAATGTAGCTTTATTCTGCTTTCTACTCCATTCCTCTCCGAGTCGACCATACCTTATAATTCTGCCATGCTCTCGTTTCCCTGAGTTATGAAAAGTTGCCACGGTTATGCCAATTGCTTAGTCTTCCACTAGTGCAGATCCAAAAGATTTTAGACCCATAAGCAACCTTTCTGCACTTAGTAAAGTTTTTGAGCGAATAATGTCTGATCCGATTTCCTTGGTATGAACAACCTCTTATCCCCTCTCCAATCTGGTTTTAGAGTGGGTCACAGCTGTTCAACGGCAGCGTTGAAAGTTATCGATGACATACGAATAGCTTATGATAATAACCTAGTATCCCTTCTCTGCCTAATTGATGTATCCAAAGCCTTCGACTCTGTTACCCATAACCTGCTTTGTTGTAAACTTAAAAACTTTTTTAAGTTTAGTGACAGTGCATTTAAACTTTTAAATAATTATCTAGATGGTCGAAAGCAAAGGGTAAAAGTTGAGAATACATTTTTTGTCTGCAAACAGTTTATGCTGGTGTTCCCCAGGGGTCAATCTTGGGCCCCTTCTGTTTTCTATTTTCTTAAATGACATTTTCTCTGTTTGCAAATGTTCGAATATTCATGCCTATGCTGATGACATTTAGCTCTATCTCTCAAGACCTTCTGGACTTTTAGAGGATCTAAGCTATAGACTTAACTATGGCTTTATTCGACCTCAATTTACACATGCCGTTCCACTGGTAACATTTTATGGGCGTTGGACGAGGGGCGTGGTACTTTTCAGCACCCTACATTTTTGGTACAGCTATCGAAATAAGTCACACATCAATGAAACTCGGTACGAACTTACTATAAAATCGTGGCCTCACTAAAGCTACACCCTCTTTTAGGGAATAAGCGCTGAGCGCAGCGAAGCGCGCCGGGTATAAGCTAGTATAAAATATTATTTATCATAAGAAATGACATTGATCTTTTTTACTAAATTCATTTTAACTGCGGTTTCTAATCCAATTTTGTTTTTGAATTTCATATTTAGTACATGAAATCTCTGCATCTGTGGCTCTAAGGTTGAGCGTCATCTGGATGAAGTAAAGTAAAATGTGGTTCCTGTAACGAGTACTTTCATTGTCATTCCATCAACATTAAAAAGGCGGACTTGGTATTTATGCAAAATTTAAAAAAGCCATATAAGTGCCAAAGTTGCTCTCGACGCAATTCAATCAGCTCCCCGCCAATCACTCCAAATTCTAATCAGCTACTTATAGCAAGCTCAGATTTGGGTGGCAAAAAAGCTACTCCACCAACATTACCAAATATGAGTGATAGCAAAGTGAGCAACACCGTTCTAACCAACACACAGACACCTAACGTCATGCAGCTCTCTTCTACGTCTCTCTTAAAGCTCATCGATCAAAACCTAGATAAGCATTACGCACTGATAGAATTGCGTCTCTCTCAGCAAAGCGAGTTAATACCCACTCAAATCAATGAGAAACTCATTTTGGCTCTTAAAGAGAGCGAGGATAGAACTCTCTCAGAGTTGCAAAAAAATGTGAGCGAATTAAATTGTGGATTGTCGGCTGTAACTGAGAAAGTTACCCATCTGGAAACTGAAAGGGTAGGCCTGCTTAAAGAAGATGTTAGCGCACTAAATGCGGAAGTCGAAAACTTAAAATTTAAATTAGCAAAACATGGTAACGCCGCTGTCGGCTGCGACCTAAAAATAAACGGGGTACCATGCGCTAATGGCGGGGATCTTCATAGCATTTTAAACAACATATGCACTTCAGTACAAATGCAGTTACCGACTGCCAAAAGTATATTCCGAGCTAAACCGCCTATTTCTCAAAACACCTCTAATGACACCACGATCATCGTCAAATTTGAAACAGCTCATGACAGGAATACCGTTTTGAATTCAATTCCGAAATTCAGACGTGTTAACAAAGATCTACTTCGCTTGCACCACGCGGGCTTTCAGTCCAATAAGACCATTTACGTGAACGAAGGCTTAACGAAGGCGTACTTTGACATTCTCCAAGCAGCACTTCTCTTCAAAAAGCAGCACAAAATTTCCGCGGTTTTCACCCGTCGCGGCTTGGTGCATATAAAGTTCCAGTCCACCGACAATGCCATTCCCATTGACACCATCAACAAATTGAACGACGCCGCTGGGTCACTCCCTAACGATGGAAGCTTTAATAATAACTTTCGCCTCGAAGTTGAGACTATCAACAACACCAACAACAACAACAACAACAACAACAACAACAACAACAACAACAACAACAACAACAACAACAACAACAACAACAACAACAACTGCAACAGCAACTACACTGCAACCGTCGTGCAACTATCGTAAACACTCCTTCTCTTCGAGCTCTCTCAAATTTCAAATTTCTTTGTCAATATTATTGGTTTGTAATTTATATCTTCCAAAAAGTTATACTGCTATGTCACTGGTTTGTAATTTATCTGTTCTCAAAAGATACACTGTAATTTTTCGCACGTTACGATCGTCTTACTTCCCTCTTCTGCTATATTTAATAGGCTTATACGTCAGCCATTTACTTATTTTCAAAGGAAATATAGAAAAAACTAATAAAAAATGCGGTAATTCTCCGCTCTAATTTCGAGCGGATAGAGCAAGCCATGGTGGTGGTGTTGCTATGTTTATAACGGAGGGTATTTCATGCAAGTTTGTTTGTAGATCATGTCCATCTGACGAAGTGGAGTTTCTTTTCCTTGAAGTAGCATATGCCTCAAGTAAGCTTCTCATTGGTACAGCATAGAGTCCCAATCGTACTATAGACACCGCCGTCTTTATTGATGAAGTCAAGTCTTTGTCACTTTTATATCCTGACATAATCATCTGTGGCGATTTAAATAGCAACATTTTGGAGGAATCTCACCGTGTCGGTGATATGAAAAAAAAAAAAAAAAAAAAAAACGAAATGGCCATTTCAGTCTTGAAAGGACTTTGACCGAGCTTCCTATGATCAATTGTGTTGTGTGTGTTTTGAAATGTTTGCACACAAATGATCGAGAACTGGACCTACATGTTTTACGCCGACTCCGAACGGCTTATGTTCCCAAGAAGCTTTTCATGGCAGTTTTTACTCTCTGAGGTTTGCCATTGTCTGCAGAGAGGTGACGGCCGAACAGAAAAATTAATTCAATTGAAAAAACTTTCTGTGTCGGATGGAGGATTCGAACCTGGGTTCTCTGGCGTAAGAGTCACACACTCTACCCACTACGCCACGGCCGCCACAATGATATGAAATCTATTGGATTTTCTCCATCAAATACCGGTGATATGAAATCTATTGGATTTTCTCCATCAAATACGACACACTTTTCAAAATGTGCGCAAACTAAATGTGCTATACAATAACATTGAACGATACCTTTTTACGCTAAAGCGCTCCGATCGAGTATCGCAGTTTGCAAATAAAATATACCAGGTTTCCTTTGATAATCTTGTTCATTCGAGAGCTCTGATCACGCTGCACTGAACCATTACAGCGCAAGAATGTAATTTATCGCGTCATTAATCTCGTCCAACCAAGACATACTTGCCTTACGTCTGAACGCCAGTTTTTTTGTCCACACAATTCGTCTCTGGAACTCGCTCCCCAATCACAATTAGCAAATTAAAAATGCAACGCAATTTAAACATAAACTCATGAATTATTTTACACGTCCATGAAGATGTATGCTTCTGAGGTATTCACTTCTTAGATAAATTTGAATAATAGGTTCGATCGCATTCGTACTACAATATAGCTTAGTTCCACTTAAATTTAAATATGGATTGTCTGTTTAATCTTTCACTTGCGTATAACTAAAATTTTCTATGAACTCTTTATCTTAATCTTTATTTTAAAACATTACTTCAGATTGCGAATAACAAAATTTTAATGTAAATTAAAAACAAATCTAAATTTGTATAAAACTTTTATCTGAATTATTTTAACTTATGACTAATATTAAAATTATTTTTCTGTTCTTATATTGTATGTAATTTATGTTATGTTATGTTTTATAAAATTTGTCACTAAGAATTTCATCTACATGTTACGGTGCTTGCCATAACACTTATGTTTTTTTAGGTCCGTTGTCGAATAATAAATAAATAAATTAATTAAAATCTAGTTAAAAACTTATTACTTTCAAAACAAATGTCTAAATTAACAAAACCCTTAAGAGACAATTTTTCTCCACTAAAAGCTAAAATATTAGATTCTGATTTTTTCACAAATGTGACTCACCGAGTCAACTACTGTAATATCCATAACTGCTTAAAGTCACTAGTTTTAATATTTTACTTAAATCAATGCATATTTATAGGCATTACCTCTGGTAGCCTATAATAATAATGATCAATGAATAATAATTGAGCGCAAAATGCATTCACAGCATTTTAATTAATAATAACATCGCATAGAAAAAAAAAAAAATAATAAGAAAGCAAAAAGAGCCGATTATAGTATATCGACTTTCCAATAAGACTAATTGCCTAGAGTAAGAACAACAAAAGATATATATACGTACACTTTAAATACAACTTCAATTAAAAGGTAATCGAACAGAACACCTAAGTAATGACTTGTAAGTCAAGAGATTATTTATTTCAAAGTAAAACACAAATAAAGGAAAAGATGTATATATGTTAATTTTAAGTACAATACAAAATAAATAGTAAAAGGCTAAGCAACGAAAAAATTATTGTTAGGTCTTTAACAATAATTTTTTCTTTTCCAAAGGGCGGAGGAATGTTGTGACTCACCGAGTCAGCTACTGTCATATCCATAACTGCTTAAAGTCACTAGTTTTAATATTTTACTTAAATCAATGCATATTTATAGGCATTACCTCTGGAAGCCTATAATAATAATGATCAATGAATAATAATTGAGCGCAAAATGCATTCACAGCATTTTAATTAATAATATTTTATTGTTGTAATTACATGCATTTATGGAATTTTATTTACTGTAGCTTGAACTTGGACAATATTAAGCGTAACAAGAGTTCCGCCTTGTGGAAAAGAAAATATGACTAATAAAAGGAATCATCTAGAAACCACTGTTGACATCCAAAGAACTTAAACATTAAGAGCAGCTAAGCTTTGATTTGCATTCATCAAAATTTGGAAACGGGGAATACTGTCTGAGAATAGCTTTATTAAGGTTCCTTGAATCCAAACACAATCGTAGCCAACCATTTGGTTTTTTAACGAGAACCTTCGAATTGACCCATCAGTCGGTTTACAGGGCTGTCCATATTCGAAGCGCCCATTTTATTTTTAAATAAATCAAAGAAACCACAATTTTTTGTCTGTTCGTCATAAATATCATTTAATTGGGTTCAAGTAGATTTGCTTACATCATTTCTTGAATATGATATCTCGTAAATGGTCGCCATTGGCCTCTACGACATATTGTGCCCGTTTTGCAGCATTTTCCATGGTTTTCTTCAACATTTCGATGGGAATGGCGGTTATTTCTTGACGGATGTTGGTTTTCAGCTATTCTAGGGTCTTCGGCTTGTTGACGTAAACCTTTGATTTCAAATAACCCCACAAAAAGAAGTCTGGAGGCGTTAAATCTGGTGATCTTGGCGGCCAATCGAAATCACCATTTTTTGACATCAAACGGCCAGGGAACAATTGCTTCAAAAAATCGACTGTAGTGCGGCTTGTGTGTGGTGGCGCGCCGTCTTGTTGAAACCAGTAGTGCCTGATACGCTTTCGACGAACGATTGGCATGAAAAAATTGTTTATCATATCGCGATAACGCTCCTGATTGACAGTAACTCTGTGGCCATTATCATCTTCGAAAAAGAATGGCCCAATGAGCATTTTAGCACAAACGCCGCACCAAACAGTGACTTTTGCATCGTGAAGAGGTACCTCTTGAATCTCTTGTGGATTTTCAGTTTCATACAAACGATAAATTGTTTTCTTGGAAAGCGCACTTTTCACTTTATTTATTTTTTTGAAAGCACGTTGAGTTTTCACTACTGACTTGTTTTGTTGAATGTAAATTTCAACAATTTTAGAGCGTTCGCGTGGCATGTACTGTTCCATTGTAAACATTTGCTTGGAATGACGCTTCAAACGCGGTATGTCATTAGGCGATTTGGCATCACTGCGGAAAGTTACAGTGTTGCCAGATGGGCGCTTCGAATATTGACAACCCTGTATTTGCGCAAATTATTACTTGTAAATTAATCATTCTTTTTAACTCTTCTTTTAATTTATTATGTAAAGCAAACAGAATTATTCGCGGAGGATCAACGAATGGACTTACATCTTTTCTTAATTTTAAATTACACATATTTTTTAAAAGTTCTAAGTCTCCAAACACTTTATCTATATTAATCTATCTATATAAAGGGTGGTTGAATTTTAAGGGCCGATGTTGAATGTGAACCACACCTAAACGCCAAGTTGTTTCTGCATTTCATTTGACATTTCTCAATTTCAGTCTAACTCAATTTGAACCATTGAAAGATACACAATCCAGCAACGCGTTAAAGTTATTCAGGCTTATTATGAATATGGACGTTGAAATCAAAATGCATATCGTGCACTTCGTGATTTTTTCGGTCAATTTAATCGTCCAACTGTGTGTACAATCGGAAAATTCGTGCAAAAATTGAGCAAACCGGGTCTGTAGGATATGTGGAAACACCAGTGCATGCTCGTAGAGCTCGTACTGCAGAAAATATTGCTGCTGTTCGCGATAGTGTGGATGAAGAGCCGTCCACCTCAACTCGTCGTTGTGCCCAACAATTGCACCTCTCACGCTCGTCGTTGATGAACATTATGCATAAAGACTTGCATTTACACGCTTACAAGGTGCAATTGACTCAAGAACTAAAGCCTCTTGACCATTTCAAGCGTCGTCAATGGTCAGAATTAATTTATCAAAGGAGGATGTCACTTTGATTAAAAAGAAAATTGAGGTCGAAGCGAGTCACAACAATTGAGAAGCCAGTCTCCCGCCTGTGCTGGATAGTGAGGTAAAAATGCTGAAGAGTCAAATTGAAGCTTATGAGAGTACAGCCATCTCAACTGACGTCATCATTAATGGAATCCCCCTCACTTCAAATGAGAACCTTCTTGAGATGTTTGGAAAAATATGCAGCTTAGTAAATTGCAATTCTTCCATGCTGAATAACATATTTAGAGTAAGAGCTCAAAATAATGACAACAATAAGCAATAATTGTTAAGATCTCTTCAGCGTATGATCGCAATAATCTGTTCAGATCTATTGCTGCGTTTCGCGAAAACAACAAGTGACAGCTTTTGCTCAGGGCCATCGGGTGTGCGGGGGGTAGGCGTCTTTATTTACATGAAAGCCTAACAAAAAAAAAAAAAAAAAATCGTGCTGTCCTGTTTTATGCAAATAAACTGAAGAAGGAGAATAGATTTGTTGCTGTGTTTTCGCTGCGTGGTAATGTTTTTGTTAAAATTACCAGTAATACTTGTAAACTTGTTCAAAACACGGAGAGCGTTGATTGCGTCGCTGGAGTTGGAAATTGATTTGGAACGTGAAGCATAATTATTTTATTTAAGTGAGAATTATAAAAATATTTTTTTTCTTTATATGTGCGAGGTTATAATTAGTTTACTCACCGCTAGTTTAAGTTTTTCTCTCTTTTTACTGCTTATTATATCTTTTTTTTTTTTCATTTTTCAAATTTCTGTCTTTATTCCTCAAACTAATTCAGCAAGAACAATTTTCTGTTATTTGCTTACTTTTTTCATTTATTTTTGGCTCAATGCTGCTTAAAGCTGTTTCTGTGATATTTTGATGCTATCTAATGGATTGCCTTTTGGTGTTCGTGGTTATTATAAAGCTTTGGTCAATATTCTATGTAAACAATGCGAAGGTCTTAATGTAGTGAATTTTTATGCGCGAAGCTTGAACGGTAGTAAACTTGACCAAGCAAGGTACGTCTTTGGAAACTCTGCACTTGATATAGTTTGTGTTACTGAAACTTGGTTCAAGAATGAGTTCCCTGATTCTTTTTATGATTTTAAGGGTTATAGATTGTTCCGAAATAATAGGCATGGAAGAAGGGGTGGCGGTATTGCTATTTATTGTAGGTCCAGTTTACACGCTAAACTTGGTTGTAAAAGTAATGATCAGTGTGATTTCCTCAATGTTGAAATCAATGGTGATAATAAAAAACTCTTAATATCAAGTGTATATAATCCTCCTAGAAGTAATAGTCCTGAGTCTTTCTTTTCTTTTCTTGCTGCTAAGATTATTGATTACGATTTCTATTTTGTTTGGGGTAACTTTAATGACAACTTATTGCGGAATGACTATTTTACGGATAACTTTTTCTATCTGTCTTCGATGTGTGGTTTGAATACAATCAACTCTGGCTTTCCTACACGTTTTGTAGCAGATTGTGAGCCTAGTCTGCTTGATGTTTGTTCAGTGTCGGATAGTTTTTGTTTCAAAATTTGATCAAATGGATTTCTTATCTGATAATGATTTAGTGTTTTGCTGTCTTAATATTATTCTTCGGACAAGTCCTCAGTGGAGGCTATTTTATGTGACTACAAATCAATAGATTTTTCTGCTTTATCCTATAACTTGGCTTGTACGAATTGGACTGATTGCTGGTCTTATGCCTCGGTAGATGATAAAATAGGTGTATTTATGAGTAAGTTACATGATTTGTTTGATCGTCATGTCCCGTTACGATCTGTCCAAATCTTCTTCTTGGTGTAATAATCATGTACTGTCAGCTTTTAAATTTAGAAATAAACTTTACTCTAAGTGGAAGAGATATCCTATAGCGGATAACTGGGTAAGCTATAGAAGAGCTCGGAATGCAGCTACCCTAATTATTAAATAAGAGAAGAGTAAATTTTTCAGTCCTAAACTAAACTCAAACTTAAGTTCCAAGCAATTATGGCAAAATATTAAAGAATATAGAGTGTTCAGCAAAGTTCAGCCAAGTGAATGCAGTTTGGATCCTGACCTTCTTATTAACTTCTTTTTGGTTAGTGGTTGCCTTAATTCTATGAATCCGTACGGAAATAGCGATTTCCTGGTACAAACAAGTAACTTTTCTTTTCCATCCTTCGATTTTACAGCTGTAAGTGAAGATTATGTTGCCAAATGCATAATGAGGATAAGTTCGAACGCGGTAGGGATTGATGAAATGGCCATAAAATTCATAAAATTAGTTATACATTCCATATTAGCGCCTCTCACTCACATAATAGTGAGAGGCGCTCAATAACATTCAAACATAACAAACACTCAATAACATATCATTGCATAACCTGCTCTCGTTCATGATACAATGATAAGGTAGGGCCGTTTCGCTGAGTGCTCTCACGCATCAACGAAGAGTGGATAATGAGAAGCAACATATATGTCAAAACGGCGAATTTCGTAGAAATTGCAAATGAAGAAAATATTTTATGTTTTCAAGTTGCAAACAGTGCGGTCGCTGGTGTTAAATTTGTGCTAATTTGAGTGAAAATATTATATAAAAAGTATAATAAAAACTATAAAATGTGAAAGAAGTCTTAAAACTGCAAAAATAAACCTGTAACAGTTTTAACCTAAAAACAACTGCGAAAGGTGAGCATAAAGAAATTCGCGATGAACAGCTGATTTTGACATCAATGTAGCTTTATTCTGCTTTCTACTCCATTCCTCTCCGAGTCGACCATACCTTATAATTCTGCCATGCTCTCGTTTCCCTGAGTTATGAAAAGTTGCCACGGTTATGCCAATTGCTTAGTCTTCCACTAGTGCAGATCCAAAAGATTTTAGACCCATAAGCAACCTTTCTGCACTTAGTAAAGTTTTTGAGCGAATAATGTCTGATCCGATTTCCTTGGTATGAACAACCTCTTATCCCCTCTCCAATCTGGTTTTAGAGTGGGTCACAGCTGTTCAACGGCAGCGTTGAAAGTTATCGATGACATACGAATAGCTTATGATAATAACCTAGTATCCCTTCTCTGCCTAATTGATGTATCCAAA
Organism: Coremacera marginata; assembly: GCA_914767935.1. NCBI lineage: Eukaryota > Metazoa > Arthropoda > Insecta > Diptera > Sciomyzidae > Coremacera > Coremacera marginata. The sequence goes on from OU612047.1 coordinate 107,304,950, forward strand.
GCCTTCGACTCTGTTACCCATAACCTGCTTTGTTGTAAACTTAAAAACTTTTTTAAGTTTAGTGACAGTGCATTTAAACTTTTAAATAATTATCTAGATGGTCGAAAGCAAAGGGTAAAAGTTGAGAATACATTTTTTGTCTGCAAACAGTTTATGCTGGTGTTCCCCAGGGGTCAATCTTGGGCCCCTTCTGTTTTCTATTTTCTTAAATGACATTTTCTCTGTTTGCAAATGTTCGAATATTCATGCCTATGCTGATGACATTTAGCTCTATCTCTCAAGACCTTCTGGACTTTTAGAGGATCTAAGCTATAGACTTAACTATGGCTTTATTCGACCTCAATTTACACATGCCGTTCCACTGGTAACATTTTATGGGCGTTGGACGAGGGGCGTGGTACTTTTCAGCACCCTACATTTTTGGTACAGCTATCGAAATAAGTCACACATCAATGAAACTCGGTACGAACTTACTATAAAATCGTGGCCTCACTAAAGCTACACCCTCTTTTAGGGAATAAGCGCTGAGCGCAGCGAAGCGCGCCGGGTATAAGCTAGTATAAAATATTATTTATCATAAGAAATGACATTGATCTTTTTTACTAAATTCATTTTAACTGCGGTTTCTAATCCAATTTTGTTTTTGAATTTCATATTTAGTACATGAAATCTCTGCATCTGTGGCTCTAAGGTTGAGCGTCATCTGGATGAAGTAAAGTAAAATGTGGTTCCTGTAACGAGTACTTTCATTGTCATTCCATCAACATTAAAAAGGCGGACTTGGTATTTATGCAAAATTTAAAAAAGCCATATAAGTGCCAAAGTTGCTCTCGACGCAATTCAATCAGCTCCCCGCCAATCACTCCAAATTCTAATCAGCTACTTATAGCAAGCTCAGATTTGGGTGGCAAAAAAGCTACTCCACCAACATTACCAAATATGAGTGATAGCAAAGTGAGCAACACCGTTCTAACCAACACACAGACACCTAACGTCATGCAGCTCTCTTCTACGTCTCTCTTAAAGCTCATCGATCAAAACCTAGATAAGCATTACGCACTGATAGAATTGCGTCTCTCTCAGCAAAGCGAGTTAATACCCACTCAAATCAATGAGAAACTCATTTTGGCTCTTAAAGAGAGCGAGGATAGAACTCTCTCAGAGTTGCAAAAAAATGTGAGCGAATTAAATTGTGGATTGTCGGCTGTAACTGAGAAAGTTACCCATCTGGAAACTGAAAGGGTAGGCCTGCTTAAAGAAGATGTTAGCGCACTAAATGCGGAAGTCGAAAACTTAAAATTTAAATTAGCAAAACATGGTAACGCCGCTGTCGGCTGCGACCTAAAAATAAACGGGGTACCATACGCTAATGGCGGGGATCTTCATAGCATTTTAAACAACATATGCACTTCAGTACAAATGCAGTTACCGACTGCCAAAAGTATATTCCGAGCTAAACCGCCTATTTCTCAAAACACCTCTAATGACACCACGATCATCGTCAAATTTGAAACAGCTCATGACAGGAATACCGTTTTGAATTCAATTCCGAAATTCAGACGTGTTAACAAAGATCTACTTCGCTTGCACCACGCGGGCTTTCAGTCCAATAAGACCATTTACGTGAACGAAGGCTTAACGAAGGCGTACTTTGACATTCTCCAAGCAGCACTTCTCTTCAAAAAGCAGCACAAAATTTCCGCGGTTTTCACCCGTCGCGGCTTGGTGCATATAAAGTTCCAGTCCACCGACAATGCCATTCCCATTGACACCATCAACAAATTGAACGACGCCGCTGGGTCACTCCCTAACGATGGAAGCTTTAATAATAACTTTCGCCTCGAAGTTGAGACTATCAACAACACCAACAACAACAACAACAACAACAACAACAACAACTGCAACAGCAACTACACTGCAACCGTCGTGCAACTATCGTAAACACTCCTTCTCTTCGAGCTCTCTCAAATTTCAAATTTCTTTGTCAATATTATTGGTTTGTAATTTATATCTTTCAAAAAGTTATACTGCTATGTCACTGGTTTGTAATTTATCTGTTCTCAAAAGATACACTGTAATTTTTCGCACGTTACGATCGTCTTACTTCCCTCTTCTGCTATATTTAATAGGCTTATACGTCAGCCATTTACTTATTTTCAAAGGAAATATAGAAAAAACTAATAAAAAATGCGGTAATTCTCCGCTCTAATTTCGAGCGGATAGAGCAAGCCATGGTGGTGGTGTTGCTATGTTTATAACGGAGGGTATTTCATGCAAGTTTGTTTGTAGATCATGTCCATCTGACGAAGTGGAGTTTCTTTTCCTTGAAGTAGCATATGCCTCAAGTAAGCTTCTCATTGGTACAGCATAGAGTCCCAATCGTACTATAGACACCGCCGTCTTTATTGATGAAGTCAAGTCTTTGTCACTTTTATATCCTGACATAATCATCTGTGGCGATTTAAATAGCAACATTTTGGAGGAATCTCACCGTGTCGGTGATATGAAAAAAAAAAAAAAAAAAAAAAAAACGAAATGGCCATTTCAGTCTTGAAAGGACTTTGACCGAGCTTCCTATGATCAATTGTGTTGTGTGTGTTTTGAAATGTTTGCACACAAATGATCGAGAACTGGACCTACATGTTTTACGCCGACTCCGAACGGCTTATGTTCTCAAGAAGCTTTTCATGGCAGTTTTTACTCTCTGAGGTTTGCCATTGTCTGCAGAGAGGTGACGGCCGAACAGAAAAATTAATTCAATTGAAAAAACTTTCTGTGTCGGATGGAGGATTCGAACCTGGGTTCTCTGGCGTAAGAGTCACACACTCTACCCACTACGCCACGGCCGCCACAATGATATGAAATCTATTGGATTTTCTCCATCAAATACCGGTGATATGAAATCTATTGGATTTTCTCCATCAAATACGACACACTTTTCAAAATGTGCGCAAACTAAATGTGCTATACAATAACATTGAACGATACCTTTTTACGCTAAAGCGCTCCGATCGAGTATCGCAGTTTGCAAATAAAATATACCAGGTTTCCTTTGATAATCTTGTTCATTCGAGAGCTCTGATCACGCTGCACTGAACCATTACAGCGCAAGAATGTAATTTATCGCGTCATTAATCTCGTCCAACCAAGACATACTTGCCTTACGTCTGAACGCCAGTTTTTTTGTCCACACAATTCGTCTCTGGAACTCGCTCCCCAATCACAATTAGCAAATTAAAAATGCAACGCAATTTAAACATAAACTCATGAATTATTTTACACGTCCATGAAGATGTATGCTTCTGAGGTATTCACTTCTTAGATAAATTTGAATAATAGGTTCGATCGCATTCGTACTACAATATAGCTTAGTTCCACTTAAATTTAAATATGGATTGTCTGTTTAATCTTTCACTTGCGTATAACTAAAATTTTCTATGAACTCTTTATCTTAATCTTTATTTTAAAACATTACTTCAGATTGCGAATAACAAAATTTTAATGTAAATTAAAAACAAATCTAAATTTGTATAAAACTTTTATCTGAATTATTTTAACTTATGACTAATATTAAAATTATTTTTCTGTTCTTATATTGTATGTAATTTATGTTATGTTATGTTTTATAAAATTTGTCACTAAGAATTTCATCTACATGTTACGGTGCTTGCCATAACACTTATGTTTTTTTAGGTCCGTTGTCGAATAATAAATAAATAAATTAATTAAAATCTAGTTAAAAACTTATTACTTTCAAAACAAATGTCTAAATTAACAAAACCCTTAAGAGACAATTTTTCTCCACTAAAAGCTAAAATATTAGATTCTGATTTTTTCACAAATGTGACTCACCGAGTCAACTACTGTAATATCCATAACTGCTTAAAGTCACTAGTTTTAATATTTTACTTAAATCAATGCATATTTATAGGCATTACCTCTGGTAGCCTATAATAATAATGATCAATGAATAATAATTGAGCGCAAAATGCATTCACAGCATTTTAATTAATAATAACATCGCATAGAAAAAAAAAAAAATAATAAGAAAGCAAAAAGAGCCGATTATAGTATATCGACTTTCCAATAAGACTAATTGCCTAGAGTAAGAACAACAAAAGATATATATACGTACACTTTAAATACAACTTCAATTAAAAGGTAATCGAACAGAACACCTAAGTAATGACTTGTAAGTCAAGAGATTATTTATTTCAAAGTAAAACACAAATAAAGGAAAAGATGTATATATGTTAATTTTAAGTACAATACAAAATAAATAGTAAAAGGCTAAGCAACGAAAAAATTATTGTTAGGTCTTTAACAATAATTTTTTCTTTTCCAAAGGGCGGAGGAATGTTGTGACTCACCGAGTCAGCTACTGTCATATCCATAACTGCTTAAAGTCACTAGTTTTAATATTTTACTTAAATCAATGCATATTTATAGGCATTACCTCTGGAAGCCTATAATAATAATGATCAATGAATAATAATTGAGCGCAAAATGCATTCACAGCATTTTAATTAATAATATTTTATTGTTGTAATTACATGCATTTATGGAATTTTATTTACTGTAGCTTGAACTTGGACAATATTAAGCGTAACAAGAGTTCCGCCTTGTGGAAAAGAAAATATGACTAATAAAAGGAATCATCTAGAAACCACTGTTGACATCCAAAGAACTTAAACATTAAGAGCAGCTAAGCTTTGATTTGCATTCATCAAAATTTGGAAACGGGGAATACTGTCTGAGAATAGCTTTATTAAGGTTCCTTGAATCCAAACACAATCGTAGCCAACCATTTGGTTTTTTAACGAGAACCTTCGAATTGACCCATCAGTCGGTTTACAGGGCTGTCCATATTCGAAGCGCCCATTTTATTTTTAAATAAATCAAAGAAACCACAATTTTTTGTCTGTTCGTCATAAATATCATTTAATTGGGTTCAAGTAGATTTGCTTACATCATTTCTTGAATATGATATCTCGTAAATGGTCGCCATTGGCCTCTACGACATATTGTGCCCGTTTTGCAGCATTTTCCATGGTTTTCTTCAACATTTCGATGGGAATGGCGGATATTTCTTGACGGATGTTGGTTTTCAGCTATTCTAGGGTCTTCGGCTTGTTGACGTAAACCTTTGATTTCAAATAACCCCACAAAAAGAAGTCTGGAGGCGTTAAATCTGGTGATCTTGGCGGCCAATCGAAATCACCATTTTTTGACATCAAACGGCCAGGGAACAATTGCTTCAAAAAATCGACTGTAGTGCGGCTTGTGTGTGGTGGCGCGCCGTCTTGTTGAAACCAGTAGTGCCTGATACGCTTTCGACGAACGATTGGCATGAAAAAATTGTTTATCATATCGCGATAACGCTCCTGATTGACAGTAACTCTGTGGCCATTATCATCTTCGAAAAAGAATGGCCCAATGAGCATTTTAGCACAAACGCCGCACCAAACAGTGACTTTTGCATCGTGAAGAGGTACCTCTTGAATCTCTTGTGGATTTTCAGTTTCATACAAACGATAAATTGTTTTCTTGGAAAGCGCACTTTTCACTTTATTTATTTTTTTGAAAGCACGTTGAGTTTTCACTACTGACTTGTTTTGTTGAATGTAAATTTCAACAATTTTAGAGCGTTCGCGTGGCATGTACTGTTCCATTGTAAACATTTGCTTGGAATGACGCTTCAAACGCGGTATGTCATTAGGCGATTTGGCATCACTGCGGAAAGTTACAGTGTTGCCAGATGGGCGCTTCGAATATTGACAACCCTGTATTTGCGCAAATTATTACTTGTAAATTAATCATTCTTTTTAACTCTTCTTTTAATTTATTATGTAAAGCAAACAGAATTATTCGCGGAGGATCAACGAATGGACTTACATCTTTTCTTAATTTTAAATTACACATATTTTTTAAAAGTTCTAAGTCTCCAAACACTTTATCTATATTAATCTATCTATATAAAGGGTGGTTGAATTTTAAGGGCCGATGTTGAATGTGAACCACACCTAAACGCCAAGTTGTTTCTGCATTTCATTTGACATTTCTCAATTTCAGTCTAACTCAATTTGAACCATTGAAAGATACACAATCCAGCAACGCGTTAAAGTTATTCAGGCTTATTATGAATATGGACGTTGAAATCAAAATGCATATCGTGCACTTCGTGATTTTTTCGGTCAATTTAATCGTCCAACTGTGTGTACAATCGGAAAATTCGTGCAAAAATTGAGCAAACCGGGTCTGTAGGATATGTGGAAACACCAGTGCATGCTCGTAGAGCTCGTACTGCAGAAAATATTGCTGCTGTTCGCGATAGTGTGGATGAAGAGCCGTCCACCTCAACTCGTCGTTGTGCCCAACAATTGCACCTCTCACGCTCGTCGTTGATGAACATTATGCATAAAGACTTGCATTTACACGCTTACAAGGTGCAATTGACTCAAGAACTAAAGCCTCTTGACCATTTCAAGCGTCGTCAATGGTCAGAATTAATTTATCAAAGGAGGATGTCACTTTGATTAAAAAGAAAATTGAGGTCGAAGCGAGTCACAACAATTGAGAAGCCAGTCTCCCGCCTGTGCTGGATAGTGAGGTAAAAATGCTGAAGAGTCAAATTGAAGCTTATGAGAGTACAGCCATCTCAACTGACGTCATCATTAATGGAATCCCCCTCACTTCAAATGAGAACCTTCTTGAGATGTTTGGAAAAATATGCAGCTTAGTAAATTGCAATTCTTCCATGCTGAATAACATATTTAGAGTAAGAGCTCAAAATAATGACAACAATAAGCAATAATTGTTAAGATCTCTTCAGCGTATGATCGCAATAATCTGTTCAGATCTATTGCTGCGTTTCGCGAAAACAACAAGTGACAGCTTTTGCTCAGGGCCATCGGGTGTGCGGGGGGTAGGCGTCTTTATTTACATGAAAGCCTAACAAAAAAAAAAAAAAAAAATCGTGCTGTCCTGTTTTATGCAAATAAACTGAAGAAGGAGAATAGATTTGTTGCTGTGTTTTCGCTGCGTGGTAATGTTTTTGTTAAAATTACCAGTAATACTTGTAAACTTGTTCAAAACACGGAGAGCGTTGATTGCGTCGCTGGAGTTGGAAATTGATTTGGAACGTGAAGCATAATTATTTTATTTAAGTGAGAATTATAAAAATATTTTTTTTCTTTATATGTGCGAGGTTATAATTAGTTTACTCACCGCTAGTTTAAGTTTTTCTCTCTTTTTACTGCTTATTATATCTTTTTTTTTTTTCATTTTTCAAATTTCTGTCTTTATTCCTCAAACTAATTCAGCAAGAACAATTTTCTGTTATTTGCTTACTTTTTTCATTTATTTTTGGCTCAATGCTGCTTAAAGCTGTTTCTGTGATATTTTGATGCTATCTAATGGATTGCCTTTTGGTGTTCGTGGTTATTATAAAGCTTTGGTCAATATTCTATGTAAACAATGCGAAGGTCTTAATGTAGTGAATTTTTATGCGCGAAGCTTGAACGGTAGTAAACTTGACCAAGCAAGGTACGTCTTTGGAAACTCTGCACTTGATATAGTTTGTGTTACTGAAACTTGGTTCAAGAATGAGTTCCCTGATTCTTTTTATGATTTTAAGGGTTATAGATTGTTCCGAAATAATAGGCATGGAAGAAGGGGTGGCGGTATTGCTATTTATTGTAGGTCCAGTTTACACGCTAAACTTGGTTGTAAAAGTAATGATCAGTGTGATTTCCTCAATGTTGAAATCAATGGTGATAATAAAAAACTCTTAATATCAAGTGTATATAATCCTCCTAGAAGTAATAGTCCTGAGTCTTTCTTTTCTTTTCTTGCTGCTAAGATTATTGATTACGATTTCTATTTTGTTTGGGGTAACTTTAATGACAACTTATTGCGGAATGACTATTTTACGGATAACTTTTTCTATCTGTCTTCGATGTGTGGTTTGAATACAATCAACTCTGGCTTTCCTACACGTTTTGTAGCAGATTGTGAGCCTAGTCTGCTTGATGTTTGTTCAGTGTCGGATAGTTTTTGTTTCAAAATTTGATCAAATGGATTTCTTATCTGATAATGATTTAGTGTTTTGCTGTCTTAATATTATTCTTCGGACAAGTCCTCAGTGGAGGCTATTTTATGTGACTACAAATCAATAGATTTTTCTGCTTTATCCTATAACTTGGCTTGTACGAATTGGACTGATTGCTGGTCTTATGCCTCGGTAGATGATAAAATAGGTGTATTTATGAGTAAGTTACATGATTTGTTTGATCGTCATGTCCCGTTACGATCTGTCCAAATCTTCTTCTTGGTGTAATAATCATGTACTGTCAGCTTTTAAATTTAGAAATAAACTTTACTCTAAGTGGAAGAGATATCCTATAGCGGATAACTGGGTAAGCTATAGAAGAGCTCGGAATGCAGCTACCCTAATTATTAAATAAGAGAAGAGTAAATTTTTCAGTCCTAAACTAAACTCAAACTTAAGTTCCCAGCAATTATGGCAAAATATTAAAGAATATAGAGTGTTCAGCAAAGTTCAGCCAAGTGAATGCAGTTTGGATCCTGACCTTCTTATTAACTTCTTTTTGGTTAGTGGTTGCCTTAATTCTATGAATCCGTACGGAAATAGCGATTTCCTGGTACAAACAAGTAACTTTTCTTTTCCATCCTTCGATTTTACAGCTGTAAGTGAAGATTATGTTGCCAAATGCATAATGAGGATAAGTTCGAACGCGGTAGGGATTGATGAAATGGCCATAAAATTCATAAAATTAGTTATACATTCCATATTAGCGCCTCTCACTCACATAATAGTGAGAGGCGCTCAATAACATTCAAACATAACAAACACTCAATAACATATCATTGCATAACCTGCTCTCGTTCATGATACAATGATAAGGTAGGGCCGTTTCGCTGAGTGCTCTCACGCATCAACGAAGAGTGGATAATGAGAAGCAACATATATGTCAAAACGGCGAATTTCGTAGAAATTGCAAATGAAGAAAATATTTTATGTTTTCAAGTTGCAAACAGTGCGGTCGCTGGTGTTAAATTTGTGCTAATTTGAGTGAAAATATTATATAAAAAGTATAATAAAAACTATAAAATGTGAAAGAAGTCTTAAAACTGCAAAAATAAACCTGTAACAGTTTTAACCTAAAAACAACTGCGAAAGGTGAGCATAAAGAAATTCGCGATGAACAGCTGATTTTGACATCAATGTAGCTTTATTCTGCTTTCTACTCCATTCCTCTCCGAGTCGACCATACCTTATAATTCTGCCATGCTCTCGTTTCCCTGAGTTATGAAAAGTTGCCACGGTTATGCCAATTGCTTAGTCTTCCACTAGTGCAGATCCAAAAGATTTTAGACCCATAAGCAACCTTTCTGCACTTAGTAAAGTTTTTGAGCGAATAATGTCTGATCCGATTTCCTTGGTATGAACAACCTCTTATCCCCTCTCCAATCTGGTTTTAGAGTGGGTCACAGCTGTTCAACGGCAGCGTTGAAAGTTATCGATGACATACGAATAGCTTATGATAATAACCTAGTATCCCTTCTCTGCCTAATTGATGTATCCAAAGCCTTCGACTCTGTTACCCATAACCTGCTTTGTTGTAAACTTAAAAACTTTTTTAAGTTTAGTGACAGTGCATTTAAACTTTTAAATAATTATCTAGATGGTCGAAAGCAAAGGGTAAAAGTTGAGAATACATTTTTTGTCTGCAAACAGTTTATGCTGGTGTTCCCCAGGGGTCAATCTTGGGCCCCTTCTGTTTTCTATTTTCTTAAATGACATTTTCTCTGTTTGCAAATGTTCGAATATTCATGCCTATGCTGATGACATTTAGCTCTATCTCTCAAGACCTTCTGGACTTTTAGAGGATCTAAGCTATAGACTTAACTATGGCTTTATTCGACCTCAATTTACACATGCCGTTCCACTGGTAACATTTTATGGGCGTTGGACGAGGGGCGTGGTACTTTTCAGCACCCTACATTTTTGGTACAGCTATCGAAATAAGTCACACATCAATGAAACTCGGTACGAACTTACTATAAAATCGTGGCCTCACTAAAGCTACACCCTCTTTTAGGGAATAAGCGCTGAGCGCAGCGAAGCGCGCCGGGTATAAGCTAGTATAAAATATTATTTATCATAAGAAATGACATTGATCTTTTTTACTAAATTCATTTTAACTGCGGTTTCTAATCCAATTTTGTTTTTGAATTTCATATTTAGTACATGAAATCTCTGCATCTGTGGCTCTAAGGTTGAGCGTCATCTGGATGAAGTAAAGTAAAATGTGGTTCCTGTAACGAGTACTTTCATTGTCATTCCATCAACATTAAAAAGGCGGACTTGGTATTTATGCAAAATTTAAAAAAGCCATATAAGTGCCAAAGTTGCTCTCGACGCAATTCAATCAGCTCCCCGCCAATCACTCCAAATTCTAATCAGCTACTTATAGCAAGCTCAGATTTGGGTGGCAAAAAAGCTACTCCACCAACATTACCAAATATGAGTGATAGCAAAGTGAGCAACACCGTTCTAACCAACACACAGACACCTAACGTCATGCAGCTCTCTTCTACGTCTCTCTTAAAGCTCATCGATCAAAACCTAGATAAGCATTACGCACTGATAGAATTGCGTCTCTCTCAGCAAAGCGAGTTAATACCCACTCAAATCAATGAGAAACTCATTTTGGCTCTTAAAGAGAGCGAGGATAGAACTCTCTCAGAGTTGCAAAAAAATGTGAGCGAATTAAATTGTGGATTGTCGGCTGTAACTGAGAAAGTTACCCATCTGGAAACTGAAAGGGTAGGCCTGCTTAAAGAAGATGTTAGCGCACTAAATGCGGAAGTCGAAAACTTAAAATTTAAATTAGCAAAACATGGTAACGCCGCTGTCGGCTGCGACCTAAAAATAAACGGGGTACCATACGCTAATGGCGGGGATCTTCATAGCATTTTAAACAACATATGCACTTCAGTACAAATGCAGTTACCGACTGCCAAAAGTATATTCCGAGCTAAACCGCCTAATTCTCAAAACACCTCTAATGACACCACGATCATCGTCAAATTTGAAACAGCTCATGACAGGAATACCGTTTTGAATTCAATTCCGAAATTCAGACGTGTTAACAAAGATCTACTTCGCTTGCATCACGCGGGCTTTCAGTCCAATAAGACCATTTACGTGAACGAAGGCTTAACGAAGGCGTACTTTGACATTCTCCAAGCAGCACTTCTCTTCAAAAAGCAGCACAAAATTTCCGCGGTTTTCACCCGTCGCGGCTTGGTGCATATAAAGTTCCAGTCCACCGACAATGCCATTCCCATTGACACCATCAACAAATTGAACGACGCCGCTGGGTCACTCCCTAACGATGGAAGCTTTAATAATAACTTTCGCCTCGAAGTTGAGACTATCAACAACACCAACAACAACAACAACAACAACAACAACAACAACAACAACAACTGCAACAGCAACTACACTGCAACCGTCGTGCAACTATCGTAAACACTCCTTCTCTTCGAGCTCTCTCAAATTTCAAATTTCTGTGTCAATATTATTGGTTTGTAATTTATATCTTTCAAAAAGTTATACTGCTATGTCACTGGTTTGTAATTTATCTGTTCTCAAAAGATACACTGTAATTTTTCGCACGTTACGATCGTCTTACTTCCCTCTTCTGCTATATTTAATAGGCTTATACGTCAGCCATTTACTTATTTTCAAAGGAAATATAGAAAAAACTAATAAAAAATGTGGTAATTCTCCGCTCTAATTTCGAGCGGATAGAGCAAGCCATGGTGGTGGTGTTGCTATGTTTATAACGGAGGGTATTTCATGCAAGTTTGTTTGTAGATCATGTCCATCTGACGAAGTGGAGTTTCTTTTCCTTGAAGTAGCATATGCCTCAAGTAAGCTTCTCATTGGTACAGCATAGAGTCCCAATCGTACTATAGACACCGCCGTCTTTATTGATGAAGTCAAGTCTTTGTCACTTTTATATCCTGACATAATCATCTGTGGCGATTTAAATAGCAACATTTTGGAGGAATCTCACCGTGTCGGTGATATGAAAAAAAAAAAAAAAAAAAAACGAAATGGCCATTTCAGTCTTGAAAGGACTTTGACCGAGCTTCCTATGATCAATTGTGTTGTGTGTGTTTTGAAATGTTTGCACACAAATGATCGAGAACTGGACCTACATGTTTTACGCCGACTCCGAACGGCTTATGTTCTCAAGAAGCTTTTCATGGCAGTTTTTACTCTCTGAGGTTTGCCATTGTCTGCAGAGAGGTGACGGCCGAACAGAAAAATTAATTCAATTGAAAAAAATTTCTGTGTCGGATGGAGGATTCGAACCTGGGTTCTCTGGCGTAAGAGTCACACACTCTACCCACTACGCCACGGCCGCCACAATGATATGAAATCTATTGGATTTTCTCCATCAAATACCGGTGATATGAAATCTATTGGATTTTCTCCATCAAATACGACACACTTTTCAAAATGTGCGCAAACTAAATGTGCTATACAATAACATTGAACGATACCTTTTTACGCTAAAGCGCTCCGATCGAGTATCGCAGTTTGCAAATAATATATACCAGGTTTCCTTTGATAATCTTGTTCATTCGAGAGCTCTGATCACGCTGCACTGAACCATTACAGCGCAAGAATGTAATTTATCGCGGCATTAATCTCGTCCAACCAAGACATACTTGCCTTACGTCTGAACGCCAGTTTTTTTGTCCACACAATTCGTCTCTGGAACTCGCTCCCCAATCACAATTAGCAAATTAAAAATGCAACGCAATTTAAACATAAACTCATGAATTATTTTACACGTCCATGAAGATGTATGCTTCTGAGGTATTCACTTCTTAGATAAATTTGAATAATAGGTTCGATCGCATTCGTACTACAATATAGCTTAGTTCCACTTAAATTTAAATATGGATTGTCTGTTTAATCTTTCACTTGCGTATAACTAAAATTTTCTATGAACTCTTTATCTTAATCTTTATTTTAAAACATTACTTCAGATTGCGAATAACAAAATTTTAATGTAAATTAAAAACAAATCTAAATTTGTATAAAACTTTTATCTGAATTATTTTAACTTATGACTAATATTAAAATTATTTTTCTGTTCTTATATTGTATGTAATTTATGTTATGTTATGTTTTATAAAATTTGTCACTAAGAATTTCATCTACATGTTACGGTGCTTGCCATAACACTTATGTTTTTTTAGGTCCGTTGTCGAATAATAAATAAATAAATTAATTAAAATCTAGTTAAAAACTTATTACTTTCAAAACAAATGTCTAAATTAACAAAACCCTTAAGAGACAATTTTTCTCCACTAAAAGCTAAAATATTAGATTCTGATTTTTTCACAAATGTGACTCACCGAGTCAACTACTGTAATATCCATAACTGCTTAAAGTCACTAGTTTTAATATTTTACTTAAATCAATGCATATTTATAGGCATTACCTCTGGTAGCCTATAATAATAATGATCAATGAATAATAATTGAGCGCAAAATGCATTCACAGCATTTTAATTAATAATAACATCGCATAGAAAAAAAAAAAAATAATAAGAAAGCAAAAAGAGCCGATTATAGTATATCGACTTTCCAATAAGACTAATTGCCTAGAGTAAGAACAACAAAAGATATATATACGTACACTTTAAATACAACTTCAATTAAAAGGTAATCGAACAGAACACCTAAGTAATGACTTGTAAGTCAAGAGATTATTTATTTCAAAGTAAAACACAAATAAAGGAAAAGATGTATATATGTTAATTTTAAGTACAATACAAAATAAATAGTAAAAGGCTAAGCAACGAAAAAATTATTGTTAGGTCTTTAACAATAATTTTTTCTTTTCCAAAGGGCGGAGGAATGTTGTGACTCACCGAGTCAGCTACTGTCATATCCATAACTGCTTAAAGTCACTAGTTTTAATATTTTACTTAAATCAATGCATATTTATAGGCATTACCTCTGGAAGCCTATAATAATAATGATCAATGAATAATAATTGAGCGCAAAATGCATTCACAGCATTTTAATTAATAATATTTTATTGTTGTAATTACATGCATTTATGGAATTTTATTTACTGTAGCTTGAACTTGGACAATATTAAGCGTAACAAGAGTTCCGCCTTGTGGAAAAGAAAATATGACTAATAAAAGGAATCATCTAGAAACCACTGTTGACATCCAAAGAACTTAAACATTAAGAGCAGCTAAGCTTTGATTTGCATTCATCAAAATTTGGAAACGGGGAATACTGTCTGAGAATAGCTTTATTAAGGTTCCTTGAATCCAAACACAATCGTAGCCAACCATTTGGTTTTTTAACGAGAACCTTCGAATTGACCCATCAGTCGGTTTACAGGGCTGTCCATATTCGAAGCGCCCATTTTATTTTTAAATAAATCAAAGAAACCACAATTTTTTGTCTGTTCGTCATAAATATCATTTAATTGGGTTCAAGTAGATTTGCTTACATCATTTCTTGAATATGATATCTCGTAAATGGTCGCCATTGGCCTCTACGACATATTGTGCCCGTTTTGCAGCATTTTCCATGGTTTTCTTCAACATTTCGATGGGAATGGCGGTTATTTCTTGACGGATGTTGGTTTTCAGCTATTCTAGGGTCTTCGGCTTGTTGACGTAAACCTTTGATTTCAAATAACCCCACAAAAAGAAGTCTGGAGGCGTTAAATCTGGTGATCTTGGCGGCCAATCGAAATCACCATTTTTTGACATCAAACGGCCAGGGAACAATTGCTTCAAAAAATCGACTGTAGTGCGGCTTGTGTGTGGTGGCGCGCCGTCTTGTTGAAACCAGTAGTGCCTGATACGCTTTCGACGAACGATTGGCATGAAAAAATTGTTTATCATATCGCGATAACGCTCCTGATTGACAGTAACTCTGTGGCCATTATCATCTTCGAAAAAGAATGGCCCAATGAGCATTTTAGCACAAACGCCGCACCAAACAGTGACTTTTGCATCGTGAAGAGGTACCTCTTGAATCTCTTGTGGATTTTCAGTTTCATACAAACGATAAATTGTTTTCTTGGAAAGCGCACTTTTCACTTTATTTATTTTTTTGAAAGCACGTTGAGTTTTCACTACTGACTTGTTTTGTTGAATGTAAATTTCAACAATTTTAGAGCGTTCGCGTGGCGTGTACTGTTCCATTGTAAACATTTGCTTGGAATGACGCTTCAAACGCGGTATGTCATTAGGCGATTTGGCATCACTGCGGAAAGTTACAGTGTTGCCAGATGGGCGCTTCGAATATTGACAACCCTGTATTTGCGCAAATTATTACTTGTAAATTAATCATTCTTTTTAACTCTTCTTTTAATTTATTATGTAAAGCAAACAGAATTATTCGCGGAGGATCAACGAATGGACTTACATCTTTTCTTAATTTTAAATTACACATATGTTTTAAAAGTTCTAAGTCTCCAAACACTTTATCTATATTAATCTATCTATATAAAGGGTGGTTGAATTTTAAGGGCCGATGTTGAATGTGAACCACACCTAAACGCCAAGTTGTTTCTGCATTTCATTTGACATTTCTCAATTTCAGTCTAACTCAATTTGAACCATTGAAAGATACACAATCCAGCAACGCGTTAAAGTTATTCAGGCTTATTATGAATATGGACGTTGAAATCAAAATGCATATCGTGCACTTCGTGATTTTTTCGGTCAATTTAATCGTCCAACTGTGTGTACAATCGGAAAATTCGTGCAAAAATTGAGCAAACCGGGTCTGTAGGATATGTGGAAACACCAGTGCATGCTCGTAGAGCTCGTACTGCAGAAAATATTGCTGCTGTTCGCGATAGTGTGGATGAAGAGCCGTCCACCTCAACTCGTCGTTGTGCCCAACAATTGCACCTCTCACGCTCGTCGTTGATGAACATTATGCATAAAGACTTGCATTTACACGCTTACAAGGTGCAATTGACTCAAGAACTAAAGCCTCTTGACCATTTCAAGCGTCGTCAATGGTCAGAATTAATTTATCAAAGGAGGATGTCACTTTGATTAAAAAGAAAATTGAGGTCGAAGCGAGTCACAACAATTGAGAAGCCAGTCTCCCGCCTGTGCTGGATAGTGAGGTAAAAATGCTGAAGAGTCAAATTGAAGCTTATGAGAGTACAGCCATCTCAACTGACGTCATCATTAATGGAATCCCCCTCACTTCAAATGAGAACCTTCTTGAGATGTTTGGAAAAATATGCAGCTTAGTAAATTGCAATTCTTCCATGCTGAATAACATATTTAGAGTAAGAGCTCAAAATAATGACAACAATAAGCAATAATTGTTAAGATCTCTTCAGCGTATGATCGCAATAATCTGTTCAGATCTATTGCTGCGTTTCGCGAAAACAACAAGTGACAGCTTTTGCTCAGGGCCATCGGGTGTGCGGGGGGTAGGCGTCTTTATTTACATGAAAGCCTAACAAAAAAAAAAAAAAAAAATCGTGCTGTCCTGTTTTATGCAAATAAACTGAAGAAGGAGAATAGATTTGTTGCTGTGTTTTCGCTGCGTGGTAATGTTTTTGTTAAAATTACCAGTAATACTTGTAAACTTGTTCAAAACACGGAGAGCGTTGATTGCGTCGCTGGAGTTGGAAATTGATTTGGAACGTGAAGCATAATTATTTTATTTAAGTGAGAATTATAAAAATATTTTTTTTCTTTATATGTGCGAGGTTATAATTAGTTTACTCACCGCTAGTTTAAGTTTTTCTCTCTTTTTACTGCTTATTATATCTTTTTTTTTTTTCATTTTTCAAATTTCTGTCTTTATTCCTCAAACTAATTCAGCAAGAACAATTTTCTGTTATTTGCTTACTTTTTTCATTTATTTTTGGCTCAATGCTGCTTAAAGCTGTTTCTGTGATATTTTGATGCTATCTAATGGATTGCCTTTTGGTGTTCGTGGTTATTATAAAGCTTTGGTCAATATTCTATGTAAACAATGCGAAGGTCTTAATGTAGTGAATTTTTATGCGCGAAGCTTGAACGGTAGTAAACTTGACCAAGCAAGGTACGTCTTTGGAAACTCTGCACTTGATATAGTTTGTGTTACTGAAACTTGGTTCAAGAATGAGTTCCCTGATTCTTTTTATGATTTTAAGGGTTATAGATTGTTCCGAAATAATAGGCATGGAAGAAGGGGTGGCGGTATTGCTATTTATTGTAGGTCCAGTTTACACGCTAAACTTGGTTGTAAAAGTAATGATCAGTGTGATTTCCTCAATGTTGAAATCAATGGTGATAATAAAAAACTCTTAATATCAAGTGTATATAATCCTCCTAGAAGTAATAGTCCTGAGTCTTTCTTTTCTTTTCTTGCTGCTAAGATTATTGATTACGATTTCTATTTTGTTTGGGGTAACTTTAATGACAACTTATTGCGGAATGACTATTTTACGGATAACTTTTTCTATCTGTCTTCGATGTGTGGTTTGAATACAATCAACTCTGGCTTTCCTACACGTTTTGTAGCAGATTGTGAGCCTAGTCTGCTTGATGTTTGTTCAGTGTCGGATAGTTTTTGTTTCAAAATTTGATCAAATGGATTTCTTATCTGATAATGATTTAGTGTTTTGCTGTCTTAATATTATTCTTCGGACAAGTCCTCAGTGGAGGCTATTTTATGTGACTACAAATCAATAGATTTTTCTGCTTTATCCTATAACTTGGCTTGTACGAATTGGACTGATTGCTGGTCTTATGCCTCGGTAGATGATAAAATAGGTGTATTTATGAGTAAGTTACATGATTTGTTTGATCGTCATGTCCCGTTACGATCTGTCCAAATCTTCTTCTTGGTGTAATAATCATGTACTGTCAGCTTTTAAATTTAGAAATAAACTTTACTCTAAGTGGAAGAGATATCCTATAGCGGATAACTGGGTAAGCTATAGAAGAGCTCGGAATGCAGCTACCCTAATTATTAAATAAGAGAAGAGTAAATTTTTCAGTCCTAAACTAAACTCAAACTTAAGTTCCAAGCAATTATGGCAAAATATTAAAGAATATAGAGTGTTCAGCAAAGTTCAGCCAAGTGAATGCAGTTTGGATCCTGACCTTCTTATTAACTTCTTTTTGGTTAGTGGTTGCCTTAATTCTATGAATCCGTACGGAAATAGCGATTTCCTGGTACAAACAAGTAACTTTTCTTTTCCATCCTTCGATTTTACAGCTGTAAGTGAAGATTATGTTGCCAAATGCATAATGAGGATAAGTTCGAACGCGGTAGGGATTGATGAAATGGCCATAAAATTCATAAAATTAGTTATACATTCCATATTAGCGCCTCTCACTCACATAATAGTGAGAGGCGCTCAATAACATTCAAACATAACAAACACTCAATAACATATCATTGCATAACCTGCTCTCGTTCATGATACAATGATAAGGTAGGGCCGTTTCGCTGAGTGCTCTCACGCATCAACGAAGAGTGGATAATGAGAAGCAACATATATGTCAAAACGGCGAATTTCGTAGAAATTGCAAATGAAGAAAATATTTTATGTTTTCAAGTTGCAAACAGTGCGGTCGCTGGTGTTAAATTTGTGCTAATTTGAGTGAAAATATTATATAAAAAGTATAATAAAAACTATAAAATGTGAAAGAAGTCTTAAAACTGCAAAAATAAACCTGTAACAGTTTTAACCTAAAAACAACTGCGAAAGGTGAGCATAAAGAAATTCGCGATGAACAGCTGATTTTGACATCAATGTAGCTTTATTCTGCTTTCTACTCCATTCCTCTCCGAGTCGACCATACCTTATAATTCTGCCATGCTCTCGTTTCCCTGAGTTATGAAAAGTTGCCACGGTTATGCCAATTGCTTAGTCTTCCACTAGTGCAGATCCAAAAGATTTTAGACCCATAAGCAACCTTTCTGCACTTAGTAAAGTTTTTGAGCGAATAATGTCTGATCCGATTTCCTTGGTATGAACAACCTCTTATCCCCTCTCCAATCTGGTTTTAGAGTGGGTCACAGCTGTTCAACGGCAGCGTTGAAAGTTATCGATGACATACGAATAGCTTATGATAATAGCCTAGTATCCCTTCTCTGCCTAATTGATGTATCCAAAGCCTTCGACTCTGTTACCCATAACCTGCTTTGTTGTAAACTTAAAAACTTTTTTAAGTTTAGTGACAGTGCATTTAAACTTTTAAATAATTATCTAGATGGTCGAAAGCAAAGGGTAAAAGTTGAGAATACATTTTTTGTCTGCAAACAGTTTATGCTGGTGTTCCCCAGGGGTCAATCTTGGGCCCCTTCTGTTTTCTATTTTCTTAAATGACATTTTCTCTGTTTGCAAATGTTCGAATATTCATGCCTATGCTGATGACATTTAGCTCTATCTCTCAAGACCTTCTGGACTTTTAGAGGATCTAAGCTATAGACTTAACTATGGCTTTATTCGACCTCAATTTACACATGCCGTTCCACTGGTAACATTTTATGGGCGTTGGACGAGGGGCGTGGTACTTTTCAGCACCCTACATTTTTGATACAGCTATCGAAATAAGTCACACATCAATGAAACTCGGTACGAACTTACTATAAAATCGTGGCCTCACTAAAGCTACACCCTCTTTTAGGGAATAAGCGCTGAGCGCAGCGAAGCGCGCCGGGTATAAGCTAGTATAAAATATTATTTATCATAAGAAATGACATTGATCTTTTTTACTAAATTCATTTTAACTGCGGTTTCTAATCCAATTTTGTTTTTGAATTTCATATTTAGTACATGAAATCTCTGCATCTGTGGCTCTAAGGTTGAGCGTCATCTGGATGAAGTAAAGTAAAATGT
Organism: Coremacera marginata; assembly: GCA_914767935.1. Classification (NCBI taxonomy): domain Eukaryota; kingdom Metazoa; phylum Arthropoda; class Insecta; order Diptera; family Sciomyzidae; genus Coremacera; species Coremacera marginata. The sequence goes on from OU612047.1 coordinate 107,324,901, forward strand.
GGTTCCTGTAACGAGTACTTTCATTGTCATTCCATCAACATTAAAAAGGCGGACTTGGTATTTATGCAAAATTTAAAAAAGCCATATAAGTGCCAAAGTTGCTCTCGACGCAATTCAATCAGCTCCCCGCCAATCACTCCAAATTCTAATCAGCTACTAATAGCAAGCTCAGATTTGGGTGGCAAAAAAGCTACTCCACCAACATTACCAAATATGAGTGATAGCAAAGTGAGCAACACCGTTCTAACCAACACACAGACACCTAACGTCATGCAGCTCTCTTCTACGTCTCTCTTAAAGCTCATCGATCAAAACCTAGATAAGCATTACGCACTGATAGAATTGCGTCTCTCTCAGCAAAGCGAGTTAATACCCACTCAAATCAATGAGAAACTCATTTTGGCTCTTAAAGAGAGCGAGGATAGAACTCTCTCAGAGTTGCAAAAAAATGTGAGCGAATTAAATTGTGGATTGTCGGCTGTAACTGAGAAAGTTACCCATCTGGAAACTGAAAGGGTAGGCCTGCTTAAAGAAGATGTTAGCGCACTAAATGCGGAAGTCGAAAACTTAAAATTTAAATTAGCAAAACATGGTAACGCCGCTGTCGGCTGCGACCTAAAAATAAACGGGGTACCATACGCTAATGGCGGGGATCTTCATAGCATTTTAAACAACATATGCACTTCAGTACAAATGCAGTTACCGACTGCCAAAAGTATATTCCGAGCTAAACCGCCTAATTCTCAAAACACCTCTAATGACACCACGATCATCGTCAAATTTGAAACAGCTCATGACAGGAATACCGTTTTGAATTCAATTCCGAAATTCAGACGTGTTAACAAAGATCTACTTCGCTTGCATCACGCGGGCTTTCAGTCCAATAAGACCATTTACGTGAACGAAGGCTTAACGAAGGCGTACTTTGACATTCTCCAAGCAGCACTTCTCTTCAAAAAGCAGCACAAAATTTCCGCGGTTTTCACCCGTCGCGGCTTGGTGCATATAAAGTTCCAGTCCACCGACAATGCCATTCCCATTGACACCATCAACAAATTGAACGACGCCGCTGGGTCACTCCCTAACGATGGAAGCTTTAATAATAACTTTCGCCTCGAAGTTGAGACTATCAACAACACCAACAACAACAACAACAACAACAACAACAACAACAACAACAACAACAACAACTGCAACAGCAACTACACTGCAACCGTCGTGCAACTATCGTAAACACTCCTTCTCTTCGAGCTCTCTCAAATTTCAAATTTCTTTGTCAATATTATTGGTTTGTAATTTATATCTTTCAAAAAGTTATACTGCTATGTCACTGGTTTGTAATTTATCTGTTCTCAAAAGATACACTGTAATTTTTCGCACGTTACGATCGTCTTACTTCCCTCTTCTGCTATATTTAATAGGCTTATACGTCAGCCATTTACTTATTTTCAAAGGAAATATAGAAAAAACTAATAAAAAATGTGGTAATTCTCCGCTCTAATTTCGAGCGGATAGAGCAAGCCATGGTGGTGGTGTTGCTATGTTTATAACGGAGGGTATTTCATGCAAGTTTGTTTGTAGATCATGTCCATCTGACGAAGTGGAGTTTCTTTTCCTTGAAGTAGCATATGCCTCAAGTAAGCTTCTCATTGGTACAGCATAGAGTCCCAATCGTACTATAGACACCGCCGTCTTTATTGATGAAGTCAAGTCTTTGTCACTTTTATATCCTGACATAATCATCTGTGGCGATTTAAATAGCAACATTTTGGAGGAATCTCACCGTGTCGGTGATATGAAAAAAAAAAAAAAAAAAAACGAAATGGCCATTTCAGTCTTGAAAGGACTTTGACCGAGCTTCCTATGATCAATTGTGTTGTGTGTGTTTTGAAATGTTTGCACACAAATGATCGAGAACTGGACCTACATGTTTTACGCCGACTCCGAACGGCTTATGTTCTCAAGAAGCTTTTCATGGCAGTTTTTACTCTCTGAGGTTTGCCATTGTCTGCAGAGAGGTGACGGCCGAACAGAAAAATTAATTCAATTGAAAAAAATTTCTGTGTCGGATGGAGGATTCGAACCTGGGTTCTCTGGCGTAAGAGTCACACACTCTACCCACTACGCCACGGCCGCCACAATGATATGAAATCTATTGGATTTTCTCCATCAAATACCGGTGATATGAAATCTATTGGATTTTCTCCATCAAATACGACACACTTTTCAAAATGTGCGCAAACTAAATGTGCTATACAATAACATTGAACGATACCTTTTTACGCTAAAGCGCTCCGATCGAGTATCGCAGTTTGCAAATAATATATACCAGGTTTCCTTTGATAATCTTGTTCATTCGAGAGCTCTGATCACGCTGCACTGAACCATTACAGCGCAAGAATGTAATTTATCGCGGCATTAATCTCGTCCAACCAAGACATACTTGCCTTACGTCTGAACGCCAGTTTTTTTGTCCACACAATTCGTCTCTGGAACTCGCTCCCCAATCACAATTAGCAAATTAAAAATGCAACGCAATTTAAACATAAACTCATGAATTATTTTACACGTCCATGAAGATGTATGCTTCTGAGGAATTCACTTCTTAGATAAATTTGAATAATAGGTTCGATCGCATTCGTACTACAATATAGCTTAGTTCCACTTAAATTTAAATATGGATTGTCTGTTTAATCTTTCACTTGCGTATAACTAAAATTTTCTATGAACTCTTTATCTTAATCTTTATTTTAAAACATTACTTCAGATTGCGAATAACAAAATTTTAATGTAAATTAAAAACAAATCTAAATTTGTATAAAACTTTTATCTGAATTATTTTAACTTATGACTAATATTAAAATTATTTTTCTGTTCTTATATTGTATGTAATTTATGTTATGTTATGTTTTATAAAATTTGTCACTAAGAATTTCATCTACATGTTACGGTGCTTGCCATAACACTTATGTTTTTTTAGGTCCGTTGTCGAATAATAAATAAATAAATTAATTAAAATCTAGTTAAAAACTTATTACTTTCAAAACAAATGTCTAAATTAACAAAACCCTTAAGAGACAATTTTTCTCCACTAAAAGCTAAAATATTAGATTCTGATTTTTTCACAAATGTGACTCACCGAGTCAACTACTGTAATATCCATAACTGCTTAAAGTCACTAGTTTTAATATTTTACTTAAATCAATGCATATTTATAGGCATTACCTCTGGTAGCCTATAATAATAATGATCAATGAATAATAATTGAGCGCAAAATGCATTCACAGCATTTTAATTAATAAGAGCATCGCATAGAAAAAAAAAAAAATAATAAGAAAGCAAAAAGAGCCGATTATAGTATATCGACTTTCCAATAAGACTAATTGCCTAGAGTAAGAACAACAAAAGATATATATACGTACACTTTAAATACAACTTCAATTAAAAGGTAATCGAACAGAACACCTAAGTAATGACTTGTAAGTCAAGAGATTATTTATTTCAAAGTAAAACACAAATAAAGGAAAAGATGTATATATGTTAATTTTAAGTACAATACAAAATAAATAGTAAAAGGCTAAGCAACGAAAAAATTATTGTTAGGTCTTTAACAATAATTTTTTCTTTTCCAAAGGGCGGAGGAATGTTGTGACTCACCGAGTCAGCTACTGTCATATCCATAACTGCTTAAAGTCACTAGTTTTAATATTTTACTTAAATCAATGCATATTTATAGGCATTACCTCTGGTAGCCTATAATAATAATGATCAATGAATAATAATTGAGCGCAAAATGCATTCACAGCATTTTAATTAATAATATTTTATTGTTGTAATTACATGCATTTATGGAATTTTATTTACTGTAGCTTGAACTTGGACAATATTAAGCGTAACAAGAGTTCCGCCTTGTGGAAAAGAAAATATGACTAATAAAATGCAACTTGAGCATTTTTACATATGTTAAACAAGAACGTTTCCGTATAACTTGAAACTCGGTCAAGTTATGGGAAATATTCTTGTAGATTAAATAAGTGTTACAATTGCCAATTAGTAAGTAAGTTAAATTTTAGTATGTGACAAAAAACTGTCAACTAAGTAACTAATTAAGAATGTAAAGATTGAGGCAGCCAGATAATTGTTATAAATATCGGTGCTTCAGAGTCGTATGAGAGTCGTGTAAGAGTTGTCAAAAGCTGATAACAAATAAATCGAAATTCTAAACTTAAAACTTCTCCGGAATTCTTTATTTGCGCAAGCATCATCAGTGGGGATAACCCAGTACAACGTAAGTATACAAAGGGGCTGGTGAGCCTTTAGAGTAGTACACAAATAAAAGGGGAATTTTAATGCTTCGGCTGACGGCAACGCCTTGCTGCACATCTACCCAAAAAGGCAACACGCCATGTACATCTATGCCCTAGAGGCATAAATGTAACTCGCGTGTATTTTTTTAAATAGGGACAGTCGGTAGGATTGTTTATAGAAGAACCTACGGGTATCTTCATAGAGAGGATACCGACATTTTTGGCGCAGCCGGTAGGATCCTTTCTGTTCAGGGGAACAGTAAGGTTATCTTGAAGAGGGATAATTTTTGAAATGAACTGGTAGGGTCCTGTCTGTTTATGGAACAGCAAGGACATGTTGAAGAAAGGGATAATGTTGAATTAACTAGTAGGATCCTTTCTGTTCAGGGGAACATCAAGGATATTTTGAAAAAAAATTTTTAGGGATAAATGAAAAATAAATTACAATATTTAGAAAAAAAAGTTTTTAAGGATAAATGAAAAATAAACTAAAAGGAGTATATTTTTGAAAAAAAAAATGGAAACAATTTTGAAAAGAGAGCTTGAATTTGAATCGGTAAATCCGATCCATCATTCACCACCTCGGGAAAGAGGATGGCAGAAATAAAGTTTTGTGTTTATAAAGGTTAAGTCTCGTTTTAAACTTGGTTGTATCTAAGAATTCAGTTTTGTCTGAGTTTATACCTTTTGTTGTTGTCACGATTTTTATGAAAAGAAAAAAAAGAAAAAAAAATTATGCGTCGGCCGGGAAAGAAAATGATGAAAATTATGAAAAGAAAAAGAGAATAAAAGAATAAGATCAGTAGAGCCAAGTCTAATGACGGAAATGAACCAGGACCCAAAGGGACCAACGAAGGACCAATCACGAAGGATGAGCGCAGGCGAAATGATGAAGCTAGGACGATAAAGCATACAACATTCGAAAATTGAAGCAGAGCGGTTGAAGTATATATAAAATATCAAAGAATTGGGCATTGTGTATATAATAGATTAATAAAAGAAAACAAAACATATTAAATGAACTGGTTTTATTGAAAAAGAGACAAATTACACTCTTAATGGCTTGCAAGAGGAAAACGCGGTACTTTTTATGAGGAAAAAAAATTCTTCGTTAAGGAATTCTTTTAGAATATAGTGAAAACAAGATTAGCTCTTTTTAAAATCAAAATATATATCACTGCAATTTTGCATGCAATCAGTAGAATAAATAAACGTAAAAAAAATATAACCAAAAGACTCTTGTCAATAAGAAACAAAACGAATCGAAGCAAAATAGAAGTAAGGAACAGAGTAAACAATAATTTCAATTGGTTGATTCGGGAATGCCTCAGCACGGCATGTGAGAAGAGCATAGTAGCTTTTAACTTGCGTCATTTTAGATGGACTACACTAATGACGAGGAAAGAAGGTATTTAGATCTTCTAGGAGAATTGGACAGATTTCTAGAAAAATTGTGGGTCAGAGCAAGAGTAGTGATATCAAAGAAGGACAATTTCGCGCTGCTATAATCGCATACGGTGGGAAAAAATTTAACAAAAGTAGAGGAGGCGAACGTAGTATTTGACTTCGTGGACAAATATCACGAACACAAAAGTATTGCACAAGCAAATAGGTTAGAGGAGTATAAGAGAGACTTTGAGGCTCTTAGAACGATGTTAAGCGAGGTGCAGCAACTGAGAATAGGAGACCAAGGCAGAGCGGAAGAGCTAGACTTAGAATACGAAAGGTTACGCGAGTTGTTACAAAGGGAGGACATATCGACAGAGTTGGTAGAGAAACTAATTGTCCAACAAGCTAGAATAGATTTTGAGACAGTTGAACAGGCGAATGCTGGGATTAGGGAGCTACAAGTACAAAACAGGCATTTGCAGGAGGAGTTAAAATTAGCGACAGAAAGTTCTTTGCATCACAAAGAGGCAGCAGAAATAGAGACGAAGGCGTGCCTATCTACGAGAATATAGAAATAAAGGATAGCACCATGAATTTAAACGCAATAGCGAAGACGGTTAACAATCTAGTCCCATTGTTCTCGGGAACCGACTCACCGACGGAGGTTTATAGGTTCATTCAAGGATGCGATCTCGCGACAAAATCCTTCAGTTCCAGTGAATTACCCCGCGTAATAGAATGTTTAAAGTTGAGGTTGCATGGGGAAGCCTTTGAGTTATGTAGGGAAAGAGAGTTTGCAGACATTAAGGAATTCTTTCTATTGATCAAGTCCAACTACCTAAGAGGGACTACCTACAATACAATTTTGATGGAATTGTCAAAATGTGTACAGGAACCAGGGGAAAAATTGCAAGCATATGCAAGAAGGCTGAGTTCCATAGAAGCAAGGGGAAAGGATTGTATAGGAGCAGAGGCAGGTTTGTTGGGTCAATTAAATAGAGCGGTGGTGACGGCTTTTAGGGTTTGATTGAATGACCCAAGCTTGAATCCAATAGTATTAACAATGGAAGGCAGGAATTTAGCCGAGCTAGTGACTAAGGCGGCCGAGATAGACTATATGCTGAGGAGCGCAGGTCAGTGTGGGTCCGGGGAAACGACGCGGAATCCGGTATATGCGGTAGTAGAGGAAACGCCGGTGAACCACGGTCGAGGGGATAGATTCTATCCAAGTAGGAATAACCGGAATCCAGGTTCGCCTGACAAGGATGCTAGGGCCCGGATTAAATGTTCCTTCTGTGGGAAGTTGGGGCATACCAGGGATGAGTGTTTGACGAGAAAAAACACTCCATACTTTGAGAAATGCCAGGAATATGGTCATGAAAAAAGGTGGAAGTGTGCCCAGGAATTCAGACCTAGAAGCAAACAGACCCAAGAGAAGAGTTTTTAGAGTAATAGAGGAGGCCAGACAGGATACCCATTTAAAGATAACAGAGGAAATAATTTCAGTAGAATGCCAAGACCAGTAAAACAATGTAACTGGTGCAACAAGACAGGACATACGGAAGGGGAATGCTACACGAAGAAGAATCAGGTTTACAGACAGGGAAACTTCCAAGGGCCCAGCAAAGGCCATTAAGCTGGGAACCCGTAGATAAGAGAGTAACACGGCCATAGAGGGCAGTAACAGAGAATTCGACGTCTGAAAAGATTGTGAATACCTGTACGTCCAAACCAATAGAGAGTGTAGTGACAGAGAATTTGACATCCACAGGGATTATAAATATCTGTACAACTCAGCCGGGGGAAGCAAAGGAAGAGTTAGCCCTTACAGGAAGGGTAAAGGACTGTGTAGCTAAACCAGTAGAAGTGGGAGTGTATCTGAATCAGGAGAAGAGGAGTGTTAATTCAGAGTTAGAAGAAACCGTAGAGTTGTTGAAAGCAACAGCGAAAATTTTTTTTTATAACATGATAACAATCATACAAATTATTCTGTATACATTGAATATAATAAATGTGGGAGAAACCTTAAGAAAGGTAAAAGAAGCAACAGAAAACAAGAAGATGAAGATTAGGAAAATACCTGATATGATAATAAGTAAAATCAAAGAGACATTAGGGGATACGGTAAAAATGTTTAAGACAAATTCTTGTTGGTACAGGAATCTGACCGTGGAGGCGAATAATAGGGGTGAATGTTTCGGCATCTCCAAAGTAAATGATGTGTTTGTAGAGATTCCTTGCAAGAATGCTCTAAATAGACGACTCATTCTACTAGTAGATTCCGGAGCAGACACGAGTTTGGTAAAGCAAAACGCATTAAAAACAATTGAAAATAGGAGCAAGGAGAGAAGAGATTTAAGTGGAGCGTTCGGAGGCTTCATAAAGACATTGGGGGCTGTAGAGATTGCATATAGCGGAGTTGAGGATCTAAGTTTTAAGTTACACGTGGTGGCACTAGAACAAGGATTACCAGCAGATGGGATATTAGGAAGAGATAATTTGTGGAATAAAAGTATAATAGATACGAGGAAAAAAATAGTCACAATATATGACAACATGGGGAAAATAGTTAAATTACTGCAATTGAGACAGGAAAAAGAGTTTAGAGAGGACAAATATTTAGTTAATTATAATGAAGAAATACAGATTAAAGCGTGAACCACTAAAATACTAAGAATAAAAGTGAACACTAAGATTCCGGTAATAGTATTTTATTATTTAGGAGAACGTTTAACCAACGTAGTTAACAATACAGCATGCGTATCAGTTTTGAATGCAACGGAAAGGGATACGACCATACCGATAGATTACAAACTAGTGTTTTCAAATTTTAATAAGTATAAAACGAATAATCCCACGATATACAGCGTAAGGGAACACAACGTTAGAGAGCGGATTAAAAAATTAAGAGAAACAGTTAAACTGGACACGAATTGAAATACAGAGGAGCGGATCTCAATAGAAAATTTATTAACGCCATACCATGATATTTTCCTGTTAGAAGGAGATAAATTATCATTCACTTTAAAACACGAAATTCAGGTTCAGACAGATCAGCCGCCAATAAATCAGAAACAGTATAGATTACCTCAGGCTCACAGGGAGGAAATTCAAAACCAAGTAGAACAGCTTTTGAAGGATGACATAATTAGGCCAAGCAAGTCACATTGGATCTCGCCATTACTACTAGTGCCAAAGAAAGCCGGGAGTGATGGGAAGAGAAAATGGAGGTTAGTAACAGATTTTAGAAAAGTAAATGACGCTACCATCAAACAAGTTTTTCCATTTCCAAGAATTGATGAAATATTAGATCAATTAGGACACTAGATATTTTTCAACTCTAGAATTGGCAAGTGGGTACCATCAAGTCCTAGTAGACAAAAATGACAGAGAAAATCAGCGTTTAGTACAGCATTTGGGCACTACGAATTTAATAGAATGCCATTTGGACTCACTGGAGCTCCAGCCACTTTTCAAAGATTGATGAATCACATACTGACAGGATTACTGGGAATAGATTGTTTTGTATATTTAGATGACGTAGTAATTTATGGGAAAAATTTGCAGTAGCACGAGGAAAGATTAGCACAAGTATTTCACAGGCTAAGGGAAAATTGTTTGAAGTTAAATACGGAAAAGTGTCAATTTCTTCGTAGAGAAATATCCTATTTAGGACACAAATGTTCAGAGTTGGGGGCTTTACCAGACCCGCAAAAGTTAGAATGTGTAAAAAATATTCCCATACCGAGAAATAGAAAGGAAGTGCAAGCATTTTGAGATTTAGCGAATTACTGCAGAAAATTTATAAAGAATATGTCACAATTGGCATCCCCCTAAACAGTTTGTTGAAGAAAGACACAAAGTTTCAATGGTCAGAAAAATGTCAAGAAGCATTTGAAAAAATAAAAGAAAACGTCGTCGCCCGTGTTAGCCTATCCCGATTTTGAGAAACCATTCTTACTAGCAGGTCATTAAACAGCGCAGGAAAGAGATATTCGACAATAGAAAAAGAGTTTTTAGCCATCGTATGGGCAAGAAAAAATTGTAGAGCATATTTATTAGGTAGACCATTCAAAATTTACACGGATCACCAACCCCTGAAAGGCATAGCAAATCTGAAAGATCAGACGTCAAGATTAGCAAGATTTAGGCACAAGATGTCAGAGTATGACTTTGAAATAATTTATATACCGGGAAAAAAAAATTTAAATGCAGACGCGTTAAGTAGGATACCTCAGCCAGCTCAGGGTATAAGAGTGGTACAAACAAGGTCGAAAGCCAGAGTCCACGAGCCAGAGGGTAAACTAGATAAAGACCCGGAGGCGGAGGCGGAAAGGAAGAAGAATCAGCAGGTATAGAGCAGACAGAAAAAATGATAACGGACCCAAAGGAAATAGAAACTATACTGAAGGATTTTCATGATTCACCCTTAGGAGGTCATCAGGGAGCCTTAAAAACACTTTTTAGAATAAGAAAAGAATACAGGTGGAAAGGAATGCAGAGGCAAATAAAAGAATATGCAAAGAATTGCAGGAAATGTCAAGTGAACAAAAGTTCTAGGCTAACGAAAATGCCGATGGTCCTGACGGATACACCAACCCGACCATTCGATAAAGTTTATATGGACATGGTGGGTATCCTGCCAGAGACAGTATCCGGGAATAAATATATTTTAACATTCCAAGACGATTTTTCAAAGTACATGGTGCGGAGTACAGATGCGGAGGCAAGCACCGTGGCCAAAGCATTTTTTAACGAGATTGTGACTCGGCACAATGTGCCAAGGGTGTTAATAACCGACAATGGGTTAAACTTTATTTCACGTCTTTTTTCGGACGTATGCAAGATGTTAGGTATAAAGAAATTGCATATTACCCCATACCATCCGCAAGCAAATGGTTCACTAGAGAGGAGCCACAGGCCACTAGCTGAATATTTGAGAAGTTTCGCAAAAGAAGATGGATCAAATTGTGATCAATGGTTGGCAAGTGCGATGCATGTGCAAAACAATACAGTACACGTGTCAACAAAGCAAACGCCTTTTCGAACATTGTACGGGTTTGATTCCGAAATGCCGACAAATTTGAAACGCAAATGTGGGCCGGTATATAAAGCCGAGGATCCTTCAAAGGTATTAAAGTACCAAATCCAAAGAGCACATGAGCTGGTTAGACAGAATCAGGAAAGTGTAAATGAGGCGTCTAAAAAACAGTATGATAGTACTTTAAATCCAGTAAAGTTTAAAATCGGGGATAAAGTACTAATGGAAAATCAGTGTAGAAAGAACAAATTTTCACCGATATGGATAGGGCCATACGATGTGGTAGACATTAGAAGTGCAGTGACAACCGAAGTTTTAATTAAAGGTAAATCAAAAAGAATACATAATAATTTACTAAAATTGTTTCATAGCAACTAAGGAAATAAATGAGAATCAGAGATAAATAAGATATAGAAGAAATAGCAACTAATAAGAAGAAACATTAGAAACATGAGAATGAAATCAAAGGGGAAGAGATAAGTAATGAAAAAAGGAATAAGAATAGAATGTTTTGCAAATAATGAATAGTAAGTAATAACATGAGAATAGGGAAAATTAAGAAAAATGAAAAAAAAGAAAGAAATATTTATAGGAGTAGGTAGAATGAACATAAGAAGCGGCGAGAAAATTCTTTTTAATAATGTGTATATTTAAAAAATACGTATATATAGGACGAGATATAAATAATGAAAATGAAACAGTTGTGTATTTCTTTTCATGAAGAAGTAAAAATGATGAAAGTGTTACTACTAGGAGCATACGTCATTATAATGGCATGGGCACAACAAGTGGAGATAACACAGTTAGAAGAAACTGCAATATTCTTTGAGGAGGTACGACAGACGATATTTTACCAGGATACGTGGACAATTTTAACCGCATTCGAGCCAATTAAAATAGAGCCGTTTATTAGCGCAACAAAAAAATATCAAGACAAGGCAGGGGAAATGTGTATCCAAATAATGTAGAAAACGGTGTCCAAGCAATTTTTAGAGTCATGCGAAGCCACGTTTAAACAAACAGCATCAATATTGAATGACCTAGAGCAGAACGAGAAGAATATAGAGGCAACGTTCCGTCGCCGGCGCACAAGGAGGTCGTTGGACTTCGTGGGGGAGGCATTCAATTGGGCATTCGTCGTAATGGACAAGAAACATACAGATGATGTGTATGATCATCTGGAGAATCTGGAGCAAAGGGAGACGGAAACATACAAAGTAATGAGCCACCAGGTGTCGGTCATGGAGAATAACTACAACAAGTTAGCCAAACCACTGTTAGCAGTTATTGACGACGTTCAAAAAATGCAAACGGAGCTAAATAATACAATTATGGAGCAGAGAACAATGGAAATGAACGAGCAAAGACAGCTGGCAGAAATGAAATACATGCTGAAAATCATGCAAATGCAATCAAGGGTGGAAGCAAATCTGATAGAAGTACAGGGAAGGCAGTGGACGGAATTGGCGATAATAGATGATTTGTACAAAGGTAACTTAAACCCACTATTAATAACAAGCTCGGAACTGCAAGCGAAGATGGAAGGACTAAAGCTGTCAGGAAAGGTAGCGAATTTCTTATGGAATTCTTTCGAGATTCACCAAATAGCAAAGGTAAAGGTATTTCCGGGAAACGGAAAACTAATGATAGCTATTAAAATACCAATACCTGAAGATGATCAATACAGAACCTATAGAATGTATTTCATGCCAACGTTCCTGAGCAGTGACTACGACGTAGTCGTGAAAACAACGTAAAGCTATCTCGCAGAGTCAGAAGATAAAACGAAGTATGTGGGACTGTCCAACGATGACCTGAGGGACTTCTTTACCATAAGGGAAGAGGAAGACCGCGAGTACAAGTTATGTCAAAGTTCAGGGAAAATACTAACGAGCAGCATTAAAATGTGTGAAGTTCGATTGTTGCAACACAATTCGAAAGACATGGAAACATGCAACCAGGCAGCGATAACCGCACGAACAGGGGCGATCGTCAGTATGGAGAAAGCAAACACATGGTTATACAAGCTGAGAAAGCAATGGATTTTTGACGTTCTGTGCCACAATAGTACAAGTACAATCAAGATGGAAAAGTTTGGACTACTTAAAATAAGGGATGATTGCAAGGTGCAGAGTAATGATATGATCCTGCTATATCAGAAAAATAGACAGACTTCAATAGAAATAAAATTCAGCACGGTGAGTCAGGAGGATTTACTCCGAGCATTAAAGAGCAATTGGATGGAAGTGGCAGGGAAAGATACGACAGCGACAGCAAAGCCAATAGTAATATCTGACCACACAAGTATGAAGGTATCATTGAGAGAGGGAGAGAGGAGTTTCGAGGAGTTAAGAAATGAGATGGAACAACACCGTATAAATCGTCATACATTTGAACGACAGAGTAGACTGGAAACAACGGTAATTTTGTTGGTGGGGGCGACGATACTGGGCATAATATTAGTATGGACAACGAAGATATGGCGACAGAGGGTAAGAAGAACATTAACCAAGGAACGGAACAAAGGATACTCGAGTGAGGTAGAGGCAGGAAATGGCAGCGAACCCAGCGCGAGGGCGGCACGGCCAACGGGAGTAATTGAGGTAGAAAGAGAAGCACCAGGAGGCCGACGGCGGCTAAAGTAAGAGAACAAAGAGGGGAGAGACCGGGGATGAGCTACACATGAGAGAAAAAAAAAGATTAATAAAGATAACACATTTTCATAAAACAATACTTTTTATTATCAATTCTAATTATTAATTATTATTATTATCAATTAGCAACATTAATTCATTAGAAGTAATTACTCAGCTTGAAACAGATAAGAATAAAAAAGAAAAAAAAAAGGAAAAACCCCGGTACTAGCCTCGTGGATGGTCCCGGGGAAGCCCTCGAGCCTGGTGGGCCAGCTCATGAACGATAGGGTGTAAAGAAACATACTTCCTCCACTCCACAACATTCACTCGGACCGCCACGGCGCACAACATCTCCAGATTAATAAGTCGTTGACGGTAGGCTCGCAGCGCCGCACCGGGAGGATCGGTCACTGATTCCTCCCAGCAACATCGACATAGATCACTGTACCAAAATGAGAAGTAGAGGGAAATGATTCAAAGATGTTGAATCATGTCGACGGAGGAATCTGCATAGAAAGGAAAAAAAAAAAAAAAAAAAAATTAAAAAATATATTGTGTTTGGTTTATTTAGTAGGGGGAAAAGAAAAACACTGTCAGACTTACCATTGTTTGGAGACGGGGTATAATCAGCAGTGAAAAGCGCCTGGAGATACTTTAAGGTACACGTGAGCAGGTAAAAGACTGAAAACATGTTGTTTGCAGTAATATAAGATCAATGGTCAACTAAGAATACTCCACGAAAAGCACAATGCTTTATAGTAGCGGTTTTGCAGAACCTGTAATTTTGATAGGCAAAATACAATACGATTAAATTGCGCAACTATGAACGAAATACTTCCGCAAAACTAGCAATTTTACTTACGTTCGAACTACAGAACAATATCGTACAGTAATAAGAAAATAAGAAAAAAAAAAAAAAAAAAAAACAAGAGACAAAAAAAAAACAGCAGTAGAAAGTAAAATAAAATGAAACGTAAGCATTCACCAGGTAATGAGTTCAGAATATTAGGTAATGAGCATTTCCAATACTAGACAGTTTCATCTGCAATAATATAGAGAAAAAAAAAGAGAAAGCATTTTTTTTGTCTCGAAGAAAATAAAATCGAGTTTAAACGGAACAATGCACTCAGAGAAAAATATGAGAGAAAATACAGAGTGCTGAATAAGGTCCAATATTTAATAGAGTGGAATTAAATTACTAATCAACTACATTCTTAAAGTAATATACGACTTCCTTTTCGTAAGTCGTTTAATTTTTGCGCGTTTCATTCACTGGAAAACACAGTATTGTAGATGGAAGAACCAGCATTGAATTGTCAAAGAGGTCAATGAACAATGTTTGCCCTTTGCCTACTCATTATGATGATAATGAAATTAAGAGAAGAGAAAAAAAAAATCCTCTTAACAATTAAATATACTTAAAATTACGTAAGAAAAAAAATAAATTTGTAAGAAGGTCGATCATCGAGTATTTGTAGCATAGTTGTAAGAATAGAAAACTTAGCATTTAAGGCCTAGTATGAGAAAATTTAGAATAAATACAAAGTTAAGAAAAACTATAAAACAAAAGGTAGCGAGTGACAGAGAAAATCATCGTGGGACATCCAATCCTGATACAGAGATAACGAAGAGAGGGGTAAAACTTGTCGCAGTAACGAGAGTGTGGTGCAGGACATACACGAAGAATCAGGCAGACAGCAGGAAGTTTCAAGGAAAGCAAGTTAATTTTGAAAACTTCCGAAACAGCAATAAATGAGAGCTGGGTCATACGGGCAATTAGTAAAGCAGTCACTGTGCAAAGGGAAGCAGTCAGCCAATACAGTTGTAGCCGGGAATATGATGACCCAATATATTTTGGGAATAAGCTAAAACTTTTAAGATGAAAGATGATTTGACGGAGTGTGCTTATGCCTAAAACTATTCGGCTGAATTAAGTAACACGTTTATAGTTTCAACGAGCGGTACTCAAAGCGTGATTCCTTTGAAATCTAAAAGCAGAGTAACCCGAAAAATTGATAAAATCTATAGCCAACCTCCACAACATCTTCGGATAAGTGGATAAGGGTATCAAGATAGATTCCCAACAGTTTTGCTATCAGCTACCAACATTTTTTGGCGACCGTGACAGGACATGCGTGAGTTATTTTTTTTGAGCAACATTTTGGCGCAGCGCAAGCTATAACATAAAGACACTCGAATAATGGTAACGAGTTACAACTACCATCACGCCGGATGAAATTTTCTTAACCAAGGAACAACACGACAAAGGTCCAGATGCCTGTAGCCACACGAATAAATAATCATCACCGACATTTATAAGTTCCGGAAGAACGGGGAAGCTGGTCAACATTCGGTCGCTCACCTTTAGTTTGTTTTTTGTATAATTTATATAATCATGTATTTAATTAGCGATGAAAAGAAAAATGGAATGCAACACCGCATAAAAGAGAAAAAAAAACACAAAGGCAACTAATAAGTAAACAAAAAAGAGCCACGATTATGAAGAGTGAAAACGAAAAAAAAAGAAAGAAACTAACTTATGAAAAAAAGAAAGTTGCAACATCGCATAGAAAAAAAAAAAATAATAAGAAAGCAAAAAGAGCCGATTATAGTATATCGACTTTCCAATAAGACTAATTGCCTAGAGTAAGAACAACAAAAGATATATATACGTACACTTTAAATACAACTTCAATTAAAAGGTAATCGAACAGAACACCTAAGTAATGACTTGTAAGTCAAGAGATTATTTATTTCAAAGTAAAACACAAATAAAGGAAAAGATGTATATATGTTAATTTTAAGTACAATACAAAATAAATAGTAAAAGGCTAAGCAACGAAAAAATTATTGTTAGGTCTTTAACAATAATTTTTTCTTTTCCAAAGGGCGGAGGAATGTTGTGACTCACCGAGTCAGCTACTGTCATATCCATAACTGCTTAAAGTCACTAGTTTTAATATTTTACTTAAATCAATGCATATTTATAGGCATTACCTCTGGTAGCCTATAATAATAATGATCAATGAATAATAATTGAGCGCAAAATGCATTCACAGCATTTTAATTAATAATATTTTATTGTTGTAATTACATGCATTTATGGAATTTTATTTACTGTAGCTTGAACTTGGACAATATTAAGCGTAACAAGAGTTCCGCCTTGTGGAAAAGAAAATATGACTAATAAAATGCAACTTGAGCATTTTTACATATGTTAAACAAGAACGTTTCCGTATAACTTGAAACTCGGTCAAGTTATGGGAAATATTCTTGTAGATTAAATAAGTGTTACAATTGCCAATTAGTAAGTAAGTTAAATTTTAGTATGTGACAAAAAACTGTCAACTAAGTAACTAATTAAGAATGTAAAGATTGAGGCAGCCAGATAATTGTTATAAATATCGGTGCTTCAGAGTCGTATGAGAGTCGTGTAAGAGTTGTCAAAAGCTGATAACAAATAAATCGAAATTCTAAACTTAAAACTTCTCCGGAATTCTTTATTTGCGCAAGCATCATCAGTGGGGATAACCCAGTACAACGTAAGTATACAAAGGGGCTGGTGAGCCTTTAGAGTAGTACACAAATAAAAGGGGAATTTTAATGCTTCGGCTGACGGCAACGCCTTGCTGCACATCTACCCAAAAAGGCAACACGCGATGTACATCTATGCCCTAGAGGCATAGATGTAACTCGCGTGCATTTTTTTAAATAGGGACAGTCGGTAGGATTGTTTAGAGAAGAACCTACGGGTATCCTCATAGGGAGGATACCAGCACAAAACTATTAACATTATGAAAATTAAATGCTTCTTGCGACATATTGTTAGCTTGAGCACCGGTATTCACTTGACAAACAATAATCTTGTTATTGATCATTACCTCAATGTTCCACTCTTGCGGTATTGCTGTAAAATTGTTAAATACTGGATTTTCTTCGTTGTGTGTTGTTGATTGATACATGTTGGTTTCGTCTAAAGAACTCGCTGAGCTAAGTACTCCAATAAAAATATCATCATCAATTTCTGTTGTTAAGGTGTTGTGAGTTAGTGAACTTTGCGAGCTAAGCTCTCCAATAAATAAATCATCATCTTCGTTTTGCTTACACACATTTTTTACGTATTTTTTATATGGTGCTTTATGTGATTGTAGAGATGACTTCTGAAAGCACATTTTTGCAAAATGATTTTGCATACATGACATATAACTCCAGTTGCTGGGCGCTTCTTCTTATGAACTTCTCCACATCTGCTGCATGGCGACGACGATGATGATGATGAGGGCGATAATAATGATGATGGTTTTTTTTTATATCTTCTATATTCCGCGGCGTTTTGATGATAGTTTTGGTTATTTCTTTAACTTTTGTGAGGCTCCGACATAGCTCGTATAATTGTCAGTTTTTTGTTGGAATTGGCTTATGTTTCTTTAGCTATTTCGATATTTGTTGCGATATCAATAGTTTTTTGTAATTTGATGTTTCCCTCGCTTAGAGTCTTTCTTTTTTTTATTATTACTTGATAAAAACAAAAATAATTTTAATTATTTAAATATCGCCCTTAATCAGAGCATAGGGCGGAGACAAACTCTGCCCAGCGTGAACGACTTTCTGCCAAGTGTAACGGGATTGGTATTCCGCATGTGTCGATCGCATCAAAGTCGTGCGTGGGCGACCTCTTCGCCTGGAACCTTGGGGACTCCATTCAATGCCGTGGTCTTCTTTGCGTAGAGTGTGTCCAATCCACCGCCATTTGTGGTTTTTGATTTCAACAGCTATTGTCTGGTACGTCGAGATGGTTAAGAGATCTGCGTTTGTGTTTTTTTTTTGGCCAAAAGATCCGTTGTACAATACGCAGACACTTGTTTACAAAGACTTGCAGCTTGTTACAGATGATGTCGGTAACCTTCCTTGTTTCGCAAGCATATCGTAGTACAGGCTTAATGCTGGTGTTGAAAATGCGTAGTTTGGTTTTGGTGTTAATATTGCGCGCTGCCCAAATACGGTTGAGTTTATGGAAGGCGTGTTGAGCCTTGTTAATGCGAGAATTTACATCCGCTTCGGCGCCGCCGTTTTTGGTGAGCATGCTACACTGATAGCAAAACTGATCAACATCCTCGATGATTTCTTGCATACCATCAATGGTTACTGAGAGAGCATCTTGGTTTGGGGTCTCTACACGCATGAGTTTGCTTTTTTTAAAGTTGATGAAAAGTCCTACCTACTCCGCGTTTATGACGAGAGCTTTAAGTTTGACATTGAGCTCTGATAGTCTGTGAGCCAAGAAGCAGATATCGTCACCGTAGTAAAGGTCGATAAGTTTTTGGTGCGGCCACCATTGGATACCACCCGGAGCGTCGTCGGTTGTTTTCTTGAGGACGCTTTCGAGGACTGCTATGAAAAGTAGAGGCGACAATACATAGCCCCGCCTAACCCCTTTTTGGGTTTTGAATTTAGCTCTTCTTTCCTTTGAAGAACACGCTGCACTCAGCGCCCTCGTGAAGTTTGCGGATAAGAGTGATGAACTTGTCCGGCACGCCCATATTTCTATGAGTGGACCAGAATGTGCGTCTGCTAATTGTGTCAAATGCGCGTTCAAAATCAACGAACAGCCTATACAGTGGGATCTCCACTCAGCTAAATGCTCAGTAATCCTTTGCAATGAGTTAATGTGATCAACGCAGGAACGTTTTGGCCTGAAACCATTTTTCTCAGTGCGTAGTGTGGTGTTGAGAACTGGTGATATTCTATCCAGAACGACGAAAGCAGGAACCTTTCAACAACATTAAGAAGAGTAATGCCTCGCCTTTAATGTTAGTGGAATTTGATGAGAAACCACACACATAAATGTCTTTGACTAAATCTTCTCGTAAATTTTCAAATTCACTGGTTTTTGATTTTTTAGAGCAGTTGCATACTCTTCAATACTCTCAGTATTTTCTTGTCGACGACAAAAATTTTGTGCCGTTCCATGCTATATTTACCTTCGGAATAAAATATGAGTCTTGTTTTGATAGGAAATTCGCACATGTAATCGAATCTACGTCTTAATTAAAAGAATGAAATATATGCAAAGACTCAGGTCCTAGGTGGTGTAATAATAAAACGACTTTTATTTGATTAGTCTGCTGCTATAAATTAGTGGCTCGAAGAAAAATTTTAAGCTGACATTACCAATTTTTCCATGCTACTGCTAAGTTTGATGCCTTAAGATTTATTAGCTGAATTGATATAGCGAATGACATGATATGTTGGTTTTGTCCTGATATTTGTCCTGATGACAGTGGTTTTTTCTCATTAATTAACATGCTACCTTTTTTTTCTAGATTAATTTAAGTGATTCAAGATTTGACCGACTGACTGTACTTAATTTTAATTTATTTTAAGCACATCTCTTACCGTGTAGTGAATCTAACGACTTCTATTTAACAACTAACTTTATTTAAAATAAATTTAATGCAAATTACCGTAATAATGAGAGTACGAATACTGGCAAAACTACTTCAATGTATAGATGATATATATACAGGGTGTCCCGCAATTGAGTGCAACTATTTACGGAGCTGAAAGGTTATGTTATAAGGTTATGAGCAAAAATTCGTATGGGAGGGGGGGGGGTCTATTTTTACATTCTTAGGAGATACAGGGTTAATTAATATTTCATGACTTTGGTTTACATTATTGTTTCTAGCAGAAAAACGAACTTACGTAAAACTTATTTTGATAGCTCATTTAAGGCAATAAAATCACCTTTCCAACGGTATATCAACAAACCCCATTAACTTAACCGTTACCGAGCTGTGGTCGTGTGCAGATGAAATCAATCGGTTGAAACTACCAAATTTCAACTTTGAGTGCAAATTTCTCAGAATTTTGCGTGGTGATTTTATTGCCTTTAAAATGAGCTATGAAAATAAGTTTTGTCAGTTAGTTTTTCTGCTAGACACAATAACGTAAACCAAAGTCGTGAAATATTAATTAAGCCTGTAGCTCCTAAGAATGTGAAAATAGACCCCCCCCTCCCATACGATTTTTTGCTCACCTCGACATAACCTTTCAGCTCCGTAAATAGTTGCACTCAATTGCGGGACACCCTGTATATATATATAAATATATATATATATATTCATAAGTATATAAATTCATGTATTTATTAATATAACAATATTTTATGTATTTATTCCTACGGAATTAATAATAGAATAATACTGAAAGTCTTATTTAGTCGAAATAACCTTGTTGTCGCTTGCTGGGGTAGGCGTAATGCCTCCCGAGGTTGGATGCTTATGCGGACAGTCTCCGTCGCATGGCATGCCAAGTCGTAAACTAAAACGAAAGGAAATGATTCCTAGGTAAGGCATGTGAGCAAAGTGTAGGAAAACTGTTGGTCCGTACTTCCTGCATTAGAAAATAATGCTTGAATTAAATAAAACAGTTGAAAATGCGTTTAGTTTTATGTTTTTTTAATCAGATTTCAAATTTTTTTTTGGTTTTTGGTGTTTACATCTTTTTATTATTTGGTCAGTGTGCATACACTGTTACATACCCTTAAAAAATTATTTAAATATGCGATTAGATTATTTTATTAAAAAGAAATTAAAGCTCTTGTTAATAGAGTGAACTCATTTTCAATTTAATCATCGTCTTCCTCGTCCTTCAAAATACCCAAACGTTTTGCAACTTCTTTAACATTTGCTATAAACTCCTCTTGTACCAGATTAAAGCTCATTGCTAACAAAGCAATACCAAAGAGCAGATAGAGCGAACAATAGGCTATGGACTGCTCAGACTCATCTTGAACTCCCTTTGCAGGCACAAAGTCTCCAAATCCTAAAAATTGAAAAAATTTAATTAATCAGAATGTAATAAGTATCAGAAACTAGAGTTGGAAATTATAACAGAAAGATAAAGATGTAAAACAATAACAATATGATGTTTTGAGTAAAGTTTTTATAGCCTTCTTAAATTGAAGCTCGGTCAAAGTCCTTTCAAGGGCTGAAATGGCCATTTGGTTTTTTTTTGTTCAAATTAACGGAGAACACAAGAAAATAAAATATGCAAGTTTTGCTATAAACCATTGTTTGACAAAAAACACTTGCACTGTTCTTTCAGGTAAGTGCTAATGCGCACACATGTGCGAGCGACAAAAACAGCCAGTGTTCACCATGCACGCATGCATAGGCCCACACTGCTTTGAACCAATGCAATAATTTAAAAAACAAGGCATCCATATGGTGTAGTCAGCATAGTATGTTTCTCTGCTAGTCATTTTGATTCCGTTTTGTAAGTTTTTGCAGCTCCAAAGAGCGTTTCCGTACTTAAAAAAAAAATAATAAAAATTCCAAATGAGATTTGTAGTGGAACTAAAAATGCCTTCTACGTGTCGGAAGTTTAAATTTTTGGTCTAAGAAATTTCTGCCGGTAAAAATGTTAAAACTGCTTGAAGTCAGCAGTAGTTAAATAAAGAAAATATTACAAATATTGGTAATTGCTTACTTACTTATGGCCGCATAATAAAACGCAAGCGATCACCTACATCCAATTTTTTTGTCTGGCAATTCCATTTTCATATGAAGTAAATTAAAATGTCTTTCTCTCACTGAAATTTTCTAATGAAGTATTCTGCCAGACAATTCAGTAAACCGTACCAGGAAGACCTCGTAGTTTTCATGCATGGAGGAGGATGGAATTGACATGCTCCAAGAACCTCGGATTCTTCACAACAGAATTAAAGGCCTCAAGGTTACCAACCGGTAACAGATGGCAGGCGGAGGACTTGTATCTTAGTGAGACGTATACTAGTTGTACACATGCTTCACCTATGTTCCCTGGATTTCACCGTTGTCAGAATCGGGGATGGTGCAGCTACTAGTATGGTAGCTACAGCGTATCTTCCTTACGACTTTTCCGGACCAACCACCTTCAAAAGAGGTGGAGAATCTGCTAAAGTACTGTGAGGAACGGAACATTGGAATGATGATATGTCATGCTAACGCGCACAATACTGCGTGGAGAAGCACAAACAGCAATGGCGAAGGAGAGCAATTGCTTGCATGGTACAATCTGTGGAGAGGTACAATCTGTTGGTATCAAATAGAGGAACACAGCCGACTTTCGTTGATGCGAGGCGAGCGGAAGTCATTGATGATGATTCTCATTTGCCGAAAGATGCTGAACAGAATAGAAAACTGGAGGGTCGTGGATAGGCTAACCATGTCCGACCACAGATCCATCCAGTTTAAATTCAAGTACGGAATCAGGTGTCAGCGGCATAGTAGGAAGGTAAGGACTCCCAAGAATACAGATCCTGTGAAATATGAAGCGAAGCTGAGGGAAACACGGATCCAAAATGCTATAAAAGTAGCTGGGAATACAGTGGAATTGGAAAGCCATGTCAAACATCTTAGTTCGGCCATGGTCGAAGCTTACGAGGTGGCATGTCCTATATCTTCAGTAGACGAGGGTGATCCGACGCCATGGTGTTGCACGGAACTCGAATCTCTGAAGAAGAAGGTCAGAAAGGCCTTCAATCGACACATAACAGGGCGAACCCAGAAACATGGATACACTACAAGGCACGGAAAAGGGAACTGAAGAACGTCATAATTACTACTAGTTAGGTGGCGCCTACAACCGTAAGTCGGTTTTCGCCTGGTGTAAGAAATTGCGCAAGCCATTTCTGTTTTGCGCTTGCTGGCGCCAGTTGGAAGCTCCAAGTTTCATCAGGTTTATCTCTACTTGGTCTTTCCAACGGAGATGCGGTCGTCCTCTTCTGCGTTGACCGCCGCTGTGTACCGAATCTAATATTTTCTTCGCTGGAGCGACGTCTTCCATCCGCTCAACATGACCTAGCCAGCGAAGCCGCTCGATTTTTATGCGCTTTACTATGTCGTTCGGTGTATAGCTCATACAGCTCATCGTGTTCGGAACTCGCCATTGACGCAGATTGGTCCGTAGATTTTACGAAGGATTTTTTTCTCGAATGCTCCCAAAGTATTTTCATCAGAGCTGCTCAAGGTCCAAGTTTGTGCTGCATAAACCGGACGGGCATGATTAGTGACTTATAGAGCGTGACTTTTGTTCGTCGAGAGAGGGCTCTGCCTCTTAATTGACTACTGAGCAAAGTAACACCTGGTGGCAAGAGTGTTCGGCTTACCTCTCTACTGGTATCGTTGGTGGAGTTTATTCTGGATCCGAGGTAGACGAAGTCATTCTCAACCTCGAAGGAGGTGTTGGAGGTGTTGTGTTTATTGCAAGAGCCATGCGACTCAACTCTTTTTCTTATTTAGAGATTGCTGCACTGACATCCCGTGTGCTATGGCCAATGACAATGAATATTGTGCCGCTTTGTCTCAGATCAGCAGCTCGAATGAACCTCACCGACACCGTAAAAGGCAGTCGTGGAGAGACTTTTGCTCTGGAATGGAAACTATTTCAGAAGCAAGTAGGCTTAAACAAATTGTTTCGAAAGATTCATTCTTCAAAGTAGGACTGATCTGAAAAACGGATGAAACCATGACAGAGAACCTAGAGAAGTCGATGCAAGTTCTGATGGAGGTGCATTTTCCTGAAAGTTTTAGGTCTGATGACGTGAACACCCTTGAAGAAAGGAATGCACAGGGTTGACAGACTGGAAGCAAAAAGAATGATCACTATGGACGGGGTTAAGAGTGCTCATTTGCTCCGTACAAAACATCAGGGATGAACGGTATATTTTCGGCTATGATGCAATGGGGGAGATCTCATTGCACCTAGGCTGTGGGATATATTCGTTACTTGCCTATCGACTGGGTTCGTTCCGAGAGTCTGGAGAGAGACGAAAGTTGTTTTTCTTTCGAAGCCCGGAACAAAAGATTATGCGGGGGTGAAGTCGATCAGCTTTTCGTCTTGAAAACGAGTGATGGTTGACTGTCTTGAGAAAGTTGCAGCAAACCCTGACAGAGCATAATGTAAGCCCAATGATAACAAATTGGTAGACAATATGCTCAAGCACATTGCTGCTAACATGCAGAATGTTTTAGTCAAGACTAGAGGTAGAGTAAGTAGAGGATGTCCTCAGGGCGGGGTGTTATCGCCAACGTTGTGGAACATCACTGTTGTCTCACTACTGGGTAGACTGGATGAATCGGGCGTACACACGATAAGGTATGCAGATGACATTGCGTTGGTGGTCTGTGGTAAGTTCATTGACACCATTTCTGACATCATGAAGGGAGCACTCCGAATGGTGGAGGAGTAGTGTCGAGATCAAGACCTTACCGAGAACGCAGGAAAATCAGACAGTATTCTCTTTACTAGAAAGAGGGTAGGCCTGAGGAGAGACCAACTCAGATTTTTTGGAGCTGAAATCAACATGTCCACGAAAGTTAAATATTTAGGAGTAACCCTGGATAGCAAACTGAACTGGAACGAGCATGCAGAAGATAGGATTCAAAAAGCCATGTGGATTCTGTGTCAGTGTGGACGAGTTTGTGGTCTCATATGGGGGCTTAACCTATGATGGTTAGACCTGTCATCACGTATGATTCGGTGATTTGATAAACAAGCCAGACAGCCAGAAAACTATTAAGAAGCGACTGGACAGAGTCCAACGGCAGGCGTGTGTTGGAATAATAGGTGCAATACGCACCACTCCAACAAGCGCAATGGAAGTTCTGTTAGATAAGCTGCCATTGTACTTAGAAATAAAGAAAACGGCGGCGCTAACAGCCCTCAGGATGTTGCGAAATGCTACGTGGCATGGATCAACGGCCCTACATGGTCATATGCGTATCCTTGATATTGTACAGAGAGATGCCATGGCAACATGTATGTCTTTGGACGGAAGGCTGAGACTACAACATGGCGGTAGGCCTTATTAAGCAATGGGTGGACTCGGAACACCGTACAAGGTGGGAAGAAGCTGTTAATTCCAGGCAGTCAAAGGCGACAGTGAAGTGGTCTCGTAGTGAAGCAACAAAAGTTATCCGATACAATCGGAGGACTTTAAGCTGGCTTACTGCACTGGTCATAAGACACGGTCCCTACTTGTACCATCTCAGGAAGATGACTCTGACCGAGGACGATACGTGTAAGTTATGCCTAGAGGAGCCGGAAACAGCTGCACATATTATGGGCCAGTGTCCGGCGTTGGCAAGCATAGAATGACCATTCTGGGACATCCATTTATTGACAAAGCCGAGATTGGTCAACTGACCTACAAGGATATGCTTGAGGTGACAAAGGATGCTTATTTAAGGAGCATGCTCACATATGAGTGCTCTGAGCAGTAGCATCCTTCGTCCAAAAGGCGACGAAAAGCGACCCACTGTGGTCCGCTTCGGCTTATCCCCGACTTAATATATATATATACTGCATATATATATACTGCCAGACAAAAAACCTCAAGTGGCGTGATCGCCTGCGTTTTACAAAATACGGCCTTTAATTGCTACACTGCTTTTTATTCTTTCACATACAAAGTAGACATCTGCATGAATACATTTGTTTTGGCTGCAACAATGTGTTTACTACTGAAATGAACAATATTTCAAAACATCTTTTAAACTAGAGTGCATTACCACGAAAGAAGAAAGTTGGTTGCATCGAGGTGTATTACAAAAATGTTCGCTTCCCTTATCAAACACAGCTAATGGTAAGTTTTAAGCACAAGTTGTGTAGTTTGTTAGTTAAGGCATACTACAAAAGGATTTGACACTTTTCTTCAGTTTGACTCCCTGCCAAAATTTTTTAATAAGCTTAGAAAAATTTGTGAACGTCAAGTTCACCTTTTTAACATTACCATAGGTAGCATCGTGGCTGATCATGCTTTCTTACTCAACTTTCTACCAAAATTGTCAAAATCAGTTGTTTTGCGAAAAATAACATAAGATAACAAGAATAATAATTTATACTATATATTTTATTTTTTTGTATTGTGCTGTGTTTTTTGTGAATTATTGATTAAAATTAAATAAAATTTTTATGCGTTTGTGTGCAGTATATATTAAGGCAAATAAAATACTGTCATATTCCAGAAGCACATGGCTGTTCCGTTCAAGGCTTGGTCTCAACGCAGTTTGTCACCCACCACATGTTAATTCATTTAAACGTTCACAGTCAGAAATGCCATAAATTTCATATATTTTTCAATCCCGTGTTTTGTGTATAAAAAATTGCTACTTTTTCTCAAATCTCATATCCCATTGTAATTGTTCATCCTCTTTCCTAATCTGACCTCAGATTAACGCTATCTGGCATCATTTTTTAATGGCCGTATTTTGTAAAACGCAAGCGATCTCGTCGCTTGGGGTTTTTTGTCTGGCAATAAATTTCATAAGAAAATTTCAGTGAGAGAAAAAGAGTTTGTTGTACTTTATATTAAACGGAATTGTCGGACAAAAAAACGCCAAGTGAGATGATTGCTTGCGTTTAACATATTACAGCCATAAATATTGCTGCTTAAACGCAAAAAATATAACCCTTGTTTTTAAATATTCGTAAATATTAACATGAATTCAATGTGGTACAGAGCTGAATATCTGTATCTGGTGGAAAATTCCTATTTCCAAAAAATAGGAATGGTAGTCAGGTGAAAAGCAATATGGCGGATTCACAAATTCCAAAAGCAGGTAACCAGGATTGTCAAAGAACTTTACAAAAAAACAAAAGTATAAAATAATAGGCAGGAGTTTGTTGAATTTCGAAAAGATCGTCTGCCATATTGGATTCGCCGTATTTGGTTTTATACATTAGACTCCAGATTTGGGATCAGCGACCCTTAAACCACTATATAACAAGTTAATTTATTTATTTATGTGTTTACTTATTTACTTATTCATTTGCTTATTTATATATTTATTTATTTAATTATTTATTTATTTATTAATGTGTTAATTTATTTATTTTATGCTAAGCCCTAAGACTTTATAGCATTTTAAAAAATATAACAATTCATTATTCGTACACATAATTACAAATCATAATAGCATTTTAAAACATTCTTTTATAGCATTACTTTAATAAAACAATTATTATTTTTTTAGTTTACTTAGTATTAAATTAATAAAATAAAAAATTGCCTGGCTAGAATGTGTAAGGTTGTATGTATATTCCGGATGTCATCTTGATAGTTAATAGATCGATTTATTAGAGCCGTGCTCACATATGAAACGGTAGACGGGTGCGGTCCAGCTCCTTCATATGCCAGGCAAAACGGACGAGGTCTTGCTCTGGATGACCAAGTTCTATTCTGTTGTAAGTAGATTTCTGTAAGCAGAGATTAGAGTAAAGCTCACTAGAGTGGACCTTATTTGTATGGGGAACATTTCTAAGCACTTCATGGAGCATCTCAAGGGCTCAAACTGTTCTAATTGATGAAAAAAAATTCGTGTAAAATGTTAGCAAGATCGGGTAAGCCCGTGCGCACACGGCTAAAAATTTGCAGAAGTGGATCAAAACTATTATTAATTGTTTTCTAGCACCACCAGTTTTTGAGAGAAGGTTCTTTGAAATCTAAAAGTTACAAAATCTCAAAAACCGGTGGTGCTAGAAAAAAATTAATAATTGTTTTGAAATCAGCGGATTAGTCAAAAATAATACTAATATTGCTGGGAAATTCCAAAAAGAATTATTTAGTCCCCCTGAGTTATTCAAGTAAATTGAGGTGAATATCCTTCTTAAACAGAAAAATGTTTGGAAAAAACAAAAAAAATCTTTTGTTTACTTATTCCAAATGGAATTGCAAATGAAAATATTAAAAAAACTTTTTTTTCTTGCATGTACTTCTGCAAACTTGAAGCCGTGTGCGCACGGGCTTATATGCATCCGATCTTGCTAAAATTTTACACGAATTCTATGTTCACCAATTACAGCAGTTTGAGCCTTTGGGGTGGTCTTTTTAAAATAAGGTCCACTCTAAAGCTCACACATGCAAGGCGTGATGAACGGGGTCTAGCTCCGGCACATGCCAGGCGAGACGGACGTGGAAGATAAGTCTTCTCAATTTTTGTGGACGAGCAATGAATGTCGGCAAAATTTTTCCCTTAAAATACAGTCATGATTTTAATCCGGTTTCCGGTAGGAACTGCTCCGACATAGTTGCTTGTATTCACTTAAATAAATTCTTTTTAATGATAAATATTTTTTTTTTATGTTATTTTTTATAATTTTATTAAAACCATGTTTTTCCCCATATTCTAAAGTTTGGTGGACCATCACTAAGTTATCGACACTTTTCGGCAGTTTCTAGCTATACAAATTTTTTACTTTACGCTTTTTATAAGCATTTAAAAAAATTGCTGCTTATATTTGCCAACCTGCTTTTAACGACCAAAAGAGTGAATGCATATTTATACCCATATGTTTATTGCACACATTATAATAAATATGTAATTTTTTCTTTTCTTCTTTCTTTTTCTTATTTTAATTATAAAGGAAATTCCTAAATGTTATATAATAAAAAAAATACATATATATTTCTTTCATTATGAAAATTAAAAAAAAAAAAAAATTTGTACGAGCTGGTATTCGAAAAGCGAAACCGGCAGTTTTGCCAACTGGCTATCACTGCAACTTGTATTGCATATTTAATTGTTAAGACGCATTCTGTTTTAGCATTTCGTTGTCATTTATGTGTGGCATATGTAAGAATAAAAGTAATCAAAGCAAATTAAGCCTAAATTTAATATCAAAACATAAAAATTAATAAACTGCACGAATGAAATTGACAACATAAAGTTTTTTGCTTTGAGTATATTAAAGACATTATATTGACACTACAATTATTCATGTTTTGTTTTTTTTTTGTAAATTACAAACAAAATATATTTAAAATATACATAATTTTAGTTTATTTCATTTATTTTATTTATTAACTAAGTGAAATGGAATATATTTATTTACTCTGTGAGCTCAGATAAATCATAAGGTTTTTATTCTGGACGATATTCTGGACGATATTCGCGATTCAATTATGTAGGATAGAGTATACAATTTCACAATTGCAGTACTTCACGTTTGAATAAAAGTTTTTAGTTAAAATTAGTAGTCCTGTGTGGCGTTAAAGCGCCAAAATAGAAAATATCTACTGATAGGTAATTTTGTTTTTATATTAAGGACTATTTTTACCTTTGAATCAAGGATTTCATAGAAACTTTCTATGTTTCTGTTGAATTGTTAAGTAGCCCAGTTATTACTTATCAAAGCTTTACAATAAAAATATATCACATACTTTTAGGCATCACAGAGGAATTTGGCATTTTCCATAGAAAATTGTATCAGCATTTTTTTAAAAATACACAATATTTAATAAAAAATAATACCTTATTGCACATCTACAGAGCATAATAATAATATAGAGAGTTCGAGGTGCGTTCGTTAGTACATTATAGGTTCAATGAAAAAAAGAGATTTTTAAATGTTTGTGTTATATTGGAGATATGCGTGGATGTGGGCGGATTTCAAAATACTATAATATGTGCTCTAATAGAGCTAATAGTGACTTAAATACAAAATTTCATCGATCTACGATCTCGTTCCTGAGTTTTAGATGCTATGCAAATATTGTATGGGAGGTGGCCGTGGCAATTTTTTTTAAAATCTTTTGATTTGAATTTGAATTTGAATTTGAGATGTATATTAAAGGTAAAGGGGGTGAATAAAGACATCTTTTATATTAGTAAAAGGATTGTTTACTTTTTAAATTTTAAAATATATTTATTACATAAATTAATTATGAGGTAAATTGATGAATTTCATTAATAGTAACGTCATTATTAAATACTGCAATATTAGGTTCATGGTAATCGTGAAAACATAGCATCAATGGTTGTACCATATCTAGTCGTTCCCATTGTTCTTCCAGAAACTAAATCTAAATTAACTCTTCTTTCAAAAATTGTATTAAGCGCAATCGTTTATCTGTATGATGAAAAATGTCCTTAAATTTCTCATATTTTTCTATTTAAGATCAATTTGTAGACATATTCTGTATCAAATGTCCCGTTATATGTCAAAGCAATAAAAATTCTAGCTAATCCTTAATCCAGCAAGTTTTATTTAATTGAATCGACTTATTCAATTTGAAGTATTTCTACTTGCCTACAAAATCACTAAAATAGCTATGTTTTGCTTGATCTTATTTGCGAAAAACTCAGTTTAGGCAAAGCAGCATGAAAAACAACGATTTTGTGCTGTTTTTAAAATATTAATGTTTAATATTTAAATAAACCGACGAATTTTTAACTTATTTCAATGAAATAAAACTTGTTGGATTTATAATTAACGCTGACTTCGAAACGCTTGATTTTTTAGATAACGCTCGATTTCACTCGCCATAAAATGTTCATACCGTGGGCAATATATGAAATCGATTCTAAAGTAGTAAACTCCAAAAATATATCGTTTTAAATTTTGTGTTACATGGGAGGTAGGTGTGGATTTTTGTGGATTACAATATATTTCTGCATTTGTTAGAAAGTTTTTTCCAATTTACACACCAAATTTCATTAGTCTACGACGGCTCCTTCTATTTTATTCCATACGTTATATGAGATGAAACCACTGTGCACCGTTGCTTTGCTCGGCGTGACAAACAGGGCCGAGGACTTATTCGGGTACGATCGCAAAACATTTGCAGGATTGTGGAAATTACCAGTTGTAAAGTTTAAAAAATTCAATTACTTGTGCATATTCAGGTAAACTGGAAGATTTGAGTACCGATCTAAGATATATGTTTGAGATTTTTTCAGCAATAGAAAGTAGTGTTTGCTCTGATAACTTGGACAGTAAAAATCCCTATCCGAATATTGAAAATATATATATAATGTATGTGCAGAAAATACATTTTTCGAACTTTAGACTTAAGTTAAATTTATTTAATTTAAGTGAATATATGCTCCTTCTTCTTTCATAAAAATGCATAAAAATTACCATTAATATGGTGATAAAATTTTTTTCAAAATTATTAAAGACTCTCGATATTTAAGAAAAATATTCTTGACTGTGATAGATCCTATATAACAACGCAATAAATTTTCTCACGTAGAAAATGTATCCTATCGATGATTTTCGATTAGAGCAAAGAAGTCAGTCAAGAAGCTTTTGATTGTATTATGATAGCGAAATGAATATTAATTGCTGTAAATTTAAATGTTCGTATTGAATTTGAATGCTACGGATTACACAAATATGATAGACCTTCAAAAAGTACATATCACAAAGCCTCCTGTTTTGGAAGATTGTTCCACAGAAGATTTTAAAAATATAGTTAAAAATGGTGATAATCATAATTTAGCCGTTTACCATATACCTTGTCACACGCAAGCCGTAGAAAGAGCTGTTAAAATGTAGGGTACTCATGTGTAGAGTACCAATACAACCAGCATTGCCATTAAATTAAGTCATTTCAGTTAATCACTTTTAAATCACTTTTAAAATAAAAACTTAGAGCCGCGGCGTTTTTAAGCGTCGGCAAAATTATTAGGCAGGTCCTATTAAAAATATACGCGAATCCTTTTTTTAAACATTACATGGCGATTCTGCCAAATTCGTTCGCGAAATTTTTGCCGACGGCATCGCAAAGTGTTTCTGAGAACGTACCGACTGAATAAACTCGAACGCACCAAAATACGTACCATCAAATTCTGACCAGCATCAGCGTCAACTAAAAAATATAGAGGAACGATTGACAAAAATCATTTTCCAAAATTCCAGCAACGAAAAAACCGAAGCACAAACGCGGTGGAAAAATTGTAAAACTGTGCAGAGGCATTGCAGCCAGGCCAAGAATCGTTAACAACGACCCACCACCACCATGGCATCACGCAAGCCTGATCTGGCGTGAAATCGACGCACTGGAATGGGAGCTGGAGGATCATTTGAAAAATAAAAATAAAATAAATTTCAAAATTATATATTCTTTTTATAATAATGATTTATATTTAATTTTAAAATTTAAATTTTTTCCAATTATATATATACAAAAAAAAAAAACACTTTATGAATTTATAACATAAATGAATGAAACGAAACATGAAATTTTAATAACAAAAGAAAAACAATTTTTTCATATCATTCTTTTTGGAAACTTTTGTCACTTGTTTTCTTTCTCCTTCTTGCACTTTTATGCCATGCATTTTTTTTAATTCAATTAAAACACCAACAGAAATTAACACCTCAAATCGTATTGAGTGTGATTTATATGTTTTTTTTTTAAATTTTTTTCGTGACGAAAGTTTTGAAACACTTTATATTGATATAAATAAAAATACTCTATTTAGTTTTCCGATATTATACGCGACGCACATTTTGTTGCACTTAACACTAACAACTTAATCTTCTAATCTCTTTTTTTTCCTTATTCGCACTCATTCAGCGTATGCACTTGTTTTGCTGTATTACGTTTTACATATATTCCACAACAC
Source organism: Coremacera marginata (assembly GCA_914767935.1). NCBI lineage: Eukaryota > Metazoa > Arthropoda > Insecta > Diptera > Sciomyzidae > Coremacera > Coremacera marginata. Next base: position 107,357,674 of record OU612047.1, read on the forward strand.
AAAGGGTGTTTCAGAGACACAATATTTTTGTAATTTTTAAATATTATAAGGGTATTCATGTCTACTGAACGGAAACTATAAAAAATAATATTTTACTACTGAAAAAACTCCTAAAAAATCTCTGAAAAACTGAAATTAGAGGAAAAGCAAAAACAGAGAAGCCGGAGAATATAAGGAACATAAATTAAAATATATAAATGATTTAAAATTTGAAGTACAATATATTGTTAAAAATGATGAAAATCATGACATTTTAATTAAAGACTTTTTTGAATTATATGAAGAATTAAAGAAAACCATTAGAATTTTACCAATTAAAGAAAAAATATTAAAAACAAATAATTTGTAAAAATGGCCAGTTTTGACATAAATACAGTAGTTAAAACCTGCAAATTTTTAAAGGTAATTTTACACATTAAGAGGAGTTTGTAGTACAAGCAGAATTACTACATGATATTTTAAAAGCAGAAGATAAGGAAATTTTTATTAAATATGTGTATAATTTTAAACTAACTGCTCAAGTTAGAAGTATTTTAGGACGTCCAAACAGGCCTTCGACATTTATCGATTTCGAAAAATTCATTGGAAAAGGCTTATCCCAATCCAAAAACTTTACAGCAAATATTAAGTGAATTTGGTACACTTACACAAAATATCAAAACCATTACTCCATTTGTTTGACCATTGTAGTAATTAAGTCATTGATTGTTGAAATTTCCGAACAATTAAGTTCTTTCGAGATAAAAAGTCTGGACAGCCCGACTAAAGAAGCAAAAAACGCAATATACAAAGTCAACGAGAGCATGGCATTAAATGTTTTTATTGAAGGTGTTAATCCCGAATATAAAACCATTCTATTGGCAAATGCACCAAAAACATTTAATGAAGCCGTTGAACGATGTATAACGGTGGAAGAATGCTTAGGCTTAGACAGTGTCAAAATTTTCCAAATTCAAAATAGAAATAGTTCAAGAGAACAATTTAATCGAAACAACATCAGATATAACAATAGTTCCCACAACAATTACAGAAATAACACAAGCAATTATCAAAATAATAACGTCGCGAATAACAATTACAGAAATCATAACAATTATAATAGAAATTTTGAAAATTTCAGATACAACAATAACAACTATAACAATAATTCAAACAGAAATAACACATTTTCGAATAGAAACAATAATTTCCAGAACAATAATACAAATCGAGACTATAATTTTTCAAATAATAATACAAACAGAAACAATAACAATTTTAATAGAAATGAAAACAGAAACCTAAATAATAGAAACAACGCGCAGGGAAACGGTTATGGCTAGGAAACAGATACTGCTACCAGCAGAGGCCAAATTTAATTTTCAAAATTTATAAAAAGTTAACAAACTACATAACTTTAAAATGCAAAAACAACAATAACTATTTAACATTTCTGATAGATACTGGAGCTGATATCTCCATTTGTAAAATAAATAATATAAATGATATTAATACCAAAAACATCTCAACATTAACGGGTATAACGCAATTAAATGTATTGGCACAACAAATTTAAATTTAATACTAGAAACAAAACAAATTGAACATAATTTTCTTATAGTTGAAGATGATTTCCCAATCGAAACATTTCTATTAAAAAACAGATTTTGAAACATATACTCTAACTCTGGTTATAAATGAAAGAGAATTCATTTTACCAATAATTTTAAAAGATTTTCATAAGAAAAATATCACTATTCCTGCCAGATCTGAAACAATTGTACCAATCAATCTCAAAATAAATGAAGATAGTATAGTCTTGAATAAAGAAATAACTGATGGTGTATTTCTAGGCAATAGTATAGTACCAGCAAATGGATTCCCACATATTCAAATATTAAACACTAATGAAAAAGAAGTTGTTTTAAAAAAAATAGATGTAGAAACTTAACCACTTAAAAATTATAATATTTTTACATATAAAAAAATCAAACAGATTAAATAAACTTTTAAAAGACATAGACATTGGATGCAATGAACCAGAAGCTAAAAATTCTGTAGAAGAAATTCTGTAAAGGAATATCAATACATATTTCATCTCCCTGGAGAACATTTAAGCGTAAATAACTTTTACACTCAAGACATCCAAGCTATAGATTCGACCCCAGTTTTAATTAAAAACTATAGACTACCACAAACACAAATGACAGAAATAAACGAACAGGTAAATCAATTATTAGCAGACAATATTATTGAAAATTCAGTTAGCCCCTATAATTCACCATTACTGGTTGTACCCAAAAAATCAGCATATGATAAAAAAAAAAATGGCGATTAGTAGTAGATTTCCGTAAGCTAAATGAAAAGATTGTGAATGATAAATTCACAAAGGAGAGCTAAATACTTCTCGACTTTGGACATGACTAGCTCTTTTCACCAGATAAATTTATACGAAGACTCGCGACCATTGACTTCTTTTTCGACAGCAAACGGACATTTCCAGTTTAAGCGTTTGCCATTTGGTTTAAAAATATCGTTCAATAGCTTCCAACGAATTCTCACAATAGCATTAAGTGGTCTAGATGCAGAAGCCTTTATTTATGTGGATGATGTAATTGTATTTGGTTGCAGCTTAGGACACCATAATCAAAACTTAGCAAAAGCATTCGCCATAATGAGGAAATTCAATTTAAAACTAAATCCAACTAAATGTTCTTTTCTTAAGCCAGAAGTATTATACCTTGTCCATCTCATAACTCCTAATGGCATAAAAACAGACCCAGCCAAAAATAAAGTTATAAGAAATTACCAAGTTCCAACAAACGTGGACTAAGTCCGAAGATTTGTCGATTTGCAAATTATTATACACGCTTCATACCCAATTTCGCTCATATAGCCAAAGATTTAAATTCACTTTTAAGGAAAAACACAAAATTTGATTAGAACGAAAGTTGCCAAAAAGCATTTGAAACCCTAAAAACAAAACTTTTAAACCCACCAATACTGCATTACCCTGATTTTGATAAGCCGTTTGTAAGCCGTTTGATAAGCCATTTGCACGATTAAAACAAACCTATAATAGAGAAAGAGCTTTTAGCCATACACTTGGGCGATAAATTTTTTTAGACCCTATCTATAGGTAGAAAATTTTCGGTCATAACAGATCACCGACCATTAGTATCTCTCTTCTCTCATAAAAACCCGTCTTCCAAGATGACTCGCATAAGATTAGATCTATGCGATTATGATTTTGATATTATTTATAAAAAAGGAAAAATGAACACCAATGAATACCGATGCATTGTCAAGAATAATTTTAAACAGCGACTCTTTAAAAGCTATGATTCCAACCGGAATGGAAAACAGCAAACAAAATATACTAGCCATAACAAGAAGTATGAATAAAGATAAACATACAGAAAACACCGATTTAAACAAAAAAAATGTCTTCCTAAGAAAAGCCCGATTAACTATTTGTTTGGTAATGTACGCCTATATCAGACATTAAAGAAAAGTTAAGATTTATAACACAGAAAAATTTTAAGGGTACCCAAAATAAAGTAGATAATGAAGTTATTGCAAGATGCAGCGATAATCCACTGTTCACACCGCTGACTTTGGAAAAACTGTTATCAAAAATGCATAATTTAAAAATAGAAGAGCTAGCGTTGAATAAAAATGATGAAATATTTAAAACGATTGCAATCGATAGATTTAAAGATTTATTTAACAATTTAAAAAGAAATAAAGAAAGTTTAAAGATTTTAATATAAGAAAAACCAAAAAGAATAGTCGACAAAGAAATACAAAATAAAATAATTGAAGAATACCATAATTCGACTTACGGAGGTCACATGGGTATTAGAAAAACAATATCGAAACTTAAACAAAAATACATATGGAAACATATGAGCAAAATGATAAAAAATTATATAAATAATTGTAAACAATGCCAAGTCAATAAACAAACATAACATACAAAAGAAAAATTAACGATGACAGACACGCCTGGAAAAAGTTAGTGAAGTATCTATAGATACTGGAGGACCTTTACGGTTATCAAATAATTACAGATATATACTTACTATGCAGTGCGACTTAACAAAGTATGTAATAGGATGTCCAATGGAGACTAAAGACGCAAAGACAGTTGCCAAAACATTAGTAGAGAACTTAATTTTAATATATGGTTATATCGAAGTTTACAAATCAGATAGAGGTATAGAATTTACCAATGAATTAATGTCGGAAATATGCAGCCTTTTGAACATTAAACAAATGGAAACAAACAAATCTTATCCCATATCACAAAACACTTGCTATAAAGAGCGAGATGCATATATGTACCTTTTCCTATAAAAATTTGACATTTGCAAAATTTGTGAATAAATCATAAATTAATTAAATTCTGCAAGTTTAATGAATGCAAGACGTGCTATCATACGTGCTAGATAATTATTATTGTGCTAATATCTTGCTTTAATTTATTATTATTTAAAGTGTCTCTGCTGGCACTTAGAATTGGATTACTCAACTTGTGAAGACTTATTCAATTGAGGAGCAAGCAGCAATCTCTAACAACTTGACCAGCATCAGCAGCAAAATTGGCAACATTAACTGCCACACTCGCTTATAAGAATCAATTAATTGTACACGCCCTGGTGAAACGAATTAAAGTCATTGAAACCTTGGCATCCGCCACAATACAAAACAGATGACGAACAAACTTACTATAGCAATAGTCATCGCGCTTGTGGTACTCATTTGTCTGGTGGTCAGTTTAAACTTTTATTTTATGTGCTACTTGAATCGCAATCCTCGATTCTTTATGTATAGCAATAAGCTGCTGTGCAACTACAAACCAGCGCCGTATGAGAATGCGTTGGTTCTATGGGATATTGCTAACTGGGTGAGTATCAAGTGTACCCAACCTGTATCGTCATCCATTTTACTTTATTTCTTATCTAGTGGCCGCAAGAAAATGAAATATATCCGCTGTATGACTCTTCAATGGATCAACTCCTGCAAACACTTCGACGCAAACCTATAACCAAAGTCACCAACTGGGCACACAATTGTAGCTGCTCGTTAAGTTAGCTAATCATCAGAAGCTTATCTTCAAGCCACAGTGGTATGAACGTGATGCCATCATCGAAGGTCCCGTCTTTGATGGTAAAGATCGACATACTGCCGAAATTTTTGCATTTTATCTAGGCGCTGCGCTCGATTTTTGCTGGACACCCATTGCGGTCGGGCGTGTGGTGAATCTGTGAAAAAAAAGCAGATCTCTTCGATGCACAGTGCTGCGAAATGGCATGCTAGACTGAAAAAAATTCGAAATCTAATTTCTTGATTCTGAACATGAACTCTTAAGAAATATCCACTGATGTCAGAAAAAAAATTTTATTTATCTCCGCTTTCTAGAAAAAATACTAAATTTGTTGAATGTTGATAGCCCAAAAAGTAATATTTTTGAAAGTTTAGCTTATGAGTTTTCTAGTTATATTTAATTGTATGTTAAAAATATTTCTCAAAATCCAAATGAGCTGAAACTGCCAGGCTTCATAAATAAGATATGTTGTTTTGAAATGAATTCAATAATGTATCTTCAAAAATGTTGGCGGTATAAAAGAGTATATATGGATATGTATGCGTAAAAACTGAAAATTTGGGAAAACATTTTTGGAAAATAAAAAAATACAAAAATTGAAATAAATTTATTTTCCAATTTGTATTTGCTTGTAACTTTTTAATATTTTGTAATATTGCCAAACAATTGTTGATATTGCCGCAAAAAAACTTGACAGCTTGACAGAACACAAACTACAACTATAAAAATGAATATCATATGTATAGCATGTGATCAACTTTTATAGCAAAGTTGCTCAAGAAGTTGAACTTTTCGATCTCCTAGCATCACAAGAAATCACAGGGGATATCACATGCTATAAAAATTGAAAAAGTAGGCCTGTTTCACACTCACATTCATCAATGCCATAAGATAGGGTTCACATGCTATTTCTTTCTTGCAAAAAATGTGATACTAGAAGATAATAGAAGATCACATGGAAACGCGACATAAGGAAACTTATATCAATTTTTTTGAAAAATTCAGGTGTATTTTACGAGTATTACGAAATAACGGATAAAGGTATTCTTAAAAATTTTTGTACATTTTTATAGAATTATTTCACGTAATTTCTTCGCAATAATTAAGAATAAATAAAACTAGTAAGGGTGGAGCTTCGGCAGGGTACCGAAGCTAAAATACCTCCGCGGCCATATTGAAGTATATTCGAAGTCTTTAGCCATGTCATATACGATCACATTCACTTTTATATATTAACGAAAGTTTTCCTATTTTGATGACGTCACTTTGTATGAGAAGTAGGCGTGGTTTTGATCCGATTTTGCCATATATCATAGAGATGGTTCATATTATATGTCAAAGATAAAGTGCAAAATTTCAAGACATTTCATTAATTTTTGTGGATTTTTAAGAGATTTAAGTTTAAAATAAAGGTAATTTGTATGGGAGGTAAGCGTGGTTTTCATTTGATTTTGCCAAATATCATTGTGGTGGTCTATATTATATATCAAAGCCTTTATGCAAAATTTGAAGACATTTCTTTAATTTGAACAGATTTTGAAGAGATTCTACTTTTAAAATAAAGTCACTTTGTATGGGAGGTAGGCGTGGTTTTCATCCGATTTTTCCAAATTTCGAGCAAGGATTATGACTGAAGAGTAAAGCTGACCTGCCAAATTTCAAGGCATTTCTTTAATTTTTGTGGATTTTAAAGACATTTTACGGTTAATATAAAGTCACTTTGTAAGGGAGGTAGACGGATTTTCATCTGATTTGGCCCATTTTCGAACTTGATCTTCCGTTTTTAAAAATAAACTTATATTTTGAATTTTATCGCGATAGCTTTGAAATTGCGGCTGTAATCGTGTCGACAGACGGACAGACGGTCACACAGACGGACACACGGAAATCGACTCAGGAGATGATGCTTATCAAAAATATATATATTTTTCTATACCTGCCACGCCTCCTTGGCGTTACAAAGGAATGACAAAGTTAATATACCCCTTACGCAGTACGCGTTGGGGTATAAAAATAAAATAAAGAAAACAGCTATCTTTTTTTTTGGGCAGAATATCTGGGATTTGAAAAGTCTGAAAGTACACACTTAAGACTAGGCATTGAAATCGAGTTTTTCAAAATTTTTAATGCTTTTCATCTGAGAGTAAAAATAGGAATGTGCGATTTTGTAGATCTTAAAAAAAACTTGTCAATCCCTGAAGAAAAAGTTGCTTAAGTAAGTTCCCAAAAAAATTTCCCGCCGATTTTTTATTGGTGCCCAGGAGAGTTTATTATTACGATGAAATGACGTCACACAAAGACAAAATGTGTTTCTTTAATACTGCTTTAAAAACATACAAACATTTAACTCCAATATTTCGTAATCCTCTCATAAAACAAACCGAAATTTTTCAAAAAAAAAAGGATATAAGTCCCCTCAATAAAAAATTCACAGCTTAATAAAATTAAGTGTGTATTTTTAAAATTTAAAATAAAGTTTGATAAAATATAAGTAATAATAATAATTTATTATCATACTAATCAAAATACTATTATATTACTAATATGTATTACTTTTTCCCTAATTCGGTAATACAACTTATTACTAACATCGTAAGTAATAACATCCAGTAATGTTATTACTTTTTTGCTAATTACTTATGACATACTACTTTGTAATAGTTTTTCAATCAATAGAATCTTAAAGTTTATCTTTTGTATATAAATAAATTATCTTGTGCAGCTGATGTGCATTTCAAAATTTGTCATTTATTCAAATTACTTATTCTTATCTTCGTTTTCACGTTGTACTTAAACGAAGAAATAAATTGAGTGATGGCTTGTTTGAAAATTTGTAATAACATATCTTTAGTTATGATAAATTAAAAAGCACACTAGCGATGAGCAAGATACAAGAAGCAATAGATTTTTCTATGGAAAATAGTATTGCTTCTCATGTCTTGCCTATCGTTGGTGTGCTTTTTAGTGACACAAAATAAAGCAGCTAGTCTCTTTTTAAAAATGTAAAAATGTATACAAGAACATATGAGTTTATGAAATATTAAATAAATAGTTTTATATATATGTAATTGTATATGCATAAGAAAACGAGAAATTTTGAGTTTTTATACTCTTTCATTTCTTTTAATTCTTAGCAAAAAAGTGTTCCGGATACCTGGCGACCTCCGGTTCTACTCAGCCTTACCCAGGTACTGCGGCTCTCTGCCTGGGTGGACCTTCCTTTCTTCGCCACCCGTTGGAATTAAATATGGATGAACAAAACCAAAAAAATACAAGGAAAGAAACAAGAAGGGTCCGGACCCCAGACAAAAAACCCGGTAGGAACCTTTGGTTCTGCTTTAAGAGCTGTGGCACCACCTAGCTCCACACCTACCAAGGGTCAACCGATGATAGTGATACCATCAAATCATCGCCCTCTATTAACAACAGCAAGCACATCGAAAGCCTGTGCATATGGCAGTGGACCCTCTGGCTCCTTAAGCACTGGTGGTAATCGACGCGGAGACGCGGGTTCAACTAGTGTGGCGGATATGGTAAGAAGGGATCCCCTTAAGGCAGGGTACTCAGAATGCAAGAAGGCATCCCGATTTCTTTGACGACTGGCCATTAATCCTATTAAGGAAGATCAGATCTCGAAGGAAGACCTTATTAAAGTAAGGGAGGATGTCGAATGGGCGAATAATGTGTTACCGGACTTCACCATTGAGCCTCCCCGTCCAAAGCTTCCAGCTACAAAGAGGAACCTATTGGTGGAGGAACCAAACGCCCGCAATCCGGTAGCTAAGAGGGCCAACACCCAAGGGGTAGGAGTAGCATAATTGCAGGGGTCATAGACCAGAATAATGAAGATGGGAAGATTCCCAACCACCTATGGAGCTGGATAGAGGCTTCTCTGGCGAAAGTCGCCATGCAGGTCCTTCCTGTGCGGATGCAGGCTGGTTTCAGGATAATGTCCAAGCTGATGGCCTGTAATGGCGCAAGATCTGCCGAGCTGTTCAAAGCGGCGATCGAAGATTCGGTGAGGTCTACCCAGGTGCCCAACTTAAAGCCGTCGATTCGGACGAGATTCCGTCCAGACCCAGAGCCAGAGTCCGGGTTCCAGTCACCCCATCTGAGCCTGAGGACATTATAGAAATGCTAAAGACTTTCAACCCAGCTATCTCCATGCAAAACTGGAAGGTACTGAAGTTGGAATCCAGAGCCGAAGAAGAATAAACCGACTCCAAGAGATCCAAGATGGAGGTGTTACTGATCCTCAACAATAAGTGTCTAAACCAGTTGTTAAAAGGCAACTGCACCTTGAACTATGGGTTTAGTAAAATCTATCCTAGGATCTATAAAACAGACACGGTGTCTCTAGTGCAAAGCAGCATCCGCTGCTCTCCAGCATCTCCTGGCAAAGGGAGATGTCGACTTGGTGCCGATTCAGGAGCAGTGGATTATCAACAATAAGATGCTCGGCCTGAACACACCAAACTATAACATATATTATGTTTCCAACAAAGGTAAAACTCGTACACGTGTTTTGGCTAAAAATAACTTAAACTGCTTTATTCTCCCTCAGTTTAGTCACGGGGACCTCACGGTGGCCAGTCTGGAGCTGGGCCCCAAAAAACTCAGGATAACATCGTTTTCTTTTCCGTATGATGAGCCTGTACCCACGCTGTCATTCAAGGAACTCCTAGAGCGAACCAATCCAGCCACACACATTATTCGGGTTGGAGACACTGACGCTCACCATTCGCAATGGGGCAGTCGTAACAGCAATGCTAGAGGTGACTCTTTTAGATAGAAGATATTTATTCATGGAAGGTTTTAAAGCAACATTCTTTCTTAGATCATCGGTATATAGCTTTCGGTTGGGAAGAAACCAGTCAATCCTTGCCTCAAAAAGTAAGAAATCTCCGCAAGACAAACTGGAGATGGTATCATAAACTCATCAGGTTAAACCCGTGACGGTTAACCAGCTGTCGCGCTTCATGCAGGGAGAAGGCTACATGGTTATTGCTTATGCTGACGATATCTCAATCGTATTTAATGGAAAATTTCCTCAGACTCTCCATCAACATATGGGGAGAGCACTCTCAATACTTTCGAGATGGGCAACCTCTTGTAGTTTAAGTGTTAACCCAGAGAAAACGGATCTCATTCTTTTCACTAGGAAATATATAACTACCAAACTTAAGGAACTACTAAAGTTTTTTAAGCGGAAAAAACCCTGTATTGAAAGTTTAATATTTAATTTAACGGTTTTTTTTTAGATAAATTTTGTTTTTACATTATAATTATATATATTTTGAAGAAAAGTTTTTGAATTTTTGGATAACAAATATTTAACCATATAGCAGGAATTTGAAGTTTAATAAAGTACCTTAAATACGCGGTGGACACGATTTTTCACAGCTTGTTCATCTAAAAAAGAAAAAAAAAAAACGAATGATTAAGGTCCCTTTAAGGGTTTTTGAGCTTTTGATCGAAGATTTTAAAAAAATTGTGATTTTTACCAAAATGACGGCTAAAGAACTGAGTTTTGACTGAAAAAGTCATTGTTTTTAGGTTATAAAATAAAAAGTATTTCTCTAAAATAAAAATCAAACTACCAAAAGTACCGATCATATTTGCTTAATAAGTTAAACAAATTTGGTAGCGATCCTTAGCATAGTTTTCGAGTAATGCTGTCCAGCGGTTTCAAACAGCCTTTTCGAGAAAAACGAGTTTAAAGTTTAAGAAGTACTTTATTTAGGTAAACATGAGTTTTTTCCACTTGTGTTTAAATTAAAAATTTGGGAGCAAAATAAATGAGGTTTTTAATTTCGGTGGCACCAAATGTGTCTCAGCTTAAAAAAATACACTTGAGTGTATGAGTACATTGAGTCTAGTACATTGTCTTCTCTTTGGAAGATTGTGCTTATAACTACAACATTTTTTATTTAATCGATTCAAAACTTTCTGAGAATATTTTTAAGATGTTAAACATTCGAAAAATGTAAGAAAAAAAAAATGTGATTTTTGGTCGCCGAAAAACTTTAGTAGGCCTTTAATACCTCCGCGTCTAAACGGCACGAGAATAATTTTTAGTGACAGCACGAAATACCTAAGAGTTATTCTGGATAAGAAGCTTATCTGGAATGATAATATAATAGAACGTGGTAGGAAGGCAATCATAGCTCTTTTTGCTTGTAAAAAATCGATAGGTGAAAAATGGGGTTTCTCCCCCAAAATAGTACGCTAGATCTATACAGCAATTGTCCGCTCCATACTTACTTATGGCTCACTGGTGTGGTGGAGGGCCCTTGATAAAACAACTGCACTTCAGAAATTTGCAAAGGTGCAAAGAAGTGCAAGTCTATGTATTACTGGGGCACTGTCCACAACACCAACTGAAGCTTTAAATGTCATGCTTCAACTTCCTCCTTTTGATATCTTTTCCAGGGAATATGCTTACACAGTAGCTCTCAGACTAAGAGAATCAGGAAATTGGATAGGTAATGGATGCGGTCACACAATTATTCTGAACTGTCCCCGACAAACCAGACTAATGTGTGTCTTGCTTAAATCTTGAAAAGAACTACGAAGTTCTCATCCCTTCACGGCTAGACTGGGCTAACAAAACCCCCCTTAAAACAAACTGCATAAAAATCGTTACAGATGAATGAAAACTTCGAGAACAAGTAGGGGGAGGTATTTACTCCCAGGACCTTAAAATCGAAATATCCTTTAGAGTTCCAAATTATTGTAGTGTTTACCAAGCGGAGATGGTTGCAATTCACGAAACCGCTAAGATTCTGGGTCAAAAAGTCCTTGAAGGAAAAATTATTTTCATCTTCTCAGATAGCCATGTGAATGCCGCAGATCTCTTAACGAGATAGCAAGGCTATTCAGGATCCACCTCATATGGGTACCTGGACACAGGGAAATCGAGCGCAATAACTTGGCAGACGAAGTATCAAGTGATGGTACGATCTTTAACACCCTCTTAAATGAGGGCCTTGTTGGTATACCCATCTACAAGCTCCTCCTACAAGCTCCAGTGCAGGAAGAAATCCTTAAGTCTTGCACAAGAACGCTGGGAGTACCTTGACACATGTAGGACTTCTAAGTTGACGTGGCCTTCCTACGACTTAAAACGCACCAACTCACTGATTGAATTATGCAGGGTAAACCTGTCAAAAATAATAGGAATCCTCACGGCTCACTGCATAATCGGAGCGCATGCTCTTCGGTAAGGACCTATAGGAAATGATTTTTGCAGAAGCTGCAGATGTGAGGAGGAAGTAGAAAGTGTTCAGCCCCTCCTCTACGAATGTCCAGCCCTTGCTAAAAGGAGGATGGATGACTCTGGGTCATCCCTTCTAAACGGACTTGCCGAAGTCTCATGCCTGGAAATTAGGGATATTCTAAAATTCATTACCCGCACGAACTGGTTTGAGCAGGGAAATCTCTAGGGTTCAAAGGATATTATGTGGTACCACAACGGGCCTGCACTGGCCTGGGTGTCGAGTCTGCTATAGACTTTCTTTTTATTTTTTTTTTCGCGAAGGGGCCATCGTGCAGGTGGGAGTGTGCGATTCTTACGCACTAAACCTAACCTCCGCATTGAATCGTCGTCCTTGTATAAGTCCCGTGGGACCGTCGCAAAGCATGACTTCACGGAGCATGGGAACAGCACTGAGCTGGAATCTGATGGACTTGTGTCCGTATTCTATAAGATTTGGTCATGGGCTTGTATATAAACTCTACCTTATCTATTTCGCAAACGCTCAACTCTTCGCAGTTCGTCGATAATCAGTCGTGCCAGGGTGCTGACCACTGACCAGTTAGCTTCATTTCTCAGCATAAGGGTAACCAAGTTTTGATCAGTTACCGTTTCGCCGAGACTGACCGAATCTAGCATTTTGGAACTTGGGGCACTCGAAGAGGACATGGGCCGCGTTTTCTGGCATACTTCCCTCGCAATGGGTACAATAGGGATCTGCTACGTGCTTGTATTTGTGCGGATATGTACTGAAGCAGCCGTGCCCGCTTAAAATCTGCGTAATGTAGAAGTTCATGGAGCCGTGAGTTCTACCAAAGCAAGCGGTAATATTAGGGATGAGCTGATGAGTCCACCGACCCTTAACTAAACTATCCCAGCGATCCTCCCACTTACCAGGCTTCTCTCCCGTGCGAGTCTTTTGTGATCTGTTGGGCTTTTGGCTGTTGGCTTCGAACAGCGTTTCCTCTACTAGAAGGTCGACCACAACCGCTAAGTCATCCGCAAAGCCGACGATCTTGACGCCTGTAGGAACTGCGAGTCTAAGGACGCAGAGAGCCGCTACCTTTTGATATTAGCACAAGCTTTTGCGTCTTCCATTGTGCGGGGAATATGCCGTCTGTGAGACAAGCGTTATACAGCTGTACGAAGGCTTCTGTTTGGGCTGCGATGGCCATTTTTAGCGCTCGGTTTGGGATTTTATCTGGCCCTGGGGCTTTGTCGTTATGAACAGCATTGGAGATTTTTATTACCTCTTCTGCGGTTACCATGGAAATGACTTGCACGTCGCCATGATCAATGACGGGCTGCATCGGTGGTTGCTGAGGGAAGAGCACACTTACAATGTGGCTAAGTATGTGAGGGCACGTGGGTGGTGGTCGTCCGAATGACTTCATCTTTTTCATTACCAGTCTATAGGCGGTACCCCATGGGGTTACGTCCTCTTCGTCGCATAATTGCAAGAAGCACTCGCGCTTCCTCGAACGAATCTTCTGTTTGAGCAGCTTCCTGCGCTCTCTATAGACCTCGCGCAGTTCTTCGAACCTGTCGGTCCCTCTGGCGCGGTAGTAATTTCTTCTGGCTTGGTGGCATTAGCTGCGTGCTTCGGTGATTTCGGAGGACCACCAGTACACAGGCTCGTGGTGGTGCTTGCTTGGTCTTCGCAACATCATCGCTGCGTCGCAAGCTCTTTTCAGCTACTATGTTGCTTGCCTATCCATATTCTGTGCTGAACCAGTGAGGTGTATGTCAGCCATCATTGCTGTGAGGATACCTCCTTCAAGTGTTTCGACCTTGTATGATGACTCGCTATGGGGCCTCTGCTCCGTCGGTTGGTTTGCCTTTCCAATGTGTACACGATGGCTTGGTGATCGCTATGCATATAGACGTCGCTTACTTGCCACTGCACTTGCGTGCTCAGGTCACTACTGGCAAATGTCAGGTCAATTACTGAGCTGCCATTTGCGTAGGAGAATGTTCACTGCGCTCCAGTGTTTAAAAGCACAACCTCTAACGAAGCAAAAGCCTCCAGAATAATGAGCCCTCTTTGGTTCGTTCTCTGGCTTCCCCAGTCTACGGCCCACGCGTTGAAGTCACCAGCAATAACAACTGGTCTGATTCCTCTAACATCGTCAACTATTGCGTCGACAGTAACAGCAAACTCTTTTATGGATAGACTTGGTGCAAGGTAACAACTTACAATGTGTGTGCCCATAACTTCTACACGAACAAAATCGTTTGCACGTGTATGCTGCCTCATTAGGGAAGGATGTCTTCCGCAGGACCATATGGCGGCTCTTCCAGAAATGTCTGATGCCCAGACTCCTGGTGCTTTCGCGTTATAGGGCTCGCTCAAGATAGCTACATCAGTGCTTAGATTTCTAACGGTTTGCGCTAAAAGATCTTCCGCTGCGCAACAGTTGCTGAGATTCAACTGTAAGAACCTCATCATTTCCTCGGTTTGCTAGCTCCTGAAAAGGACGAACATTTCCAGCTTCCGGCACGGTGATTTGTTTCCGAGCAGTTTCTTTCGAAGCACAAGAAACATCTTGCTTCCGCAGAACACTCTTTTGCTTTGTGGCCCTCTTTGCCGCATTTCATACAGCACTTACTTCGGTCTGTGCTGTTGCAAGATTTCGCCGTGTGCCCAAAGTTGAGACACTTAAAACATCTGGTTGGAGTAACTTTTTTGCGGACTCTGCAAATGACCCAGCCAACTCTGAGCTTGCCAGTCTCTATCAGCTTCCTCGCCTGCAGGGCTGGAAGGCTTATGACCGCCGTTTGCGTGCCTGCATAAGCTTTACGGAGTGATTTCACTCTTGCCACCTTTAAGTCGCCAAGATGCTTTTGGACTGCGCTGCAGACATCTTCCGGTGTTGTTACCTCGTCAATATCCTTGATCTCGACCTGTGTTTCTTCCGTGGGAGTCCTCGTTTCGGCTTGGCCATTGAAAACCATATCAAATTATTTTTTCAGTTACTGGGTTGGCTGGGTGGTTGCGCGTTTAAGCTGGATAAGTACTTCACCTTTTTCAGTACGCCTTATTCTCGAGACGTTTTCGCCAAACTTTTCAAGCGATTTTTCCTGTATCATCCGCATGATGATATCACTATATGAAAGCTCACCTGCTTTTGCTACGATGATTGCATCAGGTGTAGCCAGCTTCTGAGGCGGTTTTTTGCGTTTCTTGGGCTTTTTTAAGTCCTTTGTCCAACGCTAAACCATTCGCTTTGCCGGAGTTTTTGGCAGAGGAGACGAATTAGCCACTTCGCTATAGGATGGTTTTAGAGCAGTTTCTTGGACAGCAAGCTGCCGCAGTCGAGTCTTTTTTGGCGGAGGTTTCCGGGAGTCACTGCTGCGTTCGCTTACTCCTTTCGGAGTAGCCTTGGAGTCATGCGCAAAAATTGGGTCAGTCTGAGAGTCTTTATGGACTTGTGAAGCACTCGCGTTGACTTTTTTTTTGTTCACGTTATCGGCAAATAGCTCAATTGAGAGGTCTTCGCACGCCAGAATTGCCAGTTTTATAAGCTTCTGGATCTCATTGTGGACGTTCGATTTGGTTTTGACGAACTCTACCAGACCTTGTATCAGTGTCTTCACTTTGACCAGCTTTTTGATGACAGGGTCATCTACACTGACGTTTGCTGCTTCTTTAGGGGTTGCCTTGATGACAGACTCTCTATGCTGCAGCTTTGTTCCTTCGGGTGTGCCTTTAATTGGCGATCGCTGAACCTTTGAGCTCATTTTAAATGGGTTCTCGGGTGTAGTGTTGCAGGTCGCAGCTTTGACTGGTGTAGCGGCCGAGTGCGCCACCGCTGTAGCAGTTTTTGGGGCAGAAATGTTGTTTGAGGCCTCCAGAATCCTTGCCTCGACCATAGGATTGCCCACGGGTGAATTTCCACTACTGTGGTTTCCACCTGGAGTAGTTGCGTTATTACACGACATTCCTGGTAAATGGTTTATTTTCGGGGTGACCTTCCCTTATCCGTTCATACTTACAGACAGGTGTGAATACTGTCGACCGCTACGGTACAGACGCAGACCAGTGAGCCGCCCACTATGGGTCAAACGCTTCTGGGTTTTTTGGGTTTCACCCCTCTCATCCGCCTCCATGCTGCCGGTTGGTGGCACAGCGCCCATGTGCCACCACGGGGAGGCACTTGTCATCAGACAAGCGTGCTAGCACACAAATATTTATGTGGTAGCATGAGAGTAGACTTGGAGTTTAACTGCGAATATGGAGCTGGCTCCGCCAGGTTGAAGCAATCAGACTCTTTCCCCTCACAGTGTCCACCCCCTTGACACCCCCCTTGTCGGCTATAAACTTAACCACTTTAACCTAACCTAGCAAAAAAGTAATATAGTAGTTAGAAACTAATTACTCCAATTTCAAGTAACAAGTAATATAATAGGTCTGTTTCCGTACTCGATTGTAGTAACTTGCAATGTGCTAGAACGTGTTTCAGTACTTTTTCTAGCTAGAAGAACAAGCATAAAAACACTCTCTCGAGGTCGAAAGTTGCTCGAAGAGTGCTAGAATAAATTTTTTCCAGCTCCACAAGAATAAGCATCAAGAATAAGCATCAAGAAGAACAAGCAAACGTCAATTTGTCGTTTTTTGTTTGCTTATGTTGTGCGATAAAAAATAAATTTACGAATTGTCAAATACTAATAAATATCAATACATAAAATATTAACTTAAAGTTGGCGCCGTTTGCATTTGTAACAAGTTAAAATTGGCGCTGTTTACGTTTGATAGGCAATTGATAGGCAATTTTCGTGCTTGAAACTAGCTAGAAGTCGTTTCCCTATTTTTTTCCGTACACTGTTCTCAAATTTAATTTTAGTCTCTCACATTAAAATTTACTGGACTCTTACTCGAAAATGTGTATGCAAACAGACCTAATATTATTACTTTAAAGAATCGGTAATATGTCACAACACTGTATGAGAGTTAAAATCGGTCAAATTCATAAAATCATAACTCCTACGCACTTAACTCTGGATCTGAAATATCCAGAAATGAACAATGAGCGTTCGCAGATTTGATTCCTATAGAATTACAGAATCTGAAAAATGCCATAACTTTGATTCCAGAGCACCTAATGACTTCTTCAAGCTGTTAAATTGAAGGTCTTCAATACCACTATTAGATCTTATAAAAAACACATCACTTATTTGACACACTCTTTCAGAAAGTGCGATATTATCACGAATTTGAAAAATTTTTGCTAAAAATTGTTCAATATATCGTTCTGAAAAATAGACTTGAATTATTTTTCATGATTTTGGAATTTTTTTTACACATCATATATATTAGGGTGTCCCAAAAAAGTCGAAGTTGTTTCTTTTTTATGTGGTACCCCCTGCATTTTTTCATATGATGTTGAAATAAATGTCAAAGAAATTTGGTGTACCTAGGACCACGGAAACCCGTGTTGACCTGCTTCGGTACATGTCAGTACTTAGTAAAATTAGTAAAAAGTGCTAATTTTTTCAAAAAACCCAAATAACTTTTCGTTTCACAGCTCGTTTTTCATTTAATTTTTCTTTTAAATAAGCTATCAAACATGAGCTTTTTGATCTTGTTGTATTAAAAAAAAAAATTTAAGAAATCCAAGTCTGAAAAAATTTCAGTGAAATTTTTTAAAATATTTTCTTAAACTATGCGAAAGGAGATACAAAAAATTGTATAATTATGTTGAATAACCTAGTCGATATGAATTTTTTGCTAGAAGTAAAGGGTGGTAAATTTTAAGGGCCGATGTTGAATGTGAACCACACCTAAACGTCAAATTTTTTTTTGCATTTCATTTGACATTTTTCAATTTCAGAGTAACTCAATTTGAACCATGACAAGATACACAACAGAGCAACGCGCTAAAGGTGTTCAGGCTTACGAGGGGTGCCTTTTATATTTCGGGATTAGAGAACAAAAACAAATATTAATCATCGAAAATCACTTTATTGTTTTTCAAAATATTCTCCATTAAGATCTATACACTTTTGCATGCGTTTGAACCAATTGTCGAAGCACTTTTGCCACTCTGATTGAGGTATCTCCAAAACATGCATTCTGAATGCCGCAACCGCTTCTTCGGGCGTCGAAAATCGTTGTCCACGCAGTTTATTCTTCACGGTTGGGAATAAAAAGAAGTCATTCGGTGCCAAGTCAGGACTATACGGCGGACGACCCATCAAATCGATGTTTTGGGTGCTCAAAAATGCAGTTGTTTGAGCCGATGTGTGAGAGCTCGCATTGTCGTGGTGAAGAGTGATCCGTCTTCGGCGGTTGGTTTTCCTGATTTCTTGGAAGACAACTGGCAAACAAATGGTTGTGTGCCACTCAGAGTTGACTGTTCTGCGTTGTTCTAGTGGTACAGTTGCGACATGTCCATATTTTCCGAAAAAACAGGCGACCATTTGCTTGGAAGTGCTTCGTGCGCGAACAACTTTTGTTGGATTTGGCTCATCTTGAAACACCCATACAGTCGACTGCTGTTTACTTTCGGGCTCATACGCGTAAATCCACGATTCATCACCTGTCACGATGTCATAGACGTGTTTCGAAGCACCGCGATCGTATTTTTTGAGCATTTCCTTCGACCAATCGACACGAGCCTTTTTTTGAGCGATTGACAAATTGTGTGGGATCCAACGCGAACAAATTTTTTTGACAGTCAAATGTTTATGCAATATTGAATGTATGCTGGTCCCACTTATGCCTAAGGTTGACTCAATCTCACGATAGGTAACATGACGATCTTGCAATATCAGTTCGCGCACAGCATCAATGGTTTTCGGAACAACAGCTGATTTCGGACGACCTTCACGAAATTCGTCTTGGAGTGAACTACGACCACGATTGAATTCACCATACCATCGATAAACACTGGTCCTTGATGGAGCTACATCGCCAAAAATTGAATTAAGTTCATCCATGCACTGTTGCTGTGTTAATTCACGTCGAAAGTTGTAAAAAATAATCGCACGAAAATGTTCACGATTTAATTCCATTTTTAGACCGAGATGAATCTTTTAAGTTACTATAAACAACACAAATAGCGCTCGTATGTCAAAACGTTCTGAGTACGTATAAGCCAACAAATGTCAAACTTTGCGATAGAGCTTTCAGTTGACAGATTGCAACACCAGGGTTGCCAAATCCCGAAATATAAAAGGCACCTTACGTATTATGAAAATGGGCGTTCAAATAAAAATGCATATCGTGCACTTCGTGATTTTTTTCGGTCAATTTAATCGTCCAAATATGCGTACAGTTGGAAAATCGTGCAAAAATTTGAGCAAACCGGGTCTGTAGGAGATGTGAAAGCACCAGTGAATGCTCATACAGCTCGTTCTGCAGAAAATATTGCTGCTGTTCGCGATAGTGTGGCTGAAGAGCCGTCCACTTCAACTCGTCGTTGTGCCCAAGAATTGCACCTCTCACGCTCGTCGTTGATGAACATTATGCATAAAGACTTGCATTTACACGCTTAAAAGGTGCAATTGACTCAAGACCTAAAGCCTCTTGACCATTTCAAGCGTCGTCAATGGTCAGAATGGTGGCAAGAAATGGAAACAGTGGATGATCAATTTTCGAAGAAAACCATCTTCAGTGATGAGGCACATTTCCACTTAAGTGGATTCGTCGAGATTGCCGAGAATTGGCGCATTTGGGCGAATGATAATCCAAGAGTGATTGTCGAAAAACCAATGCACCCACAAAAGAGTGACTGTTTGGTGCGGTTTATAGGCTGGCGGCATCATCGGCCCGTATTTTTTCCAAAATGAGGCCGGTCAGGCAGTTACTGCGAATGGTGTTCGCTGTCGTGAGATGATAACGAACTTTTTATGGCCCGAATTGGAAGATATGGATGTGGACGATATGTGGTTTCAACAGGTCGGTGCCACTTGCCACACAGCTAACGAAACAATGGCTCTTTTGCGCGACAAATTCAATGGCCGTGTTATTTCACGTGGTGGCGATGTCAATTGGCCGCCAAGATCATGTGATTTGACACCGTTGGACTTCTTTCTTTGAGGTTATTTGAATGAAAAGGTGTACGTCGATAAGCCAGCAACAATTCAAGAGCTAAAGGATGAGATAATTCGGCGCATTAACGGCATAGAACCTCACTTATGCCTTAGCGTCATCGACAATTTGGACCATTGGATGGAGGTGTGCCGCCGAGGTCGCAGCGGCCATTTGGCAGATATTTTGTTCCATACATAATTGAACCATACCAATATTATCACAATAAAAAGAAATGACAATGATTTCCTTAATAATTTGTGTTTTATTCAAAATCAACATTGGCCCTTAAAATTTAACCACCCTGTATAACTTTTTGAAAATCTCGAGTTTGAGTATTTTTACAAAAAAAAAAAAATTCTTAAAAATCAAAAAATGAAAAATATGGAAAAAACAAGACGGCTATTTAAACATCGTCTTGAGCTATATTTTGCGAGAAATTGGGAAAACCGAAATTCAGGAAAAAAGTGATACCTGTTGAAACTTGACTTTTTTTTCAAACGTTCTTAATGTACCCTATTCTAGCATTTCGATCACAAAAAAAATTATCACAAATCGAAAAACAAATAATTTAAAAAACTTTAATAATTCTAGAAAAATATTTCTGATTTCAAAAAATTTTTGAATTCCAGGATTGCCAACATGCCGTTATTTTCCATCCCGTTTTTTATTATTTGGATAAAGGTATTTTAACGAAAAAGTCCCTAAAAGTCGAAAAATGCTATAATTCTTTAACACCTATGCCTTAATTTCATTCATTTATAAATTAAATATACGAAAATCAAATTTCTGCCCATTTTGGAATGTTGCTTCTACGCAACTTGTATGAACATGTTTCGATGAATGTCGACACAAGTTGTCGTGCTCCAAATGAGCAGAAATTTAGTTTTCATGTGTTTTAAGAAAAATGAGTGAAATTAGTGCATAAATTCTAAAAAAAGTAGAGCATTTTTCGACTTTGGGGACTTTTTCGTTAATATACCTAAATCCAACCTAATAAAAACGGAATGGAAAAAACGGTATGTTGGCAACACTGGAAATCAAAAAATTTTTGAATTAAATATTATAAGTATTTTCTTAGAATTATTGAAGGTGCTCCAAGTGAGAAGTATATATATACGCCCCTATACGCCCAATTATCGTAAGCGCCAAAGTGGAAATTTTGCACTAAACGATTTTCTGTGTTTTTTTTAATGGGTGTCGTGAATTTGTTTTTTCTTATTCACGATTTTATTATTAGTTTTATTAATATTTCATTGCATAAAATATAGGTATGTGGAAAGCTGTATCTTATGCTACGATAATTGGGAGCATAGGGGACGATATGCTTTATATGATTTTTTTTTGTGATCGAAATGCTAGGCTTGGGCACTTTAAGTTTTTTAAAAAAAAAGTCAAGTTTCAACAGGTATTACTTCTTTCCCGAATTTCGGTTTATAGCTCAGGACTATGTTTAAATCCCCCGTGCTTTTTCCAAATTTTGCATCTTTAGATTTTTTGCGTATTTTTTTTTTGTAAACTAGAAATTTTCAAAAAAGTACACTTCTAGCAAAAAAATTCAAAACGACCAGGTTATCCAACATAATTATACAGTTTTTTGTATCTCCATTTGGTATACTTTAACAAAATATTTCCACAAGATTTCATTGAAATTTTTTTTCATTTGGATTTTATAAATTTTTTTTTATGCTACAAGAACAGTAAGGAGTTTTGTTCCGAAAAGTAAAGAACCACAACTCTTGAGGTTTTCATCCAATTTTTATGTTTGATAGCTTATTCAAAAAGAAAACAAAATGCCCATTTCAGGACTTGAAAGGACTTTGACCGAGCTTCTTATGGTCAATTGTGTTGTGCGTGTTGTGAAATGTTTGAACACTAATGATCGAGAACTGGACCTACAAGTTTTATGCCGACTCCGAACGGCTTATGTTCTCAAGAAGCTCTCTTTTTCTTCCAATTTCTAAAAAATTTCTTCCAATCTGCACCAATAGATTTTAAATTTTTTCAGTCGGACCGGAGGTAATGCTGATTTTAATCAATTTTTTAACTTTTTTTTATATTATTTTCACTAAAATTCACATTAAAGATTTTGTTTTTTTGTTTTGCCATGTTACTTTTAGTCAAATCAATTAACTATTGAATTATATAGTGAAAAGAAAAGAATTAAATTGAATGAAATTACAAAAAAATTTACAGATTTTGTACAGATTACATTTTACAATTCATTGACAAAAAGTAGTGTGGAAAAAAATTAATTGAATTTTAGTGAAAATAATATGAAAAAAGTTAAAACAATCCATAAAAATCCGCATAATTTTTGGTAATAATTAAAGATTTTTTGATGCAGAAGACCTTTTTCATTACTATTATTTTTGACCGTCTGTTTTTTTTTTTAACCACAATACCAGCCAATATTTTTAGTCGAAATATTTTGGGGATCATCATAACATAAGCCATGGATTATTTTGAAGAACCGGACCGAACAACTTTTTTGTTCTATGGAGCGTGAGGCGACTTAATGTATATACGTATGTAGGTATATGTGTATATAACGTTAAGACTCCGAAACCGCTAAGCCAATTTTTAAACCAAAGCCTTGAGAGTGTTCCAGTGAAGTTTGGTGCCGATCGTAAAAGGCACCTTAAATACACCTCAAATTTTCGATATCGAACAGTTTTGGAATTATAGGTCGCACAGCCTCGGAATACAGTATTCGACCTCAATTTACACATGCCGTTCTACTGGTAACATTTTATTGGCGTTGAACGAGGGGCGTGGTACTTTTCCAGCACCCTAAATTTTCGGTATAGATTTCGAAATAAGTCACACATCAATGAAACTCTGTCGCTCGCCACGTCTGCTTAGTTTGTCTTTCGCTTTTGGCATCTCAAGGTCCTCATGTAAGGCAATGTTGGTAATATACCAAGGCGCATTAGCAATCATTCGCAGTGTTTTGGACTGGTTTTTTTTGCAAGATGTCAATGTTACTATTACTGGCCGTCCCCCAGAGCTCTATACCGTAAGTCCATACAGGATTTAGAATTTATTTATTTATTTGTTTACTTACTATCAACAAAAATGTTTTACAGTCATTGATATCATAATCATTCATAAAATATAGATAAATTGTGGAAGTATTATTAAATTATTCTACACAATATTTAATACATTTTGCTTAAAAGTTATTCTATTTTGTGTGAAATCTATTCGAGCAAATACGGAACTAAACGCTGTGCTTATATTACAGATCGGATCACTTAGGCCATAGTTAGTTCTGTGGTACGGAATGTGAAAGAAATCCCTTTGTCTAAAATGCCTTTCAGGGACATAGATTCTAAAAAGTGCAAGAAGAGGTGTGCAGTCAATATGGTTCATCAAAAGATCGCGAGCAAACATGATTAAAAAATACTTTCGTCTAGAAGTGCTAAAGTGCTAAGGCCAAGAAGGGCACAACTAGATGAGTAATTTGGCACAAAATCCCAGTTTAGTTTACTAATTACAAACCGAGTAAAACGTCTCGTACTTTCTCAAGTCTTGCTTTGTGTATTTCATAATATGGATCTCATATTACACAACCTTATTCTAATACTGTTCTTATTAGAGATATAAATATAGTTTTAAGGGTGTATGGGTCGAAGAATTCTTTTGTATTGCGTCTTAGGAATCCAATCATTGCATTAGACTTGCTGATAATGGTATCGTAATGGCTGGCAAATGTAATCCTTTTATCAAATAATACTCCTAAGTCAGATTTAGACTCAACTCGCAGGAGTTCATTCATTGTAATTGAGTAATCAAAAAATAAAGGCATCTGTTTCATATAAAACGACATTATGTTGCATTTGGAAATGTTTAAATGCAGTTTATTAACCATACACCAGTTATGAACACTGTCTAAGTCATGTTGCAGAAGCAAATGATCAGCATGTGAATGTACAGATTTAAATATTTTAACATCATCAGCATACATAAGACATTTGGAGTAATGTATGTAGTTTGGAAGATCATTTATAAATAAAACGAACAAAAGCGGTCCAAGATGGCTACCTTGCGGTACACCTGAATGGTTCATAATATCTTTTGAAAAGCTTTTGCCTATACGGACAGTTTGGCATCGACCTGTGAGGTAATCCTTTATCCAGGATAATATAGAAGAATGAAAGCCCATTAATATTAGCTTGTTTACCAGTATCGGATGCTGCACCCTATCAAAGGCTTTAGCGAAATCAGTGAAGATGACGTCAATTTGGTTTCCTGATTCTAATTCATTTTTTATGAAATGAGAAAACAAAGTAAGATTTGTCGATGTGGATTTTCCAGACACAAAGCCATGCTGATTTTCAGATATTGAGTTTTTTAAGCAGGCATATATTTTTTTTTTTACTATTACTTTAAACAGTTTTGGAATTAACGGTAGTTTAGATATGGGACGATAATTAGAAATGTTCTGTCGGGATCCAGATTTATGGATAGGAAGTATGATAGACTCCTTCCAGATATCTAAAAACTGTCCTTTTCTTAGGGACAAGTTAAATATAAGTGTAAGTGGCGTTACTAAAACATTTGCACATTTCTTAAGAAAAATTGGAGGGATATTATCCGGACCAATACCTTTATTAATGTCCAAAGTTAATAATTCGCGCAACACATCCTCTTCAGAAAGACATAGAGATCCCAAATCTGTGATAGGATCACCGTTATAGAGCGGATAGTTGTCTACCGCGCCATCATCATCTAAAACAAAATTTGACTGGAAAAAATCAGCAAACAAGTTACAAGCATCTTGCGAGTTGTTCGATATTTTGCTTTATATTGCTTTATATACGTACTTTGTTTTCTAAACTAAGTTGAGATTTTGGATTAAGTAGCCTGTTTAGTTTTCTCGTTTTCAATTTAAGCTGTTGTTTTTTTACCATTATATGAGATCTCCAATTCAGTCTGCGGTCTATATGCCAGCCAAGGTATTTGACACTTTCCATTTTTCGTATTGTTTCCCCATGCAGTTTCACGTCTGGGCAATCTCCCTTCCTTAGTGCAAAAGTAACGTGAACTGATTTTTGAGTGTTGATCTTTATATTCCATCTATTTAACCACTGTTGCATTCGATTGAGTTGCGTTTGAGTACTTTCAGAAGCCGCTTGTGCAGACTCGTTTGCAGCCATTATTGCCGTATCATCTGCGTATGTTGCCACTGTAACTCCTTCAAATATCGGCATGTCAGATGTATGCAATCCAATTCTATGACATTGTTCCGGCGTGCCATGCATTTTTCGAAAGACGAATTGGTGCTCCGGAACGTTCCTCATGTTCTCCATTATAGTTGACATTCGTCTTAAGAATATTTTTCCAAATATTTTAGAGAATGTGACGAGCAAGCTGATCGGCCGATATGCTGTTAATTCATTCTCTGTCTTTTTAGGTTTTAGGATCATTACGACTTCGGCACATTTCCATTGTTGTGGAAAATGTCCAAGTCTCAGATAAGGATTATACTTTTGTTCGTCAACACCTTTAGAGTTTTCGCGTCAACTATATCGTAGCCTGACGATTTCAATTTGCTTAGCATACTGATTTCCGTGCTTACTTCTTTAGGTGTTACATGCTTTAATGCTCAAAACACATGTGCAGCTATTCTGCATGCATCGTATTAAGTTGTCTGCGCGCAGCGCAGCGAGTAAAACAGATGTGCAGTTTTTTTTGACAGTAGGCTGCATATTTTTTGATAAAGGAAACATCGCATTTATTAATTAATTTATATAAACAAGGAAACACAAGCCGAAGAAACTTATTTTTTGATGGCCGTCCAAGAAAAATATATTAAGTTATTGAAATTTCGCCATTTGCAATGTAAAAAATAAAAGAAATAAGTTTCTCTTCCATGTTCGTTTCTTTTGAATTAATTTTATTTATTATGATTTTTGGTCATCTGCCATAATTGTTTCGTTGAGTTTTGATTTTGTGTTGTGGCAGCGCTGACAATGCGCAGCAATTTTTATTTTGTTGACTACTTGCAGCGCTGTGGTGTAGTGCAGATGTTTCATGTGTTCATCGCCATATGATCGAATGAGTTTAAATATCGCTGCAGCGGAATAGCTGCACATGTGTTTTAAGCATAAAGGTAAATCCAACTGACAGGCTGCATCAATGAAATGATTGACTTTGATTTCCTCCACGATATTATTCAATTTGAAGGGTGGAATGTTTGCTCGAGATGTTTTGCAAATGCAGTAGAAATGTTTTTATCACTTCTACATCATGATCCGGACGAGTCTTTGACGGGAATAAGCTTTTTTGCTGGGCGTTTTAAATATTTTGCTGCTCTCCATAAGGTATGCTCATATTTTTTATCAGGATTCAAACTTTTTAGAAACTCGCCAATTGAATCATTTTTGAATTCTGACTACCGCTGTTTTAGATAAGCTTTATGAATACAATTTTAAAAGGCTGACTTTTTGAAGTTAAATCAGTTACTTCATAGGAAACATGATGTAATTTTAGAATATCTAAAGGGATATTGGCTTGATGAATCCAATAATTTTTTTTATATGGAACTCTTTGCTATGTTTTCTCAGTCCTTACCAACGCCGTAGATAAGGAGCGTTATTGGAGTTCAAGCCCCCTGTCCCCATAGAAATCCAGATTTTTTTATATAAAGGGTAGTTAAATTTTAAGGGCCGATGTTGAATGTAAGCCACATTTAAACGTCAAGTTTTTTTTTTTGGATTTCATTTGACATTTCTCAATTTCAGACTATCTTAATTTGAACCATGGACAATCGAGCAACGCGTTAAAGGTATTCATGCTTATTATGAAAATGGGCGTTCAAATCAAAATGCATATCGTGCACTTCGTGATTTTTTCGGTCAATTTAATCGTCCAAATGTGCGTACAATCAGAAAAATTTGAGCAAACCGGGTCTGTAGGAGATGTGAAAACACCAGTGCATGCTCGTAGAGCTCGTACTGCAGAAAATATTGCTGCTGTTCGCGATAGTGTGGCTGAAGAGCCGTCCACCTCAACTCGTCGTCGTGCTCAACAATTGCACCTCTCATGCTCGTCGTTGATGAACATTAAGCATAAAGACTTGCATTTACACGCTAACAAGGTGCAATTGACTCAAGGACTAAAGCCTCTTGACCATTTCAAGCGTCGTCAATGGTCAGAATGGTGGCAAGAAAATTATCTCACGTGGTGGCGATCTCAATTGGCCGCCAAGATGTGATTTGACACCGTTGATCTTCTTTCTTTGGGGTTATTTGAAAAAAAGTTGTACGTCGGTAACCCAGCAACAATTTAAGAGCAAAAGGATGAGATAATTCGGCACATTAACGGCATTGAACCTCACTTATGCCTCAGCGTCATCGAAAATTTGGACCATCGGATGGAGGTGGGCCGCCGAGGTCGCGGCGGCCATTTGGCCGATATTTTGTTCCATACATAATTGAGCCATACCAATATTATCATAATAACAAGAAATGACTATAATTAATTTGATAATATGATTTATTTGATATAATGACCTAAATAATTTGTGTTTTATTCAAAATCAATGTCGGCCCTTAAAATTTAACCACCCTTCATTAAATAAAAACGCAGATATTCCAAATTATTTCATTTTGCCTTAGCCTTAACATGAAGAAAAAATAAGAACTGTGTATGCTATAGTTTGGCTGACAGATATTGAGTTATATATAATACAACATCAATGCTTTACTTTATTTTTTGCCTATTTGTGTACTAACGTTTACAGAACTATTGTACAAGTTAATAAGTTCGAGCTATTGAGGCTTGATTTGCTTGACACTATGTGCCAAGTTAATATTTCCGCAAGTTAATATTCAGTGAAATATCTTTATTAAATGTTCTCGTAAGATTTAAACAACCACTTAAACAACCAAAAATAAACTTATTATATTTTATAATATTCGTTGGTTCAGCGGCGCCATTGTCGTAGATACTGTTGTTGTTATTTTAGCTGCACTATTGTCATTGTTGTTCTCGTTCTTGCATTAGCTGCACCGTTCTTGCTGTTGTTGTGTTGTTGTCGTACCTGTTGGTTCTGCTGTTGCTGCGCTGTTACTATTTTGCTGGTTCAGCATTTGGCTGTGTTGGGATAGAAGTTGCGACAAAATTGAAAAATTGTCACGTACTATTCTCGAGCTACAATTGGAGCGGATGATTGTGCTAACTAACCCCCTTGCGTTAGCTTGCGTTTTGATCTGATTGATTTAATGACTGAATGAAATTAGCGATGTTTCTATTGTCTCTTAATTTATGTTGTATTCTTCTCCACTTAAGTATGCCGATAATTAAAACCAATGCGACGCTTGCTCCAAGTAAGAGGTAATACCATTGCTTTGCTCCTTCTCGTACTTCATCTCTAAATATGCTCTACATTTTTGATGTTCGCCTCGTGCAAGTATGGTAGTGGTAATGTGAGAAGATGCTCACTCAAATTAACCTTGTGAGATGTCGGAACTTCGGGACTCGAAAAAATTTTTTGTTTTGGGTTTGTGTAAATTGTGTCATTAATGCTTACTTCTTTTTCAAACGTTATTAGGTAAATCCCATGGACTGTGACAGGTGGTTTATTGAACTCTTGTATTTTAATAGTTTGCTCGTTAATGATAAGAATTCCATCATCTACTTGGATTATGAAAGGGATATCGTGTCCGGATGCTGATTGACATGTCGCGGTATAGTTGTTCATTAGATGTTCCACACAAGGACTTTCCGTACTAGGTTCGCAGAACGTTGTTAGTACAGCGCTGTTACAGTTCTTCATTGGATTCATTTGGTTTTTACATTTGGCTATTATGTTTGTTTTTAACAATAAAACTGACTGATTATGAACTCCAAGATAAAACATTAGTGTTTTACAAATTTTTTGGATTACTGGATATTTTATTAAAAACAGTTTCAATTATTATTTCTTTATTCTATTATTTCTTCGTCGTTTTGAAAGATTTTTATCTTAGAATTACTTATAATATCAGGAACAGAGATATCCATAAACTTGTCTGTTCTAATAATTTGCTCAATTTCATTACTATTAAGTAACGTGGGGTTTACTAATTTAATTTTTCCCAAGATTATTGCATACATTACTTACTTACTTTACTTACATGCTTAGGTGGTCGTAACAACCCGTGTCCGGGTTTCAACCGACCTCATCAGCTCTCGCCAGGCGCCTCTGCTTTGTGCGCGCCTTCTCCAATCGGATACACCAAGTGCGGTTAGGGCTTCCTCAGCCTGGTCCATCCATCGGAGGCATGGTCTCCCTCGTCGTCGTTGACCAGCGACCCTCGCCTCGAGCACCTTTTTCGCTTGAGCTTCGTCGTTCATACGATGGACATGACCCAGCCAGCGTAGTCGCTGCACAGTTATACGCCGAACTACGTCAATGTCATCGTAGAGCTCATACAGCTCGTGGTTCATTCGGATGCGATAGTCATCGCCGACTCGAACAGGACCGAAGATTTTGCGAAGAACTTTTCTCTCGAACACCCCCAGAGCGGCTGCGTCAGTTTGCGAAACTACCCATGCCTCAGCGCCATAAAGCAGCACAGGTAGAACGAGCGTCTTGTAGAATGTTAGTTTTGTCGATCGAGAGAGGGCTCTGGAACTTAGTTGCTTACTGAGCCCGTAGTAGCACCTATTAGCAATTATTGTTCTTCGCTTTATCTCCAGGCTGATTTCGTTTTTGGTATTAATGGCGGTGCCAAGGTAAACGAACTCCTTGACTACTTCAAAGTTATAGCTGCCGGATGAAACGTGGGAGTCTAAACGCCGAGCTCCCTTGTTTGTAGACAGAATATATTTTGTTTTGCCCTCATTTATCGTCAAACCCACTTTGGCTGATTCCTTTTCGATAGCGGCGAAAGCAGCGGTAACATCTCTCTTGGTTCTGCCGACAATATCAATATCATCAGCGTACGCAAGGAGCTGGACGCCTTTGTAGAAAATGGTGCCATTACGATGCACACCGGCCTTTCGTACGATCCCCTCCATGATGATGTTAAAGAGATCGCAAGACAGTGGATCGCCTTGCC
Source organism: Coremacera marginata (assembly GCA_914767935.1). Lineage (NCBI taxonomy): Eukaryota > Metazoa > Arthropoda > Insecta > Diptera > Sciomyzidae > Coremacera > Coremacera marginata. The sequence continues at coordinate 107,388,102 of OU612047.1, forward strand.
TGAAACCTCTTTCGGTATTGAAGGTTTCGGAGAGGTCATTTCCTACCTTGACGGAGCTGCGTGTGTTGCTCAACGTCATTCTGCAAAGTCTAATCAACTTTGCAGGTATACCGAACTCAGACATTGTTGCGTATAGGCAATCCCTTCTCGGGCTATCGAACGCAGCTTTAAAATCGACAAAGAGATGGTGTGTTTCAATTTGATTTTCGTGGGTTTTCTCCAGGATTTGTCGTAGCGTGAAAATCTGGTCTATGGTGGACTTACCAGGTCGAAAGCCACACTGATAAGGTCCAATCAGTGTTTTTGTAATCGGCTTTAATCTGTGTGAAAGATTAAACGTACGCTTGAGAGAACCTTATATGCGATGGAAATCAGAGGTATCAGTCTTATTTCCATCGCATATTGCATACATTACATTATTTAAATCAATTATTATGGCTCTATTTCTGCTTAGTATCAGTTCATCAAGATTGCCCGTGTTAAGTGTTTGTGTTTTCGTGTTGCTAAGCAATTTGTTAATTGTGTCAGTTATCTTGTTTATTTAATTTGTCTCTCATGCGATTCTATTAAATTTCCTTGTTTATTTTTAAGTTCGTTAAAGTGGTCGAAGTCTGGGGTTCAAGCTTTTATTCTTAATGTCGTTCCTATAAAATGTAAGCTTCTCGCATGTCTATGATGGGTTTGCAGTGACTCGAGGAGACGAGAGATTTGATCGTTATCAGCTTGTAAGAGTTTTTTCACTGGTAATTGGAAATAGATATTGGAAATAGATTAATGAGTTTTTCGTTTTCGTTCACAATTGCCTTGTGCGCTGAGAGGTTTGTTCGATGTACCATGGAGCTAAATTTGCTATAAAATGCTATTTTATATAAGGGAAGAACCAATGAATATCAGTGATATTCTGTAATGAAATAGTTTATCTTAAGTTATCTTTGTTTAACTGTAGTTTCTAAGTCTTCTTGAATCTGTTTTTCAATGAATAATTTAGTGAATTTGTTTCCAATTCGTTTGTTTGTTCTGACATGTACCTTTTCGCCTGGTTTGCAAGTTTATTTATTCCGACTCCTATTATGGTATTTTAAGTTTTCATTCTGTGTCTTGGCAATTTGTTTAATTATTTCGTTTTTTAATGTCGTTCGTGTTGAATGTATTATATATATTACATACCCCGTAACGGAGTGAATAGTTCTATTATATTTTTTTGCAGTTGCTAATGAAATATGTTCAGGAGTGTCAGAAATATTTTCGTCCAATTTACTTCATCTAGCTCTTTCGGTAAGAGTACTTTGATACCTTTCTACTTGGCCATTAGTTGTAAAATGTAAGGGGGTGCAGTGAATACGGTAATTTTAAAGTTGTTTTTAAGCATGGTTTTAATGGTTTCAGAATTTAAGAATCGTTCGTTATCGCAAACTATTGTTTTGGTATCTTTGAAGAAACTTATCATAATGATTAATGGTTGTTCAATGTCTAGTGTTGCTCGAGATTTAATAGGACTAACTATTGCATGTATAGAATATTTGTCTAAAAGGGTGAGGAAATGTTGTTTGCCCGTTGAGTAGATGTCGATATGTAGTATCTCGCCAGGGTGGGAGGAATGCTTGTTTTTGCTATCTCAATCTTATGCCTTTGATATTTTGCCTTCCTGCAGATTTTGCATAATGATATTGCTTCTTTTATTATTTTCCTGAGTTCAGGGAAATAATAATCTTTGAGGATTTGTTGCATATTTACTCGTGCACCGCGATGACCTCTTTTGTGTTTGTTGAAGCATATCATCACTCATTACTATTACTATTTTATTATTATATTGAATTATATGCTATTCTATTTTGATACCTAAAAAAAGTACTTTGTTCCTCTTTTTATTAATAACTACAATAACAACCCTGTATTGATAATTGAAGTTAAGTGGAGTTCAGTTGTGTTTGGTGTGTCAGAATAAAGAGCAACAAATGTGTAAAAAGAAATTTTATTTGTTTATTTATTAAAAATATAATTACAGTCCTTCGAATTGCGTTAAGTCGTAAACAGTGTTCTTTTATTACTATCTCTGTTTGATCATTTTGGGTAGGAATATCTAAGACTATTGTTTTTGCATAGCAAATCTTGACGGAGGGAAATGTTGTTAACAGCTTTTTATGTATTTGCGCTAGAATTGGCAGTTCACAATGTATTGCGTTGGTAGCATTTGGGTTTATTACCTCTCTGAGAGTTACAAAGAGGTCTTTTACATGTTATTGTGTGTCTAAGTCTTGATCTAAATATTATTTTAGTCATCTTTCCAGTTGCATTGCATTTGCGGATGACAATCTGGTTTCTAAAACAGTTAAGGGAATTTTGTACAGTTACTATGGTTTTGGTTAGCGACTCTTCACTATGCATGGTAACTTCGCTTGCGACAGGGGTCTCTTCTAACATGCTAAAGTGTTGTCTAGATAAAGAATCTGCGACAAAATTCTCTTTTCCTGGTTTGTAGATACATTTTGGCGCAAACTCTTCTATGAAGGCTCTCCATCTTTTGATTTTTGAGTTTGGATTTTTGTCGGATATTGTGAAAGTTAACGGTTGGTGATCAGTAAAAATGTTCTAATGCCTCACACCATATATATAATTTCGAAGTTTTTTCAAAGACCAAACTATGGCTAAGAGTTCCCTTTCGTTCACTGTATAATGTTCTTCGGTAGAAGAAAGTGTTCTCGATATCATTGTTATCGGCCTACCATCTTGAGACAACACAGCCCCAATTGCGTGGGAGGACGCATCAGTGGTGACATATAGTAATAGAACATCCTCTGATGCTAGAGTTTTCTTAATTTTGTCAAAAGCAAGAAGCGCCTCTTCATCAAACTCTTTTGGTTAACTCTATTACCGTTTTCTCCACGTACAAATTTTGTCAGGGGCTTTACAATCTACGCATAATCTCTTATGAATCGCCGATAATACCCTGCAAGTCCCAGGAATGATCTTAGACTATGAAGAGTGTTGGGAGTTTTATAGTTCACAATATCATCTATTTTGTTTGGACAAGTTTTAATACCCCTGTCGGATACCACAAATCCGAGAAATTCTACCTCTTTCTGGAAGAATTTAAATATCTCCTGTGAAACTCGCATGTTCGTCTCATAGAGCTTCCTTAAGATTTGTTCTATATCTTCTAAGTGTTGTTCCGCTGTTCCAGAGAAAATAATCACGTCATCAATGTAAACGTGGCAGATTCTCCCAATTTCTTCTCTGAGCACATCGTCAATAGCCCTCTGGAAAAGACCAGGGGAATTTTTCAGCCCAAATGGTAGTCGACAGAACTCGAATATTCCGTTGTTAACGAAGAAAGCTGCTTTTTCACGATCGTGTTCAACCATTTGTTTTTGATGAAAACCAGATTTAAGGTTAGATTTCTAGGTTAGATAGATTAGATTTCTTTAGGACATATCAGGTATTGGGTATTTTTCAGTCACCGTCTTTCATTAAGCTTACAAAAATCTATGACCACATGCATTTTTCGATTTCCCTTGCTATCAGTACCTTTTTTATCTACTACCCATACAGGGTTGTTATAAGGAGACCGTGAAGGTCTCATAATTCCATTTGCAAGAAGCTCTTTGTTCACGAACTTTGCGGCCGCCATAGGGTATGGATAGCTTTTAGAATAGACTGGTTCCTGATCTGCCATTCTTATGGTCGCAATAATCTTTGTTGTAAAAGGCAAGCACTCATTTGGATCTGCAAATACCTGAACGATTTTTTAATGTCAAGTCAAGTTTGTTCCTGAGGTTAGCAGGAATGTTGCCTTTTAGGAAAGGTGATATATAATTTACATCTTTGCAGTAGAAGTACAAAAGTTTTCCCCTACTTCCACTGTATGAGATAATACCCTTCTTCTGGGGCAGCCCCAGTGTCTATCAAAAATTTAAGTTCCTTCATATTTAATATCCTCCCTACATATGGAAGGAGGGATTTACCCCTAAAAAATTAATCTCGTCGGTTGGCTCCTGTTCAGTAGGATCCTCGGGTGCGTCACTCATGGTGTCGTACCCATACTGAGATTCATAATCAACATGCTCCAGGAACTCTTTCTGGTTCGGTTCCTGTGGTAAAATTGGTTGTTGACCTAGATTATTTATTCGTTGTTGCTTTGCCATACGCTGCTGGTCGGATTCGTATGGTCTTTTGTGAGCTGGTGCAAGATTTGGAAGATTGTTAGGGTAATTTGTGAATAAAGGTGGTCGGTTCAGGCGGGTCCAGTTCTGACCTCGGTTGTTAAAATTGGCTGCTGACCAATTGGAGCGTTAGGCTTGTTATAATGAAAACGTGAAGAAGAATCTATTTCCATTGGAGTAGGTTTTGTTTGGATTGGTTGACGTGCCTGTAGTGGTTGTGATTGATAGTGGCGGTAGTAAGGAAAATTAGAAAAACAGTATTGGTGCTCAGCAAGGAAACAATCGTATTAAATGATGATAGAACCAAATCGGCAGGTCCGGTAATTTTATTACGGATTATAGCCACAGCCTGGTAATACTTTGACGTATCATCAAATCGCTCAAATAGCTTGTATGCCGTAAACGCGGCCTGTCGCCATGAAATGTACCGTACCTGTTCTCCGTTGAACTCGGGCAAGGATTTAATCAAATCTAACGATTCCCCGCAAGCCGTTGCCCATGGGTTGGTAGTTATTTCCTTGTGTTCTTCAACTATTCGTGCAAGTCTGGATGTCAGTTTGTCAACTGTTGTTTGAAAGTCCTGTTTCACCTGTCTTGTTGCCACTGCAATAGCAGTGTTTAACAGCGCTTGTAGTGTTTGTGCGTCCATTATAGATTGTTACGACTTAACTTGATAACAAATAATGAAATGATAAAATAATAGCTTTTTTATTTAACTGTTAAGTGAGATTTATACAAAAGATTTTACCTTTAATACATTTTTTTTAACAATTTAAGAACATACAAAGTTTTACTTTACATAAAGTTTTTTAACTAATTTAAAACATACAAGACATACTTGTACCAACAACAACACCTTCAACAAAACTTATCTTGAGTCGCAGCAGACTGGCCTTTCGGCGCGCTGTGATCAACTCGCTCTGCAACTGAGCAAGACCAGCAACAACAACAACGATGCGATTGTATTTGGGCTACCTTATGCTGAGGGTGAAAATCTAAAAAGCATTTTTAATCAAGTTTGCCATTCTATAGATTTTCTCGCACCGCAAGTGCGTGATATCTTTCGCACTAAGCTGTCAGCACAGCATCCAAACTCTGCGGTCATTATAAAATTTTATACCCCGTATGATCGTGCTCGTATACTTCGTGGCTTTGCTGAATACAGGAAGAGGTTTAGAGCTGTAGTAACGCTAAGAGGTGCTGGGTTTGATTCTGACTTCAAGATACTTATTTTTGAAAGCTTATCTGGAGAGGCCAGGAAAATTCTTCAGGCGGGTATTAAGCTCAAACGTATCAAGAAGCTCTTTAATGTGTTCTCCATCCGTGGTGTGGTTCATGTCAGAGTTAAAAGAGGTGATGCTGCAGTTGCTGTTCGCAGTGAAGCCGAGCTTTTCTCGCTGGTGCCGAATTATGATTCCTCTGCAGCTACAGATGATATTTAATGTTAATAATTCCTCTTTATTCTATTATCTATTTTCTCTGTCAACATCTTATTCATTTTTGGTCTCATTTTTTAATTTCAAACTCATGTCTTCTCCTGGTAATCTTGCTTATTGGTTCTTAATAGCTTTTATTTGTTCAACTGACATATACATTTATGAATTCTAACTCCGTTAGTGGCGTTGATGAAAAATGCAAACTGCTGATACATAACCTAAGTAAAAAATTTGATGGTCTCTCCATTGTTCATTTTAATGCTCGTAGTTTGAATTTATCAAAACTTGACTTTATTAAATATGTATTTGTCCACTCTAATGTCGATGTTCTTTGTGTATCTGAGACGTGGTTCAATTCTGATATCCCAGATGGTTTTTATAACATTGCTAATTACACTCTTTTTAGAAATGATAGAATTGGCTTCAAAGGCGGTGGAGTTGCAGTTTACTGCAAGTCCGTTCTTACGTCTAAGCTTGTTAATAAGTCCTTTGGTTCTGACGTAGAGTTTTTAAATATTGAAATATCCAATAATTATAGTGCGAAATTGCTTGTTTCTTGTGTTTACAATCCTCATAGATCTTTCAGTCTTGAACCCTTCTTTAGTGACTTGCATCAACGTTTAACTGACTTTGATTGTTTTGCTATTTCTGGTGATTTTAATGTTAATATTCTTAATAAGGATAGTGTGACTGGTCGTCTTTATGACTATGCAAGTGCAGCTGGAATGTCTATTATCAATTTCTCATCCCCAACGCGCTTTGCGCCTAATGTAAGTCCTAGTTTAATTGATCTTTTTATGTTGTCTGATGTATCCTTACTTTTACATTTTGATCAAATTTCTTTCATATCTGATCATGACCTGCTATTTTGTGCTATAGATTTTAAGCCTCGCTGTCTTTCCTCCCAAACATCTGTTATGTATCGTGATTTTAAGTCCATTGATTTCACATTGATGTTTGATTATTTGTCTAGCATCTGCTGGAGTTACTGTTGGTTCAGCCACTCTGTTGAAGATAAGTTAAATGTTCTTGTGTCACACGTTAAATATGCTTTTGACAACTTTGTTCCTTTACGTGAGTCTTTAGTTGTCAATAAGTTATGTCCTTGGTTCACATCACATGTCAAAGCTGCCATCAATAAAAGAAACAAACTTTATGTTAAATGGAAGAGACACCCTACTAACGCAAACTGGGAATTATACAAACATGCTCGCAACAATACGGTATCTATTATTAGATTGTCTAAGAAAAAATTCTTCATTAAAAAATTAAATTGTACTCTTCCTTCTAAAATACTTTGAAAGAATATTCGTTGCTTAGGTGTCAGTAGTAAAGACGATCAAAAGTGTGAATTTGAACCGAATAGCTTAATAACTTAATAACTTTTTTTTGTTTAAATCACCAGTAAATATAAATGTTAATCTATGTAATGATCGTAACACTAGTTATCCTCGTTTAAATGATCAGTTTTCTTTCTGTAATGTGGATGAAAACGATGTTATATTGGCTATTATGAAATTAAAATCTAACGCCATTGGTAGTGATGGCATCCCTTTAAGATTTATTAAAATTATACTGCCATTTATAATAAAACCTCTCACGCACGTTATCAATCATTGTTTTACTGTTTCGTCTTTTCCGAATTCTTGGAAGCTAGCTACAATAATATCAATTGCTAAAGTCAGTAATGCTTCTTCTATGCATGATTTCAGACCCATCAGTATACTTTGCTCATTCTCAAAAGTCTGCGAGTTCTTGATGTGTAAACAAATTAATGAATTCTTAGAATATCATAAACTTCTTTCACAGTACCAATCTGGCTTTCGTAGAGGGCATAGCTGTGCGACAGCTATGCTTAAGATTCAAGATGATATTCGCATAAACTTTGATGCTGGCAACATCACACTCCTCTGTCTTCTTGACTTTTCAAAGGCGTTTGACAGTGTGAATCATGATCTTTTGGTTCGGAAACTGATAGTTTTCTTTGGGTTCAGTAATGGGGCTGCTTCGTTAATTGCAAATTATCTCCATGGTAGGATGCAAAGAGTACAAATTGGCAATGCTTTATCTGACTTTGCAGAAATTAAAGCTGGTGTTCCTCAAGGGTCTATTCTTGGACCTCTTTTATTTAGTTTATTTATTAATGACATTTTTACCACATGTAATGATATGGCGATGCATGCATATGCCGACGACATTCAATTGTATTCTTCTAACCGGATTGGACTACTTGAGGATCTATGCTGTAGGCTGAATGACGACCTGTGTTCTATTTCTAGGTGGGCTTTTGAAAATGATCTCTGCCTGAATGCCTACAAATCGTACATTCTTCCTATTTCCAAGGAACTACTGGACTTTAACGATATTCCGACTATTAGTCTTAATGGCAATCCTTTAAAAATAGTTGACAAAGTGAAAAATCTAGGATTTTATATTAATTCTAAACTAAATTGTACTGACCACGTGAATAACATAATTAAGCGAATATATTACACGCTTAGATGCCTGCGGTTAACGTCCAAGCTTACCCCTACTTTGACCAAAAAAAGACTTGTTATCCATCTCATTTTGCCCATAATTACTTACTCTGAGTTAGTTTACAGCAAATTGGATTCTCATGCCGAGCACAAAATTCTTGTTGAGTTTAATGATTTGACTAGGTATATATTTGACTTAAGACGCTTTGACCATGTATCCATTAAGAGTAGGGAACTTTTAGGCTGTAGCTTAATAGGATATTTAAATGCAAGAAACTGTATATTTCTGCACAAGATGATAATCAATAAAACGCCATCATATCTTTTTGAAAAGCTTCGTTTCAGTGCATCGAACAGAACTTTCAACTTAATATTACCAAGATTCACTTGTTTGCAGTCTGAGCGGCTCTTTTTCATCAATGCAATCAAACTCTGGAACTCGCTTCCTTTAAACATTAAAAGTATTGTCAGCATGAGCAAATTTAAGCTATCAATTATTAACTATTTCTCTAACCTTTAATTTTCTTTCCTTTTCTCTGCTATACTGTTTCAATTTCTTCCTTACCTCCATCTCTTGCTTTTTAAGTTAAGTTTAGTTCGTTAATTTTAAAGTCTAATTTTAATTGGTAGTTTTAAGCCTAACCCTATATTTTTGGTTGATTATAATGTTTTTAAATTGTTGTACGCTAAAAGACATCTATTGATCTTACTGTACTAATGATTAGTTAAATAAATACAAATACAAAAAAAATACAAAGAAAAAACACTCGAAAGAATTGAAACCTTAAATAAACATTTCACTTACATATAAAATACTCTAATCAAGTTTAAAGATTTAAATTTAAGTTTTTTCTTAAAATTTTTTCACTATGTGAAATTTATGTTTTTTCCCACAATTTTATTTAAAAAAAAATGTCCGCTGCTTTTTCTTAAACATTTTTTCGCTATGTAAAATTTATATTTTTTGCTCAATATTATATAAAAAAAATGTTCACTGCTCTTTCTTAAAATTTTTTCCGCAAGTGAAATTTATATTTTTATTTTTAATTTATTTAAAAAAATGTTCACTGTTTTTTCTTCAAATTGTTTCCGATGTAAATATCATTGATTTAATTTGTTCAATGTTTTTTTTTTAACATAGAAAAATTTTACACACTTTGTTTTTGGTTCCCTCTATGATGAATTTTTTCACTTTTAACTTCTTATTTTTTACTTTGTAACAGTTTTTATTTGTGAGTTCAAGCTCCTCACTGCTACTATTCACTTTTCTTTTTTAAGAAGAATTTTTTCAGTGACCCCACGTTGGGTGCCAGTTAATAAGTTCGAGCTAACGAGACTTGATTTGCTTGACACATTGTGCCAAGTTAATATTTCCGAAATAATAAAACCTGATTTAATTGACACTATGTGCCAGTGTAATAGCTTAATTAAATGTTCTCGCAAGACTTACTTAAACAACCAAAAATAAAATTATTACATTTTATTATATTCGTTGGTTCAGCTGCGCCATAGTCGTGGATGCTGTTGTTGTAATTTAAGCTGCACTTTTGTCGTTGTTGTTCTCGTTCTTGCATTAGCTGCACAGTTGTTTCTGTTGTTGTGTTATTGTCGTACCTGTTGGTTCTGCTGTTGCTACGCTGTTATTATTTTGCTGGTTCAGCATTTCGCTGTGTGGGAACAGAAGTTGCGACAAAATTGAAAAATTGACACATACGATTCTCGAGTTACAATTGGAGCGGATGCTTGTGCTAACTTACATGTCACGGTGTTCCGTAGCAGTTTTAAATAAAAAGTCTTGGCATCCCGCTGATTTTTGCTCAGACACGTTTCTTATAACATATATAATCAAAATCAATTTAAACTAAAATCGCGAATGATATGAAAAAAAAGAAAAAGTTTGTCTTTTAGGAAATTTCGAGTTTGAGTATTTTTAGGAAAAAATTTCCCAAAAACCCAAAAAAACAAATTTTGAAAAAAGCAAAAAAGAAATGAGATACAAATAATTTTGAGCTATTTTGTGTAAGAAATTAAAATAACCGAAAATCGGTTAAAAAAGTTATAGCTGTTGAAAGACTTATTTTTCAAAAATCCTTAAAGTGCCCTTTTCTTGCATATCGAACACAAGAAAATATCATAAAAATTCAGAAAACATAAATTTTTTATTTGAATTGACTTCAATAATTCTTAAAAAATATATCTGATTTTTTTCGAAAACTTTTGGAATTCAGGATTGCCAAGATAAAAAAAAAGAAAAAACGAAATGGCCATTTCAGCCCTTGAAAGGACTTTGACCGAGCTTCTTATGATCAATTGTGTTGTGCGTGTCTTGAAATTTTTGAACACAAATTATCGAGAACTGAACCTACAAGTTTTACGCCGACTCCGAACGGCTCATGTTCTCAAGAAGCTTTTCATGGCAGTTTTTACTGTCTGAGGTTTGCCATTATCTGCAGAGAGGTGACAGCCGAACAGAAAAATTCATTCAATTGAAAAAATGTCTGTGTCAGATGGGGGATTCGAACCTGGGTTCTGTGGTGTATGAGCCACACACTCTACCCATTACGCCACGGTCTCCACAAGATATATATAAAATCTTGGGTTGGCAAGATATATATAAAAAAAATTGGGTTGCCCTGGTGTAAGTTATAAAAACAACAATTGTCATTATAAATTAAAATAACTATAATTATAAATATTTATTTATAGAAGAAAATATCCAGACCATAATCGCAACACATTATCCCAGAATAACGTCAAAAGGCTAATAATAAATGCAAGTATATTTAATATGTGTGATTTTAAAGCGTTTTGAAATTGCTCACGTTTGAAAATGTATCAAAAATAAAAAATAAGCAAAACATTAATTACATTTTTATGTTTGATTACGTTTTTTTTACCAATAAAGAGCGTTAACACGTATCTGTTACTCTTTGAATTAGTGTGGAATGATGAATCCAGGTGCTATGCATGCATAAATTATCGTCATGGATTAAACAGAAAACAATTGAAAACAAAAGTATACATTGCTGCTTTTACTGCCACACTTCCAGTTAAACGTGCTGCTGATACCGATACACCTAAACCTCCGAGTCTGGATACTGTGTCCCTGCAAGCCGAAACCGTTTTCACCAATCCGACCAATTTGAATGATGCTGATTGGACACCCGATATTGAAAATAATGCACCACAATCGCTAACACAAATGGAAATGGATTACATTGTGGCTAAGATGGGACTATCACAAAAAAATTCAGAATTTTTGACATCATTTTTGAAGCGTACAAAACTCACAGAGCAAAATGTCAGCGCAACATCATACCGAAAACGCCAAGCTGAATTTCAGAAATTTTATTCCGTTGACGAAGCAAATACGTTCACTTACTGCCATGATATCCCAGGTTTAGTGAAAAAATTGGGAATGGATTATATCGCTGGCGACTTGCGTTTATTCATCGATGGTTCAGTTTCAAGTTTGAAGGCTGTGCTGTTGCACAAAACAAACCAAAAACCGTCCATTCCATTGGGATTCAGCACAACTATGAAGGAATCGTATGAAACATTGGGCGAAATTTTGAAGAAAATCAAATATAATGCACACAAATGGAAGAAATGTTGTGATCTGAAGGTTGTCAACATAATACAAAGCATTATATTAAAGGGCGGTTTTCCAAAATACTTCTGCTTCCTTTGTAATTAGGATTCACGATACACAGGGAATCAATATGAATGTAAAGATTGGAAAGCAAGAACTAATGAGCTTACCTAAAATTACGTAATAAACCTTTGATAAAGGATCTAGATGATATTTTGTTGCCATCGCTCCACATGAAATTAGGAATAGCTGGAAAATTCGTTGAAGTGGTAGTCAAGGATATTGAGGACGCCTATGACTGTTTGAAATCCATACTTCCAAAACTCAGTGAAGCTAAAATTAGAAACGGTACGTATCGTTGTCTGTATTTAAATATTGTCATATCTAAAATTGTTCACTTCGATATATTCGCATTACCAATAATTTTTTCGCCTTTTTTTTATATTTAAAACAGGTATTCTCAATGGACCGGCTAGACGAAAATTAATGAAAAGCGAATCTTTCACAAATGTTCTTTCGAACCATTATAACCACCTATGTGCATGGGACGCATTGAAACAAGTCATCGAAGGCGTTTTAGGAAAGAACCGTGTACAGCGAGATGACATACAGACACGAGTGGACAAGTTGCTGTATTGTTTTGAAAAAATCAATGCATCCATGAAGTTAAAATTACATTTCATGCATTTCCACCTTGATACCTTTTTGGCACAATTACCTGAGAAATCAGACGAACAAGGAGAGAGGTTCCACCAGGTGACCATGCCAATGGAAAAGCGATTCAAAGGAAAAAAATTAGATGCATTGTTTGCGCAGGTTTGTTGGTGGACTTCTAAAATTATGCAGTTTGAAGATGAAAGCACCGAAGATTTTAGTGGACACACTTAACAAAACATGCCCTTGAATATTATGTCTATCTCGGATGATGATGCAGACTCAGAACATGAATATGAACAACCTACGAAGAAAAGAAGATCATCAGAACCACAAACGTCAACTTCAACGAGGATGGATATTGACAATAATTGAAAATGTTCTAAATTTTGTTTTTATGCATAGATAACATATAAAAATGTCATATTTTCTGTGTAAGAATAGCTGTAATTGAACCGCAATTTTTATTTTCATGCAAAATAAAGTTTATAAAGAAAAAAAACATATTTGTGGATTTGTAATCCAGTTATTGAGCAAAAAATTAAGCAAAATGAATGGACGCATATTTTAAGGGTGGCTATATTCCTGATTCAGGTGTGCTTTATAAATTTTTCAAAACGTTCGAAACTCATAAATGTGGGTGGATTTTTTTTTATATCTGAGAATCACATTTATTAAAGTTTATTACTTTAGTACCGCAATCATTAAAATCAAAAAACCTTTTTCCTTTTTTTTTAAATTCTGAGAATCATCAAAAGAAGTCATCAATGTTTTTTTCAAAGAATTTTGAGGAAATTTTTGAAATTCATACCTTTACTTAATTGTGAATAAAAGCGAAACGCGTGCATTGCTTTTCATGATCTATGTCTCATTTTGTTCATAGGTTATGTGAATTGAGGTGAACGTAATAGAACTTGACACTTTTTTCAGTTTTGGATTTTTTACGAATTTAAAAAAAAAATTTTAGTTTTCAGACATAAAATATTTTTTTTCTTCATACATATTTATAACTGCGGAACTGTTGCTTATGTAGGGAAACGTTATATAAACAGATTAAAGGAAATGTAATTCTCAATTTTTTTTAAATTTGTTTCAGCTAAATCGGACTATTGGTTCTCGAGTTATGTCAAACAAAAGAACCTAAAACCTAAGAGAAGAATACCTTGCAGAATCAGCTGAAGTTGAAACCTTAAACGCGTTTTTTCGAAAAGGCAGTTTTGAAACCGGTGACAAAAATTTCTCGAAAACTACAAAACTGATCTTTTTGAAATTTTCCAGGCTTATTCAATATATAAAAATTAAGTGTTTAATCGTCCGTTTTTTTTTTAAACTGGTCGTTTTATAGCCAAAAATCCCCAGTTTTGAAATTAACTGTCCGCAATTTTGTCAAAAATGCAAATATTTTAAATTCATCGATCAAACACTAGTTCATATTAACTAAACCCACTGAGATGTTTCAGTTTGCCACAATGTTTATCACTGCAAAAAATGCAAAAATAAACACATACAATAATAAATAAACACAAAAAATAAACTTTTTTTACTGCCATTTGTAACAAAATTACACAATAAAAAAGGTGATCAATGTATGTACTTTAAGATGATGTATTGATCATCATGTAAAAGTTAAGTACTTAGTTACTTAGGTGGCCGTAACAACCCGTGTCCGGGCTTCGGCCGACATCATCAGCTCTCGCCAGGCGCCTCTGCTTTGCGCGCGCCTTCTCCAATCGTATACACCAAGTGCGGTTAGAGCTTCCTGATCCTGGTCCATCAATCGGAGGCATGGTCTCCCCCGTCGTCGTTGACCAGTGACCCTCGCAACGAGCACTTTTTTCGCTGGAGCTTCGTCGTCCATACGATGGACATGACCCAGCCAGCGTAGTCGCTGCACAGTTGTACGCCGAACTACGTCAATGTCTTCGTAGAGCTCATACAGATAGTGGTTTATTCGGATGCGATAGTCATCGCCGACTCGAACATGACAGAAGATTTTACGAAGAACTTGTCTCTCGAACACCCCCAGAGCGGCTGCGTTTGCGAAACTACCCATGCCTCAGCGCCATAAAGCAGCACAGGTAGAACGAGCGTCTTGTAGAGTGTTAGTTTTGTCGATCGAGAGAATGCTCTGGAACTTAGTTGCTTACTGAGCCCGTAGTAGCAGTAACAACGTAGATTTCGTTGTTGGTATTAATGGCGGTGCCAAGGTAAACGAACTCCTTGACTACTTCAAATCTATATATATAGCTTATAGCTGCCGGATGAAACGTGGGAGTCTAAACGCCGCGCTCCCTTGTTAGAAGACAGCATATACTTTGTTATACCCCCATTTATCGTCAAACCCACTTTGGCTAATTCCTTTCCGACAGCGGCGAAAGCAGCGGTAACATCTCTCTTGGTTCTGCCGACAATATCAATATCATCAGCGTACGCAAGGAGCTGGGCACCTTTATAGAAAATGGTGCCATTACGATGCACACCGACCTTTCGTACGATCCCCTCCATGATGATGTTAAAGAGATCGCAAGACAGTGGATCGCCTTGCCTGAAACCTCTTTCGGTATTGAAGGTTTCGGAGAGGTCATTTCCTACTTTGACGGAGCTGCGTGTGTTGCTCAACGTCATTCTGCAAAGTCTAATCAACTTTGCAGGTATACCGAACTCAGAAATTGTTGCGTATAGGCAATCCCTTCTCGGGCTATCGAACGCAGCTTTAAAATCGACAATGAGATGGTGTGTTTCAATTTGATTTTCGTGGGTTTTCTCCAGGATTTGTCGTAGCGTGGAAATCTGGTCTATGGTGGACTTACCAGGTCGAAAGCCACACTGATTTTTTTTTAACTTAACCAGCGCTCAGGGGATGCCCCCTTTAGATGCGAAAGCATTGCGTTAGTTCGGAAGACGGGTGATAGTTAGTTGGAGGGTGAAAAGATGGAGTAGTAACGGTGAAGATTTGCTTTAAACTTGCACAGATCAAAACTGCCGGGGAACACTTTCAAAGGGAGATTATTCCACAATCGTACTGTGCGACTAAAAAACGAATTATCTGGGTAATGCGAGGTTCTATTGGGCATCGATGCTATGGGAAAAGGATGGGCTTGAAAAGCTGCCCGAGTAGACCTAGGAAATACACGAACTGGTGGCGTCGGGCCATGTACCTCCCTTGAACACTTCCCATGGTAGAACCTATACAAAAGGCTTAGGCAACCAACATTGCGCCGATGCCCAAGAGAACTGAGTGGAGATAAAATGTTTTCATATCCTATCATATATATCCCACGGCGTTGAATTCAGTCCAGAAGCTCCAAATAAGATCTCGAAGCTCCTGCCCAAATGTGTGAATTAAACTCCATTTTAGGCCTTATTTATGAGGTACAGATCACTCGAAGATCAGATGGGGTGAAGTATCGCTTGCACCGTTTTAAGAAACCTAGGCACTTGGCCGCTTTTTTCGACAAATGGAAAATATGATCATTCCTACGAAGGTCTGATTGTATCGATATGCCCAGAACCTCAAGAGCATCTGACTCCAAAAGATCTACACCATTCATATTCAAGGGAGCTAAGGGACAGTTCATCCGCTTGTGGGTTAACAGGCAACACTGGGTCTTGTTTGCATTAAACTCTACTCTATTAGCAAGACCCCACTTGGAGATTTTTTTCAAGTCATTAAGAAGTGTGTCATTCATATTTTGCCTCTTACTCTCAATCTCCAAAGAACTCGGGCGTTTTTTAAAAAAATATGAATGACAAATGCTGCTGTCGTCCACAAACGAATGAAATGGGTTATGAGACAGAAGGTCGTTGATTAAAACCAAAAACAAAGTTGGCGATAGAACTGAACCCTGCGGTACTCCTGCGTTCATGGCGTGCTCACTAGACGAAATGCCGTCGATTACGACACGGATAGTTCTGTCCTTAAGAAAGCACGTGATCCACCGAGCAAAGATACCACCAACACCGTATGCAATTAGCTTAGAGACGAGTGCTTTATGCCACACTCGGTTAGACGCCTTTGAAATATTCAGAGCAACAACCCTGCTATCACCGAACAGGTGAACGCATTGGTTCCCTTTTTCTGTAAGGAACGCCATAAGGTCACCAGTAGACCGGGCCCTACGAAAACCATATTGACGGTCACTTAGCAATTCGTTGTGCTCCAGATAGTTCGTTAGGTTGAAGTTTAATACGCTCTCCATAACCTTAGATTGCAGGATTCGTGGCATCGCCATTTTTAGGTATCGGCTGGACATTTGCGACCTTCCAACAAGATGGAAAAACTCCTGTCCTGTATGAGATGTTGAAAAGGTTGCGCAAAGGCCGAGCCAGTGTAGAAGCCCACGTTTTAAGAACAATTGGTGGTATGCCATCAGGACCAGAGGCTTTGCTTATGTTAAGATTTGTAAGGACTCTTTTGACTGCTCTCGTTCGAAAATATATCTCCTTCATTGAAGAAGAACTAGCCCCGACAAAGGGCAGTGGCTGACTGCTATCCAAGATTGTGGAATTATGTGCAAACAATCCAGCCAACAGCATATACTTTGCTTTACCCTCATTTATCGTCAAACCCACTTTGGCTGATTCTTTGAATGAAAATCTGGTCTATGGTGGACTTACCAGGTCGAAAGCCACACTGATAAGGTCCAATCAGTGTTTTTGTAATCGGCTTTAATCTTTCACACAGTACGCTTGAGAGAAACTTATATGCGATGGAAATAAGACTGATACCTCTATAACTTGCGCAGATTGTAGGGGTCTCCTTTCTTAAGTATAGGGCACAGTACGATGAGGTTCCAATCGTCGGGCATGCTTTCTTCTTTCCATATTTTGCTGATGAGCTGACGCATGCGCCTTATCAATTCATCGCCGCCGGCTTTAAACAATTCAGCTGACAGGCCATCAGCACCCGCTGCTTAATTGTTTTTGAGTCGTTGAATATCAACTCGAACCTCTTCATGGCTAGGTGGTGGTACTTCCACTCCGTCATCGTTGATTAGTGGCTCTGAACTGCGCTCTCCATGGGCGGCATTAATGGAATCGTCGCCAGTAAGTAAATTGGAGAAGTGCCGTCTCCACAATCTCAGCACACACTGCGTATCCGTATTCAGATCTCCATTTTCGTCTCTACAAGTGAATGCTCCAGGCTTGAAACCTTGGGTTAGACGCTTAACCTGTTGATAGAATTTGCGTGCATCCTTCTTGCCCTGGTATACCTCTAGTTCCTCACGCTCACGCTTTTCCTGCTCTCTTTTCTTGCGTCTGAAAAGGCGCCTCTCTTCCTTCCTTTTTTCGCTGTAGTTTTCTCGCACGGCTCGCGTTGTAGCTGACTGCAGCGTTTTTCCTAAGCTCCGCCGGCGTTGTCGGTTCCAGAGGTTGGTTGGTTGAGCTTAACTGAGAGTTGAGCGGAGTAGGTTTCGGCAGTCCGTTGTAATTGCAGCTTAGCGACATCTAGTTTTCGTTGAATTCCTGTGTGTATGTTCTTGTCATTGCATAATCGCATGTGGATCTTGGCTGCAACAAGATAATGGTCGGAGTCAATATTGATCCCCCCAAAATGTTCGCACATCTAGAACACTAGAGGCATGCCTTCCGTCGATTACAACCTGATCAATTTGGTTTTGCGTTTTTTGATGCGGGGACAGCAAGGTGGCCTTGTGGATGTCGATTTGCTTAAATCTGGTGCGACTAACAACCATGTTTCGCGCCGCGGCGAAGTCGATCAGTCTAATACCGTTGTTCGTGGAGGTCTCATGAATACTGAACTCACCGACAGTGAGGCCAAAGATGGCTTCCCTTCCGACTTTCGCATTAAAATCGCCGAGGACTATTTTCACGTCATGGACCGGAAGGTGGTCATATACGTCCTCAAGACTAGCCTAGAAAGCGTCCTTGACGGCTTCGTCTTTTCCTCCGTTGGGGCGTGCGCGCAAATAAGGCTGATGAAGAAACATTTTGCCTTGATACGGACCGTAGCCAATCTTTTGTTCACAGGTGTGAACCAAAAGGTGGCGTAGTTCCCGGCTAACGACGAATCCACATGCAAATTCGCGCCTCTCCGCATGGCAGCTGTAGTAGATATCACAGTGTGCTTGTTTAGAGCAGCCTTGCCCTCTCCATCGCATTTCCTGGATGGCGGTGATGTCAGCTTTTATTGATTTGAGGGCTTCCGCCAGTTGGATAATGGCACCTTCCCTATAAAGGGTCCAGGCATTCCATTTGCATATCCGTAAATCATTATCTGTTTTTCGTTTGCGGTGGTCGTCAACGTAATTGGGGTTCTTATCCGAGGCTGGTCTAGTTTTCATTGGACAGTAGTAATGTGGCGGGACCCAAACCCTGCGCACATTCCATGTTTAAGGTCTTTGGAGCGACCCGCCGCTCAAATTATCCGTCAAACTGACGAATGCCCAGGGAACACCACGTGGAGGTTTGAGTCGACTTGAGACGTTGCCATGTAAAACACCCCCTGTTCCCTGTAAAAGTTAAGTAGTTTTCGTAATAAAATCATGGGAATAACATATTTTTTGCGCTGCAAATGGAGGTAGCCCTTAAAATATTCACAAGGATATTGCTGTGAACGAAGAAGCTGTCATTGACAAATTGGCTTCGCTTTCAAAAATAATTTAAGAACTAACTATATAAATATCTACAATAAAATATGTAGATCTTATGTATTAAAATATGTTTATCTTTTTAAAGTCTCTGTTTCCTTACTTTACTTAAATAAATAATTGTCGTCTTGCTTAATATCGAGCGATTAAATCAATTTGGTATGTTAAGGATTAGAATAAATAAAATGTTTATTAATTCTTTAAGCTTCGATTGTTGAACTCGTTACAAAGTTTTGTAAGGTTCTTGGACGTTCAGAAATCCGTATGGAAAATGAAAAAAACAAATATTTTTTTTGCTTCAGTAAGCTCCCCCCTCCCCCCTTATGAAGTACTTTTTCACTACGTTGGTCCGTACCATATAGTCTCAAATTTTCTAGAAATTCTGCGGACCCCTAGTACACAAAGGACCTAAAGCAGCTACGAACATAATTAGCTCGCGAGCTAAGAGCTTTTTCAAAAATGTATACGTATATTTCAGTTGATCTCGTCTACTTGTCGGTATCGGTGTTGTTTTTTTTAGTGTGTGTTGTAATAGTAATTATTACAGTGAAAAATTTAAAATTTTGGGTAAATCGTTTGTATTAAAAACTATTAAGAATTGTATTTATGTGTTTTTAAAAGAAAAAAATTAAGTTTGTTTAGTGTTCTTTTAGTGATTACATAATTTATGTTATTAATATAGAACAGTTTTTGTTGTACACACAATCTAGTGTTTGTATGCCTAATTTTTTCTATTCCTCTTTGAGCGGTGTTTGTTTATCTGTTGTGCAGTGAGAGTCTCTCGTGTTGTTATTGTGCTTAACACTTTGTGTTAAGCAACGCTGAAAGCACATTTTACATTTAAAAACGCTCACAAAGTAATTGAAATTTTTTCCAATGGATTATTTTTCCATTGATAATATTGCTGCTTGTTCTCTGAACGAGTAATGCAAAAGCCAGAATATTCTGTACCCTAAGTTCAGCTGTTCTGGCCCATGTGAGCGAATGTTCCACGCTTCTTGTGCTGGTATTTCTAAATCGTCCGATCTGGTCTTCGCTGGTATTGTGCTTCGTGCAGAGCCCTTTCCCCGGATGAACTCTATTCTAAAATTAAGCTTTTCGGGGAAAGCCTAAACTTACTAAATAATAACTTCAGAGAAAATGTTTCATTTTTTAGCGAAGTTAGTGCCGCACCCACTACCAGCGTTTCTGATGAAATTACTGTTCAGGATAACATTTCAGTTCCTTCGTCCATGACTGCTTCTTCCGGAATTTTGTCAGTTTCATCAGAAAAAGACCCAAAAAGCTCTAAAAGAAAGAGGAAAAACAAAAACAAAAATAAGCGTCGGAAGGCGTCCTCCAGACCTTCCAAGGCAGAGCAGCCCTCAGTAATGCCATCAGAAAATAATAATACGGTGATTTCTTATACACCATCTTCTATTCCTCCATTGACTAGTAGTCCAAATACGATTTCAACTACGCCTAACAGTCATTTGACCTTAAGAGCAGTTTCGAGGACCAGAAATGTTTTCATTTCACGTCTTCAGCCCGACACATCAATAGAAAATATATTGACGTTTGTCAGGCAATCCAAGTTAGTGAACTCAAATGCATTCTGTTCATGCAAAAAAATTGGTAATAAGCCTTCCCATGCTTCTTTCATTTTAACAGTTGCAGCCGATGATTTTACAACTGTTCTTAACTCTAATTTGTGGGCCGATAATATTCTTGTTACTGAGTTCAAGCCAAAAAATAAGCCTAAAAGGGTGACTCAAGCCGCCCGCCAGGCTCAAAAAAACTAAATAGGCTGTCCCTTTACTATCAAAATGTAAGGGGACTACGTTCTAAGACGCAGAGCTTATTTCTATCAATTCAAAATTGCTCTGAGGATATTATCGCGTTAACAGAAACGTGGCTGAACGGAAGCATTACTGATTTGGAATTGTTTGATAATAGTTTTCAAGTTTTTAGAAAAGACAGATACACTGACAATATTTCTTCTGTCGGTGGTGGTGTTTGTGAAACAGCTTCCATGTTCGTGTTGCCACACCGGATGCCCCGTATGTTTTGCTTGTTAAAACGTAAACGGGTCCGTGTTGTGGTTCAACACAAAGTTCGTGGTTGTCTGTTTCATGAATTATTACCCTAGGTTTTAGATAACCCAAGTTGCTTAAGCCTAACGGCAGGCGCACTTGTTAATCTTAAACTCAATTGTCGGTGGTGGTGTCCTTTTGGCTGTAAGGAACTGCTTTGTCAGTTCTATTGTTGACATTCCCTGCTCTTCTAATATTGAACTAATTTGCGTTAAAGTTATACATTGTAACTCTAATGTATATGTTATTAATGCGTATGTTCTTCCTAAGAGTAGTGTAGACTTCTATGCAAGCCTTGCGGGGTGCATAGATTACATAATTGATTTACTTGACGTTAATGACGACATTTTATTATTGGGTGATTTTAATCTACCTGATTTAAAATGGCATTCTTCTGACGATGATACGTACTATTGTGCATCTAATTCGAAGACCCGCCAAGAACATATATTTGTTGATAATATATGTTCAGACTTACAACAAGTGAGTTGTATTTATAATAGTCTTGAAAGACTTCTTGACCTGGTCTTAACTACAGACAGTAACAATGTTGTTGTTAAGAGGGTTAAGAGGGATCATCCACCATTGAGTATTTGGTACGAATCCGACAGCAAATATAGTAATTTCTAATTCAGCAGATAAGCTTTATGAATTCAATTTTAAAAATGCTGACTTTTTGAAGTTGAATCAGTTGCTTCATGGTAAACTTAATGCAATTTTAGAATATATAAATGGAAATTGCATTGATGACTCCATACAATTTTTTTATATGGAACTCTTTGCTGTGTTTTCTCAATCCGTACCTTATAGTCTCAAATTTGCGAGGAAGTCTGCGTACCCGTGGTACACAAAGGATTTAAAGACTCTTCGCAACAACAGGAATAGGGCATGCAAGAAATACGTCTGTAGCTTAGGCTCAAACGACCTAGAAACTTACAAACGTTTGTTTCTGGAATTTGAAAATCGTTCAGCTACATTATATCACGAATATTTAGATAATGTTAAGCTGAGAATATTGACAAATCCAAAGAAATTTTGGGGATTCGTAAACACAAAGAAGAAATCTGATGGATTTCCTTCTTCATTTAGAAATCCTGAGGGATTTACTGACAATCCCGTCAAAATTTGTGGCCTATTCGCCAATCTTTTTAAAGAATCATTCTGTTCAGATTCTTTTACTCCTGATGGAGAGTACATTGAATATATGAATTCCGAACCCAGAGTATCTTTGGAACATATATCCTTCACTCCAGAGGATATTTTAATGTATATTAGATCGATCGATGAGGAGTTTGGTGCTGGACCTGACGGTGTTCCTGCCGCAGTGTTAACACAATGCGGTTCCGTTTTGAGTCAACCACTTTCTTTATTATTCAATAAATCTATTAACGAAAGTTATTTTCCAATTTTTTGGAAAAAATCATTTATAAGTCCTATTTTTAAAAAGGGTTTCAGGAACGATGTCAGTAACTATAGGCATATCGCTAAGCTCTCATCAATTCCAAAACTTTTTGAGCGGATGATGTATGATCGGGTGAAAATTCACTGTGGGGAAGTCATAACAACTCGTCAGCATGGTTTTGTGAATGGCAGATCCACTGTGTCTAATCTTCTCGATTTTACAACATTCTGCTTAAATTCTATTGATTCTGGTAACCAGGTCGATTGTGTTTACACTGACGTTAGTAAGGCATTTGATAAGCTACCACACAATCTAATCTTATTTAAACTTGAGTTAATGGGATTTCCACAATATTTTGTGAACTGGATTAAATCGTATTTGGTGGAGCGATCTTATCAAATACGTTTCCGTGCGCATTGTCTTCTGAATTTATTGCTGGATCAGCTGGATTCTCAGGGTAGTCACCTTGGTCCTCTTCTGTTTATTTTAGCTATCAATGATGTAACTCACGTCATTGAACACTCTCATCTGCTTATTTATGCCGATGATATGAAAATATACAGAACGATTAATTCTAGAGATAATTCAGATCTACTCCAGTCTGATCTAAAATCCTTTGAAGTTTGGTGTTCTAAAAATAATATGTTCTTAAATCCAGATAAATGCCAAAGTATGACCTTTTCGCGAAAAAGGAATAATTTTATTTTTGATTATAAGATTAAAGATACTGCCTTAAGTCGTGTAGACACCGTCAAAGACCTAGGTATACGCATGGATTCTAAGCTGTCGTTTAATATTCATATTGATAATATTTGTAAAAAAGCATCTTCAATGCTTGGTTTTGTAAAACGCTGGGCCAAAGAATTTAATAGCATGATTACAACTACAACGTTGTATTATGCAATCGTGCGTCCTCACTTAGAGTATGCAAGTCAAGTTTGGTCCCCAAGTTACAATGTGCATGTTGATCGAATAGAAAGAATCCAAAAACGTTTTGTTCAGTTTGCTCTAAGGGGCTTAAGTGGAACTGACATATTAGACCTTCCTCCTTATGAGGATCGTTTAAAACTATTAAAAATGCTGTCTTTAGGTGATCGAAGGAAATCGGCAGAGATCGTATATTTACACCAGCTCATAACAGGTGTATTCGATTCTCCAGAACTTCTTTCTCACATAAATTTTAACACTTACCGTAGAAGAAGTAGAAACGCTAACAACTTAATTTATTTGCCATTTAGTAGAACAAATTATATGGCTACTGCTCCTTTAAGTCGCATGAGTTCCTTTGTTAACAATTGTAGCGTTTTTGATGTTAATTTGTCAAAAGGTCAACTCAAAAGTAGATTAAAATTAGTTGTGTAAATAGATCTGTGTATACGCATGGTTAGTTGTTACGTCTTGTGTTGTCCCTGAGCCCAACCCATTTATTGGTGGGTACATTTTTCCCACATTAACTTGTTTGTGGTCACGGGTATCCATTACATTGATATTTTCAATGATTACTGGGCAGTGGCTTTAGATGGGTTAATGCTGAGGAAGTGCGATATAGCTGTAGTAGCTGAAGTCTATTGTTATTGCATGTGTTATATAAATTCATCCGCTGCAAAAAAGCTTTGAGTCTAGAGGTAGACTCGAAATAAATAGGGTCACGTCGCTTTGTTCTTTAGATTTGAAAATAATTACGTTGTGTTTGGACACTGAAAAGAATAAAATAAGGAAGCGATGCGTAGTTCTGTTACATTTATGTTTGTTTACATTTGATACTTAAGAAACGCAGCGTTTTTTATTGATGTAAGCCATGATTGTTTCCATAGCTTGCAAGTTTAAAATGGTTTATTTTATATATATTTTGTTTTACGATAAATTTTGTCTAAACAAGGCTGTATTAAAACTGCTGAAAAAATGTTACTAGGTATATATTTTTAATATATAATTCAAATTTTATTGATATTAACTATAAGGGGAATAAATAAGGTTAGTACAATTCACAAATGCTATAAATAATAATAAAATATTAAGGGGTTTCATGCAGATGGGCAAAACCTTTATAAGTTAAGTTTATCACCTGTTAAAATTTTTTATACTAAATTTTCTATACCGCTTATAAGGGTTTTTCCAAATTTCACGAAAAACACAAGTTCAAACACTTTTTAATAATCAATTCTGAAATATATATGGCATAGGGAATATAGATTTTGTAGTGACATTAATTTACTTTGTAATTTAGTGATTTATTAAAGTAATGTAATATAACTATGTTTTAAATGTATACATAATATAGATAATAATAAATATAATAATATTTGCAATAATAATATATTAATATATAGTAAACATATAATAATAATATAATATATAAAAGAAATATAAAAAAAAATTAGATTGCGATTTCATAATTTTTCTATTAGCGTCTATTTGTTATTATTTTTGTACATAAAGCTTTCAGGAAGCTTTCAAAATGCTTTAACGTTTTATTTCTTTCAGTGAGAAGCTTTAAACGTTACACATACACGCAAGCAGCTTAATTTGTGTGCGTTTAGTCATCACTGACTTAAAGACTCTTCGCAACAACAGGAACAGGGCAAGGAAGAAATACGTCTGTAGCTTAGGCTCAAATGACCTAGAGACTTACAAGCGTTTGTTTCTGGATTTTGAAAATCGCTCAACTACATTTTATCACGAATATTTATTATATTCGTCTGATATTGTCTGATCCAAAGAAATTTTGGGGATTCATAAACACCAAGAAAAAATCCGATGGATTCCCTTTTCATTTAAAACTCTTGATGGATTTACTGACGATCCCATAAAAATTTGTGGCCGTTCGCCAATCTTTTTAAACACTCAGTCTGCTTAGATTATTTTAATCCTGATGGAGAGTTCTTTGAATATATGTACTCCACTCCCATGGTTTCTTTGGAACATATATCTGTCACTCCTGAGAATATTTTAAAGCATGTAGATATATTGGATCGATAAATGAGGATTTTGGCACTGGACCCGACGGTGTTCCTGCCGCAGTGTTAACACAATGCGGTTCAGTTTTGAGTCAACCACTTTCTTTATTATTCAATAAATCATTTAACGAAAGTTATTTTCCACTTTTTTGATAAAAAAGTCATTAAGAAGTCCTATTTATAAAAAGGTTTGCAGGAATAATGTGCATAACTATAGGCCTATCGCCAAGCTCTCATCGATTCCAAATTTTTTTGAGCGGATAGTGTATGATCGGGTGAAAATGCACTGTGGGGAAATCATAACAACTCCTCAGCTTGGATTTGTTAATGGCAGATCCACTGTGTCTAATAATCTCGATTTAAAAACATTCTTTTTAAATTGGATCGATTCTGGTAACCAGGTCGATTGTGTTTACACAGACTTTAGTAAAGCATTTAATAAACTACCACACAATCTAATCTTATTTAAACTCGAGTTAATTGGACTTCCACAATATTTTTTGAACTGGATTAAATCGTATTTGAAGAAGCGATCTCATCAAACACGTTTCCGAGACGTACTGTCTTCTGAATTTATTGCTGAAGAAGGTTTTCTCCAGAGTAGCTATCTTGAACCACGTTTGTTTATTTTAGCAATCAATGATGTAACTCACATCCAGAGCCGCATTAAGCAGGGGGCAGCTGCCCCTGGGCTGCAAAATTGTAGGGGCGGTAAAAATTTATAAAGAAACAAAAACTAATATATATTAAAAAATAATTTGTAAACCAGATTTATAATCTATTCCTACTAATATTTTACAAATGATTTTACTCGAATATTCTGCGGACCACTTCGTCATAGATTTGTAGTTGAAAATATCTTCTTTACTAACAGTAGTGGACTTATGCCTAGGCCAGTGAGGCCCAGGCCTAGGGCAACATTTTAAATGTGAGGCGGCAACATTTTAGGGGCGGCAAAATTTTAAGGGCTGAATAAAAATATTTTCGTAACTAGTTTATAAAGGGCTGGAAACAAATCAAAAAACTTGTTTGATGCGTGCTCTAAATTTTTGAGCGGCCAAATGTTTGAGCCAAACTAAGCAAAAACTTCGCCGCCTTGCTTTGAATAGAATAATGTAGACAACTCAAGCAATCGATTACGTTTTGAGTTACAGAAATGTTTACCTTAACATAGGCATGTCATTGGCGGTAGTTAAAAAAAATCAATCAATTAAGTAATGCAATAAATTAATTAATTTGGTCTTTCTGACTTAATATAAGGTATGTATAATTGAATAAAATATAAGGGTAATGCATTGCAAAATTTTTAAATGTTTTGCTGAGCTTATGTAGAGGGCGGAACAATTGTGACGGCCGCAAAATCTTAATGATGGTTGAACAATTTCGTTGCTTTTTTTAAAAAAAACTTTAGTTTTGGCTTCGAAAAATTTTTTGCGGCAACGTTTCGAGTGCAAACTAATTTTGTGATAAGCATATAGTACTAAATCTATGACTGTGAACAGCAAGTACAAAGGTTAAGTACAAACTGTGTTAATGCACTACAAAAATAGTGAGCATTTTGCGTAGACGGTTCGAAAAACTCGTATATTTCTCTGCCAACAGAACGATAAATTTTAATCAATAAAAGTCTACTAACTCTGTTGTGCAGGCGAAAAGGAGTGGTCGTCTCCATTCCGCCGATTTGGCAGCGATCAGCGTTCACAATGAAACAACAGGAAATTCAACTGGCCATTGAAATCTCATTTGCCCTTAGTAATAAAGAAATTTAAGTCGAATCTATCTTAAACTCAACTTTTAGTCTATCATTTATTGAAAGCTAAAGTCGAGTTTTAGAAAGATTCGACTTAGAATTTCTTTATTACTAAGGGCCATTATGTTTTAACGAACTTAATTAATTTTTAAAAAAACTTGTTGAAAGCTAAAGTTGAGTTTAAGAAAGATTCGACTTAGTATTTCTTTATTTCTAAGGGCCATTCTGTTTTAACGAACTTAATTAATTTTTAAAAAAACTTGTTTTTAAAAAAACTTGTTTTTTTGTGAATTAAAAAACAAATTAATTGAAGCGAGATCATTGTGGAAAAAATACGGCTGAGTAGAAAATTGTTTTTCTTTCAATTGAACTAAGAAAAGATATGTAAAACAAAAACGAAGGTGTTTACAATTTTTTTTTCCTGAGCCCATCTCAAAATGGGCCTAGGCATTTACTGCTGAATGCACATGCATTTTTCCTTAAGTGTTATAAAACAATTGAATTAATTTTTCAGTTCGGCCGTCACCTCTCTGCAGACAATGGCAAACCTCAAAGAGTAAAAACTGCCATGAAAAACTTCTTGAGAACATAAGCCGTTCGGAGTCGGCGTAAAACATGTAGGTCCAGTTCTCGATCATTTGTGTGCAAACATTTCACATCACACACAACACAATTGATCATAAGAAGCTCGGTCAAAGTCCTTTCAAGGGCTGAAATGGCCATTTCGTTTTTTTTTTTTTTATAAAACACAATACTAATTGAATTGTAAGAAAATGCTGGTTTTTCGTTTTCCCGAATGTTCCTGCCTTTTGGGGTACTGTTTGGAACCTGTACGACAAAAAATGACTCGTCAATGATTCGAGAGCAACGAAGTAATCTGCATTTCAATAATATTCGCTAGATCAAGTAAGTCATTGGCCTGATTGTAAATCAAATATACAAGCAGTTTGAGTGAAATGTAACCTGAACTTATGTTATTTGACGAAAAACAGAAACGTTTTTATGCTTTCAACAAGTTTTCATAATATGTATAGTTTACCTGCTAATAGTTTGTTTAAACTCTTTATTCAATAAATGACCATTTTATTTGTGAAATACCTGTTTTATTATAAAGAATCTAAGTCACACCTTTCTTTTGTATTTTTTGTACTCATGCCCAATTACTCCTCTAGGCGGAGCCGACGTTTTCACCTATAACAAATGAACAAAATGTCAATATTAAAACGAACCTCGGATTCGTTTTCTCTTCCCCAAATTAGTCTTATCTGATTTTTGGTGCTCACACAATAAATGTGGCATTAGAGGGTTAAAGAATATGAAGAACACGTATCTTCATTACTCTCGCTAAAAGTATTACAAAATGTTAAGACGCAGATTGTAGATGAAATATAATAAATTAAAAATAAATAGCAAACTAAGCTCAAACTCAACAAATAGTGCTTTGTAAACGTGAGTTCTTTCCAAAATTAAAAATGAGAAAATTAAAAAAAGGCGGCAAAATTTTCTCTGCCCCGCTGCGGCATCTAGTTTTAATGCGATCCTCTTTTCTGCTTATTTATGCCGATGATATGAAAATATACAGAACGGTTAATTCTAAAGATAATTCAGA
Organism: Coremacera marginata; assembly: GCA_914767935.1. Lineage (NCBI taxonomy): Eukaryota > Metazoa > Arthropoda > Insecta > Diptera > Sciomyzidae > Coremacera > Coremacera marginata. Next base: position 107,416,822 of record OU612047.1, read on the forward strand.
TCTACTCCAGTCTGATCTGGAATCCTTTGAAATTTGGTGTTCTAAAAATAATATGTTTTTAAATCCAGATAAATGCAAAACTTCAACCTTTTTGTGAAAAAGGAATAATTTTTTTTGATCATAAGATTAAAGATACTGCCTTGCGTCGTGCAGATACCGTCAAAAAGCTAGGTATAAGCGTGGATTCTACGCTATCGTTTAACATTCATATTGATAATATTTGTAAAAAAGCATCTTCAATGCTTGGATTTATAAAACGCTAAACCAAAGAATTCAATAGAATGATTACAACTACAACGTTGTATTAAGGCGGTCTTCTCATTCAAAACCCGTTTTTTGGACCCTTTTTAAAAAAATTCTTATTTGAAAACACAAAGAATAATTGAAAACTTTTTTTATTTATTGTATTACAAAAGGTTCAAAGTAAATAAAAAAATTTTTTTTGCCTCGATACGTGGGCTGTTCAAAAAGTAATGAGACTTCAAAGTTGGTGGTGAAAAAAAAGGTGTCGTCACGGCGGCCACGATTCCGGGTCTCCGGAGCGTCTGAAATGAAAAAAAATAACGGGGTTATAATCAGTATAGATGTAATTCTCGGGTGAACCTCAAGCTTAATTTTGTGATTTTTTTTGACAAAATGGCGGCCATTCAAAAAAAAAATTTGAATTTCGGGTTTTTTTTTTTTGTAGTTTAGTGTAGTTTAAAATTATGGTCGAGGTTCATCCGAGAATGGTGACAATTCTGCGTCGATTCCATTTTGTTTCATGAAAATCAGTTCAGTTGAACTGGAGATATCATGGCCGCCAGTTCGAAAAACGTGTGTTCGAGATAAACGCGTTTAAAGTATGAAGTAATTTTTTTGGGGAAAAAAAAAAAAAATCAAAAATGTTTAAATGCAGTTTTAAAGAGCTGACAATTTTTACTTACAAATATTAGTCGGCGATGCCAGCTCCATACAGGCCACCTTCCTCTTTTTCGTAGAAACTGCTTTCTGCTGCCCTCTCTGCTCTGCGAGCCGTTCTGCCAGCTTTTGATGATGCCGCAGCTCGAGTCTCTGATCGGTTCAATCTGTCTTCATTGCGAGATAGTGCGTATTCGTATGCGTTTTTGCCAATCGCAATACCCATCAAACCCATAATTTTAAGTGTGGGTATAAAACCGTCGTTGAAGAGGCACGTTGCAATGAAATTGGCCACTTCGATGGTGCGTGCGCCTGAGTTGATGTGTTTGGGCGAAAGTGACCAAAGAACAGAATTGTAGGACTCATTGGAATTCTGAGTTTCAGATCCAAGGCATCTTTCAAGCAAATTATCTGCCGACAGCGCTTCGTAAGCTGGTTTTATTACCTCCATCACCTTCTTGTCCATCAGACCTTGCTTCACAAAAAAGGCTGTATCTTCTAAAGTATTTCGAATTTCTAAAAATCCTTTTAGGGGCATATTCACAACTACCCAAGCTATAAATAAATGCAAAAAAAAATTGCTCAATGAGAAGACCCCCTTAAGCAATTGTGTGTCCTCACTTAGAGTATGCAAGTCAAATTTGGTCACCAAGTTGCAATGTGCATGTTGATCGAATAAAAAGGATCCAAAAACGTTTTGTTTGGTTTGCTCTAAGGGGATTAAGTGGAACTGATATATTAGACCTTCCTCCTTATGAGGACCGTTTAAAACTGTTAAGAATTCAATCTTTAAGTGAGCGAAGGAAATCTGTAAATATCGTATATTTACACCAACTCATAGCAGGTGCATTCGATTCTCCAGAACTTTTCTCCCACATAAATTTTAACTCTAACCGTAGAAGCAGTAGAAACGCTTACAATTTAATTAATTACCATTCAGTAAAAATATTATATGACCGCTGCTCCTTTAAACCGCAGGACAAGTTTTGTTAACAATTGTTGCGGATTAATTTTCAATTCATTGATGCACCTAAGGGAACCAATACGGTTTTATTTAATTGAGTTCCACAGTGTTTATCTAATGCTAAAAAAATAAATAGTGTAGCAATAAGAATCCGGTGGCATCGAAAAACTTATTCAAAAAGTTCGTAATTATCGTATGGGATGCTTGCATGAAGGTGTGCAAAGAAGAAAAAGAAGAAAAATATTATACAGAAAAATATTTACGAAAAAATCCTATAATGTAGATTTCTTTAAAAACATTTAATGTCTGTTAAGGTAATTGTAACAAATCTGTAATTTAACATTAATGGCCTAATGATCGAGGTTAATAGTGAATTCGGGTTTCCCTCCCTATGGAAGACACATCCCATGGTAAATGAACTGATTGCTAACGTGTGTCTGTAATTTAACTGTTCTTGCTCTCCGATGCTAGGTGCACCGAAATTCATTAAAAACAAAACCTCTTACCAACATGTGTAAATTTGAACAAAAGTTTAAATTTACTTTCAATAAAAGAACATTCTTAACTTTGCGAAAGGGGTAGGTTTACTTTAAATTACTTTACTTTACATTACTTTACTTTACTTTACTGTACTTTACTTTACTTTATTTTACTTTACTTTACTTTACTTTACTTTACTCTACTATACTTTACTTTACTTTACTTTAATTTACTTTGCTTTACTTTACTTTACTTTACTTTACTTTACTTTACTTTACTTTACTTTACTTTACTTTACTTTACTTTACTTTACTTTACTTTACTTTACTTTTACTTTACTTTACTTTACTTTACTTTACTTTACTTTACTTTACTTTACTTTACTTTACTTTACTTTACTTTACTTTACTTTACTTTACTTTACTTTACTTTACTTTACTTTACTTTACTTTACTTTACTTTACTTTACTTTACTTTACTTTACTTTACTTTACTTTACTTTACTTTACTTTACTTTACTTTACTTTACTTTACTTTACTTTACTTTACTTTACTTTACTTTACTTTACTTTACTTTACTTTACTTTACTTTACTTTACTTTACTTTACTTTACTTTACTTTACTTTACTTTACTTTACTTTACTTTACTTTACTTTACTTTACTTTACTTTACTTTACTTTACTTTACTTTACTTTACTTTACTTTACTTTACTTTACTTTACTTTACTTTACTTTACTTTACTTTACTTTACTTTACTTTACTTTACTTTACTTTACTTTACTTTACTTTACTTTACTTTACTTTACTTTACTTTACTTTACTTTACTTTACTTTACTTTACTTTACTTTACTTTACTTTACTTTACTTTACTTTACTTTACTTTACTTTACTTTACTTTACTTTACTTTACTTTACTTTACTTTACTTTACTTTACTTTACTTTACTTTACTTTACTTTACTTTACTTTACTTTACTTTACTTTACTTTACTTTACTTTACTTTCGAAAAGCCCAGCCCACTGCTATAAATAACACCATTTTCGAGATATAAGATATAGTAAACATCCATATGGTCGAATCATTTTATTCTGAGTTCTTCAATTTATTAAATAATTAACCTGGCCGCTCACTAGAATCACCAACAAGTTTTTGCCCCCATAATGATGTACCGTAACCTTAGTCCACGGAACTAAACATTGGAACTCGCCTTTCTGTAAAATTATTTTCGGAAATCTTATATAGGCTGCCATATGAACAGGTTTCAAAATAGTAAAAACCGAATTTATGTCGCATATTTCATCGATCCCTCAATAAATAAAATATATTCCTCAATAAATCAAACCTATTGTTGTTAAAGTGATGAAACAGAAATATGCTGAATCTAAAAATGACCACTTTTCCCAGTTGGCAAATAGGGCAGCACCGCCAAGTATATAACTTATTACAAGGAATACACAAAGCCAAATTGGAACTGGACGATCCTTCGAAGAAATGTCCCCACAATAATCATTCCACTCATAGCCGTACGCAGAGTCATCGTCATAATCATAGCTAGGACGACGGCGCACTTGGCGCTTCACTGCGAAACCCATAGGGGACATTATGCGTGGCGATGGTGGCAAACGTCCTACAAATAAGGAAGTTTAATTATCTAAATTAAATAAATTTTAATAAAAATATTACGAACCTGATCTTTCCCGACGCTTATCTTTAGCTCGAGAGAGCTGCGGGAAGGGATTATTATATGAATCATCAACTTCTTGTTCATCAAAATAACACCCTTCCAAATTTTCACCATACTCTTCATAACATGGTGAGTGTTCATGTTTCGTGTGTGAGGACGTAAATTCGGGCAATTCCAGACGATTACCAAATCGAGATAATTGCGCATTATATTGTTGGTTGAAACTCTGCCGTCTTTGTCCAACGCTATTTGGAGGATCCATACCGTTTATGTAATTGTTTTTGTGAAGAGCTGATCGTGGCATTGAGTGACAACGTAATGTACTTTTTGAAAGGTTTTGGCGATGCTCAAGTTCATTGATAGCGTAATGATTAGAAATAATGGGCGTCTTTCTCACCATTTTTTCATCCACCTCTTGGTAATTAGCTGCAAGACCACGAGGATCTGATTTCTCTCTGACTTTTTGTGTATTTGGCATAGACCGTTCACGAAGCATAAACTGTGACTGTTCAAGGTACAATTCACGAGGCTGAAAAGATTCCTTCACCTCGCGGGATGCGTCATCATTGCGACGAATATTAGGTAAACGCACTGAACGCACGCTAAGAGTACGTTTTGCTTGTTGGGGAAGATTATTTAATTCCTCCATTGATTCAAATTTTGGCTTGGAACGGCTGAAGTGGCGCTCACGTTCCACAGTGTGTCTGTAACGCATTTGTCGTTGATTTTTTTGTCGATTTCTATAACGTGAGCTTTTGTTGAGGGTTAGGTTATGGACGAGGTTCTTCTCGTGGTAGAAGTCCACACTACTTGGAGGAGTATATCTCTCCCGACGCGATTTAGCTACGGACATGTTTTGGTGGTGACGGTTGTTGCTATTTATTACACGAACATTTCCATATCCGCATTCATAGCCTCGACCGTAGTCGGTGCGTCTAGCTGTACATAGTTCCGGATCGGAGTAGGCATGTGGTAGACCAATTGAAGTTCCGATTCCGGAGTCAGCTGCAGAACGTTGAGTGACTTTCATTGACCGTCGGAGTGGTGGTGGTTGCGATCTAGATAAATAGCGGTGCGAACGAGCAAATCGTTGACGAGAGCGATTACGAGAAATTTTAGATGTTCGTGTGCATACAAAACAGCATACGCGCCAGTACAGGAACCTGTTCGTTCATAAAAGTAATGCATTAAAGGGAGGGGAAGTAATTCTAAGTAAACAAAGAAACCTGAAGGATGTGGCCATCACATCACCAATATTCGAAAGGCATAGCAGCATTAGAGGAATTCCAAGAATTGCATAGAAAATAGTGGTTACTTTTCCCCAATCTGTATGTGGAGAAATATGTCCATAACCTTAAAAATAAAAAAAATATAACAATTAACAAATAAGAAGTTGAAAAAATAATTAAATTAAAACTGCAGAAATATTACTATATATAATTCGAAATATAATTCTTTCGAATAAAGGAGTCTTTCTATGGCTGTGTGCTATTCGGAAACTATTTACTCGTGGTAGGAAAGAAGTTACTGAGTTGAATACAATTTCTGTCTGTTGAAATAAAATTTTTGCTGTGCCAAAAGAACAATGAAATTTTGACAACTAGAAATTTTGACGTTTTAGATTTCGGTAGTGTATTAGCGCAAGAATTTAATTTATTTTGCAAAATTGTTGATTAAACTGAAAATGAACAGAATTTTACGCAAATATTTTCCACTTCTGGTTGCTTTGCTGTCGGAAGCACAAAGTTTTGAACTTCTTTATGACTTCATGCTTTTTTTTAATGAAAGGCGAAGAGTAAGTACTGCTTTTGCTTTTCTGCTCCGGACAACTACCTAAAACATTATTCCTTTAAGTATATTACCTATATTCGGCCAAGAGGTTATTCCGAAACATTAAATGCCATTTTGAATGGAGACAATGCACAAACTAAAATGCATTTAAGAGTGTCTGCTAGCTCTTTTCGCAAAATTGTGGAGTTTATTCCAGCGAAGCATCATGGATGGTCAAAAGAGTATGAAGTGATTTGCTTCCATTATTGGATGGCGTGTGGATGCAGCTATCGAGTAGCAGGTGGATTTATGGGATTGAGCCGCTATACTGCCCGCAATATAGTTCATAAACTACTCGATGAGTTTATAAAGCTACGACACGTTATAAACCAAGGAAATGCTGAAGATTACCAAAGAATTGGTGAAAAATTTTGTAGAAAAAGTAAAACGAGTGCTTTTAAAAATTTTATTGGTGCAATTGATGGTACCCATATTCGCATTCAATGTCCGGTCAACAAACACGATGAGTATATCAATCATAAAAAGTTCTACCCAATGCAAGCGCAAGCCGTGGTTACAGTGATTATAAATTTACGAATGTGTTTATTGGGTATCCTGGTTCAGTGCATGACACGCGTGTTTTTTTAAACAGCCCAATTTACAATACTGGATCCTATCCGCCAAGTGGTTACTACCTGTTTGGTGATAGTGGTTATCCTTGTCAGGTTCAACCAGTGGCTGTTATAACACCATTCAAAGAACCTTGCAGCACCAATCAAAAGCGATTCAATTCAGTTCATAGCAAGGCCAGAATAACCGTTGAATGCGCGTTTGGCATGTTGAAGCAAAGATGGAGAAACATCTTTAATAGAGACTTGGAACCTAGCATTAATAAAAATTGTATTAAAACTGCTTTTGCTGCATTTGTGTTGCACAATATTTGTATTCTGCAGGAAAATTTACAGCCCCTAAGCGATGCTGTTCCATTGGAAGATGAAAACCCATATCAAAAAGAAGCTGTGGCTACTGACTCTGCAGAAGGCGTAATAGTGAGAAATCAATTGTTTAATCAATTCTTAGAAACATCAGCTATTTAATAACTAATTGTTCAGATAACAAATGTCCAATAAAGTTAACTCAACTTTGTAATCGGGGTTGTTGTAGAAACCAAGAGCTTTTGGAATCTGAATTGAAACCGACAAATATTTCGCTTAAGTCTTATCGATTCCGATTTGGCGGTATTATAATCGAATCGGATTCGGTGTCTCTTTTAGATGTCACAGAAACCTATGTTATCCGATGTCCCATAAGCGAAATATTTGTCGGTTTCAATTCTGATTCCAAGAGCTCTTGGTTTCTATAACAACCCCGAATAATTTTTATTATATAGCAAATAGCTGTGCGTAACATCAAAAAGTAATGTAATTTATTTGTGATTTAAATGTACTTTAGTTTTTTCTGATTAAACTTTTTTTATTGAATTTAATAATATACTGGATTGAATTAATTTTTAGATATGTTTGTTTTACGGACCTATTCTTGAAAATTTACAATAGTAAACCAGTATTTTTCATATTTCTATGTTTATTGTAAGTTTTAGATTTCAAAACAAAATTTGAAACTCAAAAAACAAAATTTGTCAATATATGAAAAGCTGGTGACAATTTTTATCAAAATTTTTTATTTTGAACTTCTAATTTTGTTTTGAAACCTAAAAAGTACAACAAACACACAGAAATATGAAAAATACTAGTTTACTATTGTAAATTTTTAAGAATAGGTTCGTTAATCTTCTGTTTATTATTGTTGTTGATACGGATGTTTATGAAAAACTATTGTTGATGGTGTTTTGCTTCTTGGTTTAATTAACAAATAAATAACAATAGCCTTATTCTTAAAATATAGAAACGAGAATAAAATTAATGCTAAATATAAGAAATATTCTCTGCTGCTACGTTTGAACCCAAAATACGTGTTGTCAGAACGTAGAGCCCGAAGAAGAATGCGCCTCCAATTGTTATCCACAGGACAAGTGGCACAAAACCAGCAAACAAGCTACATCCAGCAACTGCTCAGCAATAAGATGACCTTAAGAAAAGAAAATCATTGATTATTTAGTTAGCTTTGATGCTTTGAGCCAGATTCCAGTTGTATCAACTCTACCAACACTGTTAAGTACCATTCGAAATTTGTCACATACAAATATGAGCTCTGAGAGCAAATCTCAATTACTCTGTATAGCAATTGATAACGATATGCTGAACCCTTAGCACGCTTCATATGACCTAGTAGACGCTTTACAATTTTCATTAAATCCTTTTTGGATACCATGCAATTTAATGCCCGCACGCAATTCAGCTTTGTCATCCAGACAAGCTAAAATTAAATCCTTATGTGCTTGAACACTTTTCAGATGTGTCTTCAAGATTTTTGACATTGCGAGCAGACCCAAATATTTGACTAAATAAAATAAAAAAAAAACAAAATAAATAATGCAATAGTTAAAATAATGCGAATAAAATCATATATTCACGGACACACATATATTCAGCAGAGATCACCAGCAGAAGAGCCGTCAAAATATAACGATCAAGTTCAATTATCCAAGGCGCAGAAAAATTTTAAAATTAAAAAAAAACTATTGTTGAAGCATATTTTATGAGAGGTTTGATAGGTTGGATTTAGTGATGATGAGATCTGAAAGTAATTAAAATTTGCAAGAAGTGCCTCAAAATATATTCCTTATTCTTAATAAAGGGTGATTTTTTAAGAGCTTGTTACCTTTTTTTTTATAAAAAACGCATAAAATTTGCAAAATCTCATCGGTTCTTTATTTGAAACGTTAGATTGGTCCATGACATTTACTTTTTGAAGATAATTTCATTTAAATGTTGACCGCGGCTGCGTCTTAGGTGGTCCATTCGGAAAGTCCAATTTTGGGCAACTTTTTCGAGCATTTCGGCCGGAATAGCCCGAATTTCTTCGGAAATGTTGTCTTCCAAAGCTGGAATAGTTGCTGGCTTATTTCTGTAGACTTTAGACTTGACGTAGCCCCACAAAAAATAGTCTAAAGGCGTCAAATCGCATGATCTTGGTGGCCAACTTACCGGTCCATTTCTTGAGATTAATTGTTCTCCGAAGTTTTCCCTCAAAATGGCCATAGAATCGCGAGCTGTGTGGCATGTAGCGCCATCTTGTTGAAACCACATGTCAACCAAGTTCAGTTCTTCCATTTTTGGCAACAAAAAGTTGGCCATTTTGAGGGAAAACTTCGGAGAACAATTAATCTCAAGAAATGGACCGGTAAGTTGGCCACCAAGATCATGCGATTTGACGCCTTTAGAATATTTTTTGTGGGGCTACGTCAAGTCTAAAGTCTACAGAAATAAGCCAGCAACTATTCCAGCTTTGGAAGACAACATTTCCGAAGAAATTCGGGCTATTCCGGCCGAAATGCTCGAAAAAGTTGCCCAAAATTGGACTTTCCGAATGGACCACCTAAGACGCAGCCGCGGTCAACATTTAAATGAAATTATCTTCAAAAAGTAAATGTCATGGACCAATCTAACGTTTCAAATAAAGAACCGATGAGATTTTGCAAATTTTATGCGTTTTTTTTAAAAAAAAAGTTATCAAGCTCTTAAAAAATCACCCTTTATAGTCAAAGATAGATTAGAAACAGACGGCCGATATTGCAGAAATTGGCTTGAGAATGAAGGTAAATCTGGCGACGGCAGTGGGGATGGCACAGTGAATGGCATTGGTGATGGTACTGTGTTTGGCGGTGTTGATGCTAAAATTGAGCAATACGATGCACCGATCTCTGGAGTTGGTGATGAAGACAGTGGTAGCGACGATATACCGGTTGGTAGGGCAGAAGTAGTGCTGCATTCCTCTCTGCGCATAGTAAATGCACCATGTGTTGCATCCGGCAAGAAAGGCGGATGGAAGTTATCTTTTAATCTTTTGCCTCATCTGTTGTTGCCTCATCCCCAACGCCTTCCCCTGATCGATACTTCGTCAATTCTTTATATTTCTTCAACAGGCTATTCCACTGATATTTGCAGTTAACTCTTTGGATGGATCTCTCAATACTTCCTTCAAGGACTCTGCTACAATTCTTTTCAAGGGATATCTAATTAAAAAACATGAAATACATATAAAATGAATCTTACCTCCAACCCTCGTTGCTGTTAGCATTTTTGCCACTAAAATATTTATCCATGGAAGTTCGCTTCTCGATAAGCATGAAGCGCTCCAAATTACTCCCTGTTAATATATGAAAATATGAACACGAACATTATACCTTAAAGAAAAACCAAAATCTTAATACTTACATGTTACGTACGACTTCCTTTGCTCTTTTGTTGGTTTTTCCATTATTTTTTTATTCTAGGTGCTTTTTTAATTTGTAATTAACAAAATAGTTTAGCTTCACGCATTTCACTTTAGTTATTTTAAGCGCGAGTTTACAAGTGTTTTTTTTCTAATTTTGCTTGTGTCAAAAAATCTCTTGTCGTCGATTGTCAAAATTCATACTAGCCCCTAGGGCTACATGAATTTTTGACAGTCATATTTACCTCGTAAGTGCCAAATATTCTCATTTAGACTGTCAAAATTTCATCATTCGAGTGAAAAGTTTCCGAATAGCACACAGCCTATGTGTGGAAGTTGTTATTATCAAATATAATTTCAGGCATGTACTTTTTTTTACTGGTTTGGATAAATCAAAAAATTAATAACTTGCATATAGGCTTGTTTCATAAAAACCAAAACCGGTAACCACCACCAAATTGATTTTTTGAAAACTGAATTATGAAAAAAATGTCGATGCAGCTTTGATAAGAAGCATACAGGCACACAGCCATATTGGGGGATTTCCAAGAGTGGTATAATTATAGTTTAAGAAAATTTCCAAAACAGTCACTTCAAAATTGTAAACAGAGTTTTTTTGCCTATGAAACTTTAAAATTGACTTAATTGTAAGAGGTTTAGTTTTTTCTATTTTGAAATGATGCCAGTCAGGTATCTATACTAATACTCTATACGGTATCGGTGAGAGAGTATCGATACCTACTCAGAATCGTTCAAAAAGTATCGATACTTACTTGAATTGGTCAATTTTCGTTAAAGGTGGAGGCCACTCAACACAATAGCACTTTCATAACTTCACGGTATTAACGAAAAAAAGTCAGATATTTTAGTTCTTCCTAAACAAGCGGTTTATCTGACACGGAATATTTTTTCAATTGAATTAATTTTTCTGTTCGGCCGTCACCTATCTGCAGACAATGGCAAACCTCAGAGAGTAAAAATTGCCATGAAAAGCTTCTTGAGAACATAAGTCGTTCGGAGTCAGCGTAAAACATGTAGGTCCAGTTCTCGATCATTTTGTGTTCAAACATTTCACAAGACACACAACACAGTTGATCATAGAAGCTCGGTCAAAGTCCTTTCAAGGGCTGAAATGGCCATTTCTTTTCATTTTTTTTTTAAATAAGTGGTTTCATGAAAGTGTATGTTGCGCCCGTTTTTGAAAATATGCAAGTCCATTCGTGCCTATTTATATAAAGTCAAGATGAAAGCTGTGCTCAAGAAGAAGTCTGCTAGCAGTTTTGATTTTTTTTTTTGTCAAAAATCGGTTTTTTGCCGCAAATTTTTGTCAAGATAAAATATCTACCCAAAACTAAAGTGAAGACTAAAGGCCTCGAAATTGTGTATTAGATGATTGATCATGCTTTTTTCGTTTTTCAGCTAAGGTTTAATTTCAAACCTTATACGCAAAACAAAAACAACAAATGAACCTGCACTTGTCAAGTTCAAACAAATTGTACTGTGTGGGGTTCGTTCACCCAGAATTCTAAGTTGAGTCAGAACGAAAAACACAGCTATACACAGAACACAGAATAGCTATACATTTTCTATACTTAATCGATTTCGGAAAATTTAGTATTTTTAAAGAATACTTGATGTAATCCATCGATTTATAAAAAAAGGTGATTCATTAAATAACTAGTCTTTATGCCTACAAAACGACCGCTATCAAATGTGCGTCAACAAAAGCACTAAAATTGTTTTGTATATAAATTAAAAAAAAAATCATTTTCATGGGTGGTGGAATCGGCTAAAGTGATAATTGATAGTTGATAATCAAAATCGTCGCTTTTACTTTCAATCACTGTTTTTCCTATTGATTTCATGCGACAGCTATTTAGGTGTCGTTTTCAATAACGACAATCAAAACAGCGACTTTCAACTATCACCATAGCCGATTTCACTCCAGCTTTTTTTATTAATCGACGGATTACATAGTCTTCTTTAAAAATACAAACATTCTTACAAATCGACTAAAATATAGCGCATTTATACCGATTTTTTTTAAACATACAGCAAAATTTTCTTCGAAGTTTGAATACTGTTGAACCAAAAAAATTTCCGATTCTATTTACTTTTCTATCCATAACTTCAGGGCCTCAAAAGCCTTTAATTTGCACAATAGTTTTGTGTAAGAACTTCGCTTTAATAAAAAATTGCAGCCAAAACCCATTATTTTTTACAAAAAATTTTTTTTTTTCAAATCTTACCCGCTTGCAGACGGTCAGACTGATTTTGAAATCCTTATGGACTTAATACGTTCTCGAATAAAGATGTCACAAAATGAGTGTTGAAATATGAGTTCAAGTCACCTTATAATTCTGTGATATTATAGAAATGAATTGTTATATTGCATATAAGAGTAGTTTTAACATATATAAATTATTGTCAAATAATTTTTGTTTTTAAAATAAAATTAATAAGTTAACTTTTTGGGTTAAATATGATTTTAATATGATTTTTTATAGAAATGAATTATTATTTTATGTCTAAGAATTTTTCTTTTAAATAAAATTAATATGTACACTAGACCGTTTAATTTTTTCAACTTTTCGAAAAGTTCCCGGGACACAGTGATTTCTGATTCTACTCTTAAAAACATGAAATTTGGTAAACAACACTTCAATGTTAACAAATCGTAAATGGGCGCGCAAAGCGCTTAAATTGTTTTTGGCTAAAAATTCATTATTTCGAATAAACATGAAATTTCTTCTCTAGTGTTTTGCATATAACTAAGAAACTAATTACACGATTTTTACCAATTTATTTTTGTTTAAAATACAAGAGAGCAGTTCACGATCTTAATTGCGCCGGAGTGCAAAATTACCCAATTGCAAACGTTTGCAATCAATTGTGAACAGCTCTTTTTAGAATCCTCTGCAACGCTTGTTGCAAAATTAATAAACAGCTGATTTGTAAAAGAAAAAAAAACAAATAACTTGTGAAGTATTCATTTATTGTATTTTGCTTAGATCTGCAGTATTATGCCGAAAATAAGTGGAAATAAAAAAATAATAGACTCTTTAATAAAAGAAGCTGTTGAAAAAATAATTTTATCGAAGGTATGTAGTATTTTTATAAGATTAGCACTTTTTATCGAAAACATCGAAAAATTGAGATATGGACGGGGATATTGAGATATGAAGTAATTTTTTGTATGGGGACCCCTAAAAGTGTGGCTTAAATAGGCATCAGATGAACCCCTCTATTTGTAAGTTTCGAAAATGCTTTGCCCCCTTAGAAAGCCCCAAAAAATGGTTAATTTTTACCTATTTTGCTTCCTCTTCGAGATATGGCGCTCTTTCATCGAAAAAATAGAAAAGCGATAATTTTTTCATCGAAAAAAATCTCGAAAAAAAAGAAAGTTCATCGTGCTTTGAATGGTTGTCACTTTAAATTAAAAGAAAAAACAGTAAAATTTTCTCTGTACCGAAATACCATACCCGAATTTCCTAACGTCTTATACTAAATCAGCGACCCCCTTATAATTTAAAACATATTTTTAATAGGAGCTAACAGTTCTTAGACCCCGAAACGAGCCCCAGAAACGAGTCCCCGAAACACTGCACCGACAAGCACATAAGCGTGCCCCGGCAAGCACTCTGCGCTGTGCTCCGACTTCAGTTTTGGCTTCGTGCTCGTTCCCGATAACAAACTGTGCCGGGACAAAAATAATTTGACATTGCACATGTGACCGTGCTTTTTTATTTGCACCCAGCCCCGGCTGTAGTTTGGTGGTGCTACTGCTCGGGACTTGCTACAAGGAGGGTATATTGTAAAGAGAATTCACCATACAATTTTTCCCCATTTTGCAGAAAATTTTCAACCGGCCTACTTGTTGGATTCGAAATTATGTTCGAATCTGTGTTCGAATTTCAAAATGACGAAGTGTCGAAGCGAAGAGAGACCGTACGAATGGTATTGTAAGCAAACAAAGCAGCAAACAAAAATCAATTAAGGAATATCAATTAACAATTAAGGAATATCTAAGGATTGCAGTTTTTAATTGGCTATTTTCTCTCAAAAATTCTATTTGCATGTGTTTTGTTAGCTCTTATTATTTGCAAATAGGTATGTGTGTTTTGTTTTTAGCTGGACGCAGTCGTTTTGGTTTGAATAAGTTATTAAATTTTACATTAAATTAATTCGTTCAAACATTTTTCTTCCGATTTGGAAGAACAATTTTTGATTTCTAATTTTTTAGCTGGTAAAGAAATGATAGACATTTTTTTTTGTTCAAAAATTTTTCCTCTGATTTTGAAGAAAAATTTTTGATCTTTAAATTTTTTGCTACCAACTACTGATAGAATTTGTTTTTTTTTAATTTTTCGTGCGATTTTACAGAATAGTTTTTTATCTATAAAATTTACCTCTAAGGAATTGATAGAATTTCTTTTTGTTCAAGAAATTTTTCATCCGATTTTGATGAAAAATTTTTGATTTATAAATTTTGATTTTGAAGAAAAGTTTTTGATACACAAAATTTTACCTGCTACAGAAATGATGAAAATTTTATTGTTCAAAAATTTTTCTTCAATAAATTTTTAGCTAACAAAGTAATCATAGAAATATTATTTCAAAAATTGTTTCTCTTTGAAGAAAATTTTTTGATCTTTAAATCTTAAGCTACTCGTACCAAAGAAATGATAGAATTTGTTTTTTATCCATAAAATATAAATATGAGATTCCCGTGTATGATGCATGTGTGCACGAATGTTTCCTGACCGCACTAAGTTTGATGGAATTTATTTCGCGATCGGTCGATTTACTCGTGCTGCATACAAAATGCCAGTAGTTAAAAATGTCAATAAACTTACAAAAGCAGAAAAATGCGAAATCCTGGAAAAAGTGCATAGTGGTGTCTCCAGCTACATGCGATGTTGACGAAATCGAAACCGGTGACGAAAGCACAGTTGATATTGTTCTGGATTCACTGAACAATAAATCGGAAACTGTTATTACCTAGGACCTTTCTTTATATGACATTTTGAAACTTCGCGATCTTCGCGAAACTGCTGTGCAGCAAAATAAAAATTGCATCAAAAAGGGCAGGCCAATTTTCCCAATTTTTCAAAAAATATTTAAAATAAAATGAAATTATGTTTATATTTATTCGACACACACAGATTTATTCGATTTACTTTACTTTTAATGTGTAGAAAAGGCATATTTTTTTGAAAATAGGTCTGTTCGCTAATAGAAATTTTCCTAATAGAAATTTTTGGAATTAATTTTTTATCAAAAAATTTTCCTCTGATTTTGAAGAAAAATTTCTGATCTATAAAATTTTAGCTGCTAGCGAAATGATAAACATTTTTTCTGTTCAAAAATTTTTCTTCTAAAAATTCTTCTAAAAATTTTTAGCTAACAAAGTTATCATGAAAATTTTATTTCTACAGATTTTTAGCTAACAAAGCAATCATAGAAATTTTTTTATCAAAAATTTTTTCCTCTGAAGAAAATTTTTTTACTCTTTAATTTTTACCTCTTAAAGAAATTACAGAATTTTTTTCAGAAATTTTTCCGCTGATTTTGAAGAAAAATTTTGGATTTTTAGCTACTAAGGAAATGATAGAAATTTTTTTCTTGTTCAATAATTTTTCCTTGAAAAAAGAAACCTTTTTGATATCTAAGTTTTTCGCTGCTAAAGAATGTTAGAAATTTTGTTTGTTTAAAAATATTCCATCAAAATTGTATGAAAACCCCTCCTTGTATTTGGGCACTTTGAAAAATATTTGTTTCGAAGAGTGATGACATGCCGTGCGAGAGAATAATATTTTAATGAATATGTATATAAAAACAGGTTTTCCGAAAATGGCGACGTTGTCTCTTTTATCAAAAAAAAAAAAAAAAATCGATTTGACTAAATTAATGTTTTTACTAAATTAATTGAAATTTACACTATTTCGTTCAAACATTTTTCTTCTGAATTTGAAGAAAAATTTGTGATTTACAATTCTTAACCAAATTAAAAAAGTAACAGATTCTTTTAAGCTTTTTCTCTGATTTTGAAGAAACAGTAAAACGCTTTGGAGGATTTTTAAGTGTGACATTTTTGGAGATTACTCCTTTAGAATCGATTTCATATATAGCCAGCAGTAAGAAAATTATATAGCGAGTGAAAATCATGCGTTGAACAAAAACTCAAGAGTTAATTTTTCTGTCATTCGTCTAGTGACTCTACGCGCAATGGTAGAAATTTCGTTTTGACAGTTTTGGTGCTCAGTTCTCAGCCGCGCGACTATGCGCAATAAAATACCAACAACAGAAAAATACTAAGAAAAAAAAAACAGCAGCAATCTTTACTATTATTTAAAATTTAAGTGAACAGTTTTGTAAAACTCGAAAAGAACTCGGCAGCTTTTTATGAATTAAGTTTTAGAATATTATATTTGTGCTAGAGCACAATAGAGCAGCAGGCGCGGATTCAGGGGAGAGTTTCGGGGGTTCAAATCCCCCTTCCTGTATTTAAATGTGATGCACTAGTGTTTTTTTATGTTTAGTTTAGTTTAGTTTAGTTTAGTTTAGTTTAGTTTATTTAAGGTCTTTGGAATCCGATTTCCTTACAGACTAAATTATATTAAGTTTTTAGCAATTCTTAAAAAATTAATTTTCAAGAATTACATTTGAGCTTTATGCCAAGTAATTTCATGAAGCAACAGGTTGCCACAACAACAATGTTGTTTACAGAACAACCACCAGCAGACTAGACAGCTGTTTCGTTGGTCGCTACACCTACTCATCAGTAATCTTCTGTGGGTTATGCAGTCCATTAACTTTGAAAATCTTATAAGCACACCTTCTGCTAAAACCAAAGCGGAATTGCAGTTGTGTGCTTTCCAATTTAAAAAGCAATGTTTTTCTACTTCTTAGCACAAAGCAAAGGTTCAAAAAATTGACTACATTAATTCTGCAAAGACTTGTTGTTGCGCTCTTTGTTTACTTCTTTTCACGATTCCATTCTTTAAAGCTCAAATGTAATTCTTGAAAAATAATATTTTTAAGAATTGCTAAAAACTAAATATAAATTAAAAATGCCACAATTTATTTTTAATGTGCCCGACCTCAGAAAATAAGATGAGTCATCTTTTTTTCAAAAAAACTTCTCACGCCTTCTATGGTTTAATATCAACGAATTGTTGGTGCCAAAGAATGAAATCGTGAAAAGAAGTAAACAAAGAGCGCAACAACAAGTCTTTGCAGAATTAATGTAGTCAATTTTTTGAACCTTTGCTTTGTGCTAAGAAGTAGAAAAACATTGCTTTTTAAATTGGAAAGCACACAACTGCAATTCCGCTTTGGTTTTAGCAGAAGGTGTGCTTATAAGATTTTCAAAGTTAATGGACTGCATAACCCACAGAAGATTACTGATGAGTTGGTGTAGCGACCAACGAAACAGCTGTCTAGTCTGCTGGTGGTTGTTCTGTAAAGAACATTGTTGTTGTGGCAACCTGTTGCTTCATGAAATTACTTGGCATAAAGCTCAAATGTAATTCTTGAAAATTAATTTTTTTAAGAATTGCTAAAAACTAAATATAAATTAAAAATACCACAATTTATTTTTCATGTAAATTATATTAAGCAATTCATAATTCAATAAGATAAATGTTCAGACTTACATTACAACTTATAAAATAAATAAAAGTTACAAAAATATTATTTACATGGTTATTAAATATTTGTTTAGGAATAAATATATGAAGATCATTGGATAAATACAATTCTTAAGGAGTATCAACGTCATTGTTATAGGCTCACTTAAAGCATAATTAGTTCGATAATATTTTATATAAAACAATATCGATTTTCTTAAATTTTTTGAAAGAATATTAAAATGTATGGATTCAAGCAGTGATGGACAGTCAATTGAACCATAGATTATATCATGTATTAAAATTAATGATGCGATTTTGCGTCTTGAATCAAATGATTTCAGTCCCAAAAGCATTAACCGGGTATTATAGGGTGGTAACTGGTCATGGAAAATAAATGACCGCAAGGCATGCCTGGTAAAAGGTTTTTGAACCCTTCCCAGTCTAAGAGAATTTGAGACATAGAAAGGACTCCAAATTATGGAGGCATACTGCATTCTAGATCTCATAAACGCATTAAATAACATTTTCAAGGTGTGAGGATCCGAAAACTCCGAGCTATTTCTTCGAATAAAAGCGAGTAAAGAGTAAGCTTTTGGAATTGAAAAGTTGAGATGATCAACAAATGTAAATTTTGGGTCAAAGACCATTACCAAATCCCGATATGTAGACACAGTTTGAATTTTAGAGTCAGACAGAAAATATGAATTCCACAATGTATTTCGAGAAAGTTTGGAGATGGTGAGATGAAAACATTTAGAAAAATTTAAATGAAAGCCATTAGATATGCTCCAAGACAAAACTCCAAATATATCTGATTGAAAATCGGTAACATGCTATTATATATTTATTATGAGTTCCATATACATTTAGCAAGATCATTAGTTGACTTAAACAGCTTTAAAAACTTGTTACGCTCGTTTTTTATTTTCTTAAGACCCTTAGTATGCCAAGGAAGCTTA
This sequence comes from Coremacera marginata, assembly GCA_914767935.1. Taxonomy (NCBI): domain Eukaryota; kingdom Metazoa; phylum Arthropoda; class Insecta; order Diptera; family Sciomyzidae; genus Coremacera; species Coremacera marginata. The sequence goes on from OU612047.1 coordinate 107,435,552, forward strand.
TGAATGATTTTAGGTACGCACGGAATACAAGAATCACATATATATATAACATTAGCTTTGAATAAATTGAAACATGCCTCTGTGTTATTATTACCATTAAATATTTCACTCCAGTTCAAATTAACCAATAAATTATTTAATATGTCAAAATTACATATATTAAAGTAAAACTTTTTTTACTGGTACACAAAGAATTCATTAAACTCAATAACTAATATAAGTGACTTATGATGCATACATGGATTAGAAATTGGATAAAGACATTCAGAGATGCCATGTTTAATATTAGAATGAATATAGATAAGATCTAACAACTTGTATGAGTTATTATAAATATGATTCGATTTATGCAAATCGATGCTACAAAGACTATCAATAAAATGTATTTCACTAGACTGGTTAATATTTGTGGGAATTAATTTACCCGCTATATATGTCCAAACAATACTAGATAAATTAAAGTCACCCATGACAGAAAGGTATGAGTTTTCATCCAACGCAGAGTTTATTTCCATTATGTTGTCAATAGGTGCCGCATAGATTGAGTCATCACTATTTGGAGGAATGTACGATGCGCAAATGTATAGAGATCCATCAGAAGTATATAATCGAACACAAATTTGGTCGAGCAAAGAGTCGGAATTAATCAAATGTTGAAGAGAGCAGCAATGTACCCTCTTAACGGCAATAAGAACACCGCCTCCACGAGTGAGTTTAGTTTTGGCAGCATCACGATCTTTGCGGTAGACATGAAAAGTATTTAAGCCGAAAAATTCGCCATCATTAAATGCAGGATTTAGCCAGGTTTCAATAAATATATATACATCAAAATCTTCATGAGATGTAAAATTATGTATAACATTGGACTTTGTTCTAATTCCAGACATATTCTGGAAGAAGCATTTTAAATTTTTGCAAACATTTTTTTCCGGTTTGTCACAAATAGTTAATTTATTCGCTTTTTCAGTTTGGCTCTCTGAAAATTCTTAAACATTGAGACTTTAATATTTTGTTGCCATAGTGACGGATCAAAAATAGCATCAACGTAACGCTCGTCTACACCGAGCTTGAATGTTATTCGTTTTAAATTTTGCTCCACAGAACCTTTTTTTATAAGTTTGTAGCAGACTAGATCTTTTTCATCAATAGATGAGTATTTTACTAAGTAATTAATTATATCTTGCTCAGAAACATTCGGGTTAAAGGCACCAATATGCACAAAAACCATTATTGGGATAACATTTAACTCATGCCTGATATTTTGACCAACAACACATGTACGTTGAGCAGATCTATTATTATGCACTAGATTCCATTCTGCATTATTATTCATTTGATATTTACCAGAAAGAAGAGCAGAATAGGTTTGCGAATGATCAGATGCAGCAATCGAAGAAGATCTCGTGGAAACAACAACACCATTAGCAGCATGCAAATTAGCAGTAGAGAGTGCAGAGCTACAATAAGTCACTTCTCTAGTTGGAGTATTTAAAGCTGGAGCAACAATAACATCAGTAACAACTGCGGTAGAGATTGCAGAATTGCGTGAAGCCACTTTCAAAGTGGGATTATTTATAGCAGGAGCAACAAAAACATCAGCATCATCCACAGCACCAACAACAACAGCAGGAGAGCCCACACAAGGGGCAGCGGATAAGTCATCCGCAGCTTTAGCAGAGGCTACGCTGCTATCAGAAACCAGTTTTCGAGATCGCGACTGTATTAGCAGATCTCGCTTACTTCAGCTCTTAATTTATTGATAGTTGGCACGATATTAGCGCGTTCAATTAAACAATTATCACATATAAACGAAATGTTCAAGTGATTGGCAATAGAACCATATTGTGTATCATTTATATTGACACATGGTTTATGAAAAGTTGTGTTTCAAGAATTGTACACAATTATATTGTCAGCATTTGCAAAAAACTTATTACACTTACTGCACACCATATCAAGAATGTCTGATCAGACTCGCACTTGAACAGAGACTGAAATGTGGTCTAAGGGTATTAAAAAGAAAAATATTGATTTTTTAATAATTTATTTTAAATATTCACACCTAAGTTCTTTTCCTGTTTTCTTATGTTCTTTGCGATATCGCGCCATTAGCTGTAAACAGTCATACATCGGTGATTCCATGTAGAATCGGACGTTTTTGTCCAAAAAGTGATTTTGACGATACCGATTTTTTTCAAATTTTGCACGTCAATAGTACTTAAAAAATAGAAATATTATCATAATTATTTAAATTTTTTTTTTTGTAATTTTTACACAGTGGAAAGTTTAAAAAAAAAAATTAAGATTTGTCATTCGGACATGTAGGAAAACCACTATTTCCTCAAAACTGTAAGTCCTTCAAAAAAATGTTCAGGATTTTTTTAAGAGATCTTTTTCTCATTTCACATTTTATAAATGTGCAGTTCCTTACCAATACATTAATGAAAAATTTAAATTTTTTTGACCACTTAAAATTTAATTCACATTTTTCAAGTTCAGCTCGACTTTTTTTTTGGAGTTTTTAAAACATCGTCGTGTTGAGGCATTCATTCTTAATGCACTCTCAAAATTGTACGTCGAAGAATTAATGCTTACTTATTTAATCGAATTTTTCAAAAACTGCCTTCACAATTTTTACATAAAAAACACTTTAATTTTAAATCAAAAATTTAATTTTTAGTATTGTTTGTACTTCTTATAGTATTTTATAATTTTTAGCTAGTAATATACCTCCAAAAGCTTTTAATTAGCTTCAAATTTATATAATTTTTTATTTATTTCTTTTATTCTTGATAAAAGATAAGCCGTAGGAGGTATACTATCTGAAAATATAAAAAAATACAGTAAGAAGTACAAAAAATACTAAAAATTCCACTTTTAGTTTGAAAGTGTTTGTATGAAAAATTTTGAATAGAGTTTTTGAAAAATTCGTTTAAAATAGTACGCATTTTGCAATGTAAAATTTTAAGAATGCATTGAAAATAAATGCCTTAATACGAACTTTTTTTTCAAGACGCCAAAAAATAATGAAAAATGTGAATTAGTTTCCAAAAAATTTTTCTGCTCTCCTGTAGAATTATTAGAACTAATACCGTGTGTGTGTATGTACAAGTGGCTGATACGCGGTATTGCACGCTCAACGACGATATATAAATCAATAAATTTTATTTGGTATAGCAAAATGACTTGCTTGATTCGGTTCTCGTTTCGCTCTGCCAGTTTTTATTTTTTCATATTTTGAAATTTGATAAAACAATTCGATTCAATAAACAATAAAAACATGATAATGAACAAATTCATAGTCAGCAAGTTTCAATTATAAACAAGTAAGGATATCAAACAATAAAATAGAATTAATAATTGGTAAAAGTTTATAACTATTAACTTTCCCCCTACTCAAATTTGAAACGTCCTCGGATCAATGATTTTATTGATTATTGTTAAGAAGATATTTTATGCTGGTCATATTTAGCACATTTATGGGCGGATAAATTTAATTATTTATAATATGTTATAGCGAATTATGCTCTACGCTAATTAAATTGAGTTCAATATATTAAGTAAATATGGTAAATATTCAAAATGTTTCATATTTCTTTTTTTTTTTTTTTTAGATCTACATGAAAATTTTAGATCTTTTCGCAACTGTGATAATTCCTACTTATTTGCATATACTTATCGAAGATTACTTTCATGAGTCGTTTTTCCTTCAATCAATACTAAGGATCCCAAATCTTTTTCAATTATTTTTTCAATGAAAATTTTGTTTAATTTATTTCCTAATCACTTATTTCTTTTTTAAAAAAAAAACCTTTTCTCCAGGTTTATATGTTTTAGTAATTTTGCTTTTATTAATTCTTTCTTAAACTGTTTCTTGGATGTGTTCTAATCGCTTTTTTATTTCAAAAAATTTATCTATTGGGTAGTTATGAAAAACATCGATTGGCTTAGCATTTATCACAGAATGAATACTATTGTTATATTTATGTGTAGCTAATAATACTAATTCATTAGTTTGTTGTTGATATTTAAGACAGCGTGCAATTTCCATCAATGTGGAATGAAACCTCTCCACCTGCCCGTTGCTTTCGCTGTGAAGTGTAGGTATAAAAAACTGTTCAATTAAAAAATGGTCTCTAAGAAGCGTTTTAATTATGTTAGAACTGAAGGCTTTTTCATTGTCAGATACAATAATTCTTGTGTTTTTAAATTTTAGAAGTATTTATAATAATGCATCTTTAATATCTACTGAAGCTCTCGATGCAATAGGCTTCACTACAGCAAATTTGGAAAATTTATTTATAAATGTCAGGAAATATTTTTTATCTGTTATAAATATGTCTACATACAATATTTCTCCAGGCAAATTTGTTATTGGTGTCTTTCCAATTTTAGGATCTGGTGGTTTTCTTTGATGTTTATTTTCTAAACATATTCTGCAGTTAGCAATTATAGATTTCGAGGATTTCTTTATATTTGGAAAATAATAGGTATTCTTTTGAAATTTGCTGAAAGTTTTCTTGTAAACACAGGTGTGCACGATTATGTTCATTAGTTAATGTTTCGTGTTGGTCATTTTTGTTAGTTAAGTCGATAACAATTAACTCAGTATGAACAAATTTTACGCCAGGAAACTAAGAAACAAGCCTATTTTGAATTTCTGCTAAACTAGATAAGTCGCAGTGAATAGCATTTGTTACATTAAAATTTATAACATTTTTCAAACATTGAAAAAGATTTTCAAGTGTACTGAAGTAAAAGTTATGTCGAATAAATTTTTCAAAAATTATTTTGGCAGTTCTACTAAGTTTTGACGATTTTGATAACACGATTTGATTTTTAAATTGATTTACAGGAGATTTAATAGATTTAATGAAATTACTTAAAGAATCTTCACTATGCGCTGTAGCAGACTTTTCACTTAGATTGTTGGCAAACTGCCATGAGAGTGCGTCGGCCACTTTATTTTCTCTTCCAGGCTTATAATAAAATTTTGGTGCAAACACCTCAATAAAAGCACGCCATCGTTTAATTTTTGAATTTGGATTTTTGTCCGAAATAGCGAAAATCAATGGTTGGTGGTCAGTAAAAATATTAATATCTTTAATACTATAGAGATAATGCCGAAGTGTTTTAAGTGCCCATACTATTGCAAGGAGTTCACGCTCGTTTGTTGCATAGTTTTGTTCTGTTTTCGAAAGAGTACGCGATATCATGGTAATTGGTCTACCATTTTATGATAATACAGCACCAAGAGCACTCGAGGAAGCATCTGTTGTGAGCTCAAAAGGCCGATTGTAGTCAGGATATTGTAGAAGAACATCTTCTGAAGCTAGAACTCTTTTAATTTTTTCGAATGATGCTATTGCTTCTAGGTCAAACGTTATTTTAACACTTTTTGACTTTTTTGTTCCAATGTGACCATTTTCTCCCCGAAGATACTGAGTCAGAGGTTTGACAATTGCTGCATAATCTCTCACAAATCTTCGCTAATATCATGAGCGGCCAAGAAATGAGCGTAGTGCTCTTAAGGTTTTTGGAATATTATAGTTCAGGATATCTTTAATTTTATTCGGACATGTTTTAATGCCCTTTTGGGAAACCAAAAAGCCTAAAAATTCTACTTTAGTTTTAAAATTCTTTGATTTTTCGGGAGAAACTCTCATTCCCGCTCTCTCTAGTTTACTTAAAATATTGTTTATGTGTTTTAGGTGTGATTGTTCGTCAGGTGAATAAATGATAATGTCGTCTATATAAACATGGCAACTCTTGCCGATATCTGCTCGAAGAACGTCATCAATCGCTCTTTGAAAAATGCGTCTCTGTCTTTTTTACATAAAATAATTTGATGAAAGCCGGATTTAAGGTCCAAAGTTGTAAAATATTCTGATTTTCCCAAATTTGCCAAAATTACCGATGTGTCAGGTATTGGATATCTGTCTGAAATGGTAAAGTTCATCAAAACCCTTTTTTGTCACAACATGAACTGGTGAGATGTATGCAGAGTACGACTTTCGAATTATACCATCTTTAAGTAGATTTTGTATTTCCTTATTAATTAATTCCGCCACTGAAATTGGATATGGGTAGCTTTTAGTGTAAATTGGATCATTTGTCGTTGTACGGATCGTACCCTTGACATTTGTATTATATGGCAATGCTCTATTTGGATCAGCGAAAGCATTTAAATTTTTGTTTATTATTTCATAAAATTTGGATTTTATATGCATAGGAACGGAACTATCTTTTATTGTTATCAGGTTAACCTGATTGCAAGTAAAATATTGTAGTTTAACCATTTTGATAAAATATGTATCCTTTTTTCGAATCTATTACTGCGTTAATTTGTTTTAGGAGATCATATCCAATGATACCATCGAATGTACTTAAAGTTGGAAGTAAACAAAAATGTAGAAGTGCAATCAAGGATGTTAACCAAACATTTTTTACTTATTATATTATCTCCGTTTATTGATATTAATTTGAAAGGTTTTTCAAGAAGAATCACTCCCTTAAGAAATTCAAATTCTTTGATATAGCTTTTAGATGTTCCTGTGTCAATTAAAATGTGAAGCTCCTGACCATTCGACATATTTTTTGTTAGGAATGGTTGGAGCGAATCTAGTTTAATTAATTTATTTCATTGCTTGAGTCGTCCGACCACATTCGAGTATTGTCTTGAGTAAAGTCTTCTTGGTAGTTAGGTTCATTAATAAATTAGATTTTAAGAAGTCATTTTGATAGTAATCTTCTTGTTCTTAATTACAATGATTTGTCTCATTGAAATATTTTGTCTCTGGCATATAATTTGATTTGATTTTTTGTGAATGGTTATTTATTAGACTCTACTTGTTGACGAGGTGTATTCAAGGTCGCTTGATATGGTCTTTTTTTGCTGGTGTGGTTTAGTAATTGAGTTTGAGTGTAAAAAACTGTTTTGTCTAAACTGAGGTGTATTTTGTGTAGGTGTTTGACGTGTGTAAAGTGAAGTACCACGGTCTACTTCCATTGGAGTTGAAAAGCTATTTAAATTTTCGTTAAAATGAAGATTAGGGTTAATATTGCGTTGATAACGTTGATATTGAGGCATTGTTGGCCTTAATTTTACTGAATCACCAGCTTCAAAAGTGCGTGCAAAATCAAATCGTTTATGATTAGTTTCAAGCTCTTGGGCTACAGCAAGTGCAGTAGGAAGATCCTTAGGTCGTTCAGAAAAAAGGATATTGCAAATCGGACGTCGAAGGCCGGATATAAATACACGCAGTGCGTTCTCCCTTGCACGTTCGTTAAGAGCTGTAACTATATCGATGTTGTCACTATGTAACATTATTTGTTAATTAATAATTAAGGTAAGTTGTTTATCAACTACATCATAATAGTCTGTTAATAACATATTACCTTGCTTCAGAATGATAAGCTCATTTTCTAAAACATAAGTTGGCCTTTTGTCGGAGTATGTTTGGTCAAGTCTTGTTATGATTGCCTTAAAATTGAGAACAGTATTAAAGGACGCAAGAGTAGCATTTGCAGAGTCTAAGATTTTGTTTCTAAATATACCCATAGCTATATAGTACTTTTCTGAACCCTCTTCATAATAATTAATAGCGAAATGTGCAGCGCTTCGCCAAGCAGGGTAGGACGAAGTATTTCCTTTGAACTCTGGTAAGGATTTGATTAAGTCTAGACTTGAATCATTAGATTGAATGCTTGGGTCAATTGAAACAGGCTCAAAAAGTGCTACACTTGGTGGTATTAATTGATTAAGAGTTTGAGTAAGCTGATTTAGCTGCGCGGTAAACTCCTGTTTTGTACGTTCGTTAGTTACATTAATTGCCTCTAACACTTGTTCTCGTTACACTCATCTGGATTTTAATAGATCTTTGAAATATTTTAAAATCAATCAAAAAAATAACCAAATAAGTACGAAGTTTGCTTTTAAGGATTAAAATTTTATCACAAATTCGATAAGGCTTGTATTTTAAAAAAATAAGGACATTTGAAAGAATATTGAATATTTACTTACAATTAATTTTTCTTTCATAAACAAAATGTCCTTAAAACCCTCAAAGATTCGCTTTTGGTTGGGGTTTCTTGATTGCAGAGTTTTCGATATTCGAATTATGCGGATTTCAATTTGTTCTTACGGATGATATTGGATTAATCTGTTGAAGTTGACTTTCTTTGGTGACATCAGGATGGTGTTGAAATATGTTGAAATATGTGCTATTCAGGTCTTCTCTGGACACTAATTTTTGAGCGTATCCTCTTACAATGATGTTGAAAATGATTTTCAGTGCTGTTTTGATTTTTTTAATAATTTAAAGCGTATTTTATCCTCTTATAAGGATGTTGGAAATAATATTCAGTGCAGTTTTAATTTTAATTCACTAATTTTCAAGTCCTTTTTTGTTTTATTCAATACTGATTTATTTTGTAAATATCCTTTTTATCAGGATTGAAGTTCGGGTACAGGAACGTTGGGCGCCAATTAATAAATTTTATTTGGTATAACAAAATGACTTGCTTGACTCTCGTTTCGTTCTGCCAGTTTTTATTTTTTCATATTTTGAAATTTCGATTCAATAAACAATAAAACATGATAATGAACAAATTCATAGTCAGCAAGTTTCAATTATAAACAAGTAAGGATATCAAACAATAAAATAGAATTAAGAATTGGTAAAAGTTAATAACTATTAACTTATATACAGCTAAATTTAACTAAATTTAACTAAATTTTTATAGATGTAGAATTGCTAAATTTTTTTATTGCAGCGACATATTGGGACATTTAATACAAAATATGTCCACGAATTTATCTCTAAGAGAAGAAATATGAAAAATTTGAGGAAATTTTCAATTGCTTCATCATAGTTTTATAAATTTCGATTTGTACCCTTATAATGTACTAGGAAGAAGTAACACGTCGAACGTTAATTAAAATATCCTTTGCCCTGTTTAGGTAAAACAAACGATGCGTGTATTTCACGAACGCATCGTCAAACAGGCGAAAATCAGCTGTAAATCAGCGAAAATGAATCCATGTATGAAGAATGTCATACACAAACGAACACAGCTGACTCAGTAACGAGCGAAGACGTAACCTCAGTGTGAAGTTGGGTATTTGTAAGAAACAAAAATCCGAACGAAACGTCAAAATTTGACGAGAGCAAAATTATTATCGTTCTGGAAATGGAAGTTGCTGCTAAAAAAAAGTAAATTTTGTTTTATAAGTATATTTAAGAAAAAATTATCAATTCTATTTTTTTCAGTTCAAATAAAACAACAACAGAGCAAACAGAACAAACTCCAGAGCTGTCAGAAGGCACTCCAGTTTTTGTAGCTAGTAGAGAAAAAGCAGATGAAAAATGGAACGCCATTTCTGCTAAAGTAAACTCCTACGGTCCGCCACAAATAAGTGCTATGGAGTGGAGAAAGGTATTATTAAAATTTTATAAACAGTTGCCTTAAACTAAATTTCATTTAAAATTTAAATATTTGGGCAGATTTGAAGAGCCGCACCACGAAAAAAATATCTGAGAACGTGAAAAGTACGAGAGAAATAGGTGGCGGACCGTTTCGCTTTAATCCACTAACGGAAATGGAGCAAGCAATACACAGAACAGTCCTTATTTCCACTGCAGCACAACCACGTGGCGTTGATATTGGTGTTGTAACCGCTGTGCAGCCGTGCGTCCAACCGCACTCAATCAGTAATTATGCTGCAGTATTTACAATACCACCAAGAGGAGTTCAAGGAATTGCTGTGATAACGCCAACGCGAGCAACGTCAACGCGAGCAACGAGTCCGCTGATGACAACGCCGATGCTAGCAACGACGTCGATTGAGGCACGATCGATGGGAAGTGCCGAAAATTCAGCTTCAAAATCTGTCAAGCGAAAAAGATACCATTTGGAAGAGCAATGGAAGCTGATTCGCCTCGACTTAAAAAACCAGGAAGCTACTATAGAGGAGATGAAAAATCAAAGTGAGATTGCCCAAGCTCAGGCTGACGCAATGAAAATGTTTGCAGAAGCAGCAAAAATTCAAGCTGATGCATTAAAGCAAATAGCTGAAGCTGCAACAGCTAATACCGAAAATACCACAAAAATTGCTGCTGCATTGGAAGAAGTGCTGGGAATTTTAAAAAATAAAGATAACCTTTTATATCATGTGTTTGATCGGGCTTTTTTGGTCTTATTATTTTTCAAATGCAAATAAAAAACAATTTTTATTTCATTTTTTTCCTCCGACGTTTCGCTGGTTCTTTTCCAGCATCTTCAGGGATGAATTTATTGAATCTTAAATAAATATAAATATACATATATGTAATTTAATAATTTTTTAACTTATGACAACATTTCTTAAACTTACTGTTCCTTTTGACATTTAAAATAAATATGGCTGGTACTTTTGACGGCACAAACACAAACTTATTAATTAAATATAAAATATCACAGAAAAATTTAAATCGTCAAGTCGTTAAAAAATATTGTACTACTGAAACTTAAATTGCTACTGTGTAAATATAATTAATATTGTCTTTGTCTTCTTTTGTGTTCATTGTTGTCCTTAGTTTTTGTTGTATTCTTAAGTTCTCTAGTGTGTACCTTTTTTTCGTTTTTTTCTCTTTGTCTAGTATTTTAATGTTGTCAAAGTCAGCTGTGTGGCCCGATTCCAGTATGTGCTGCGCTAGCCCATTCTTATTCCAAGTGATCTCTTTGTGGTTCCTATGTATACCAATTCGCATTTGTCATCATTTTTCCCTTTGCAGCTGATCTCGTATACAACGTTGTTTTTTTTCCAATTTGCCTATTTTGTCTTTAGTGTTGGTAAATAATCTTTCAAGTGTTTGGTTTGATTTGTGTGCGAATGTTACATTCTCTCTTTTTATTGTTGTGTGTAGGTGTGTACTTTCTGTTAGTTTGGGTATGTAGGCAATGCTGAAAAATTGTGTAGCATTGCCAGATTGATCGTTTGCCTGTTGTCTGTTTATATTCCTCAATCCATATATTTTATCCTTAATTAAGTTGTTGACTGTGTAGTTGGGGAAGTTATTTTCCTTAAGTATGGATCTCACTTTCAAAATGTTGTCCTTTTGGAATTTTATGTCGCTTATTTCTAATACCTTGTTTGTTACCTTAAATGTTACCTTTAAACCTTAAATGTTTAGTTTTATTGATCTCACTACTCATAAGATCTGTGGTAATTTTTAGTCATTTAAGTTTTTATTTACTTTATCAATTATCTAGTTCCTTTCTTAATGAATCGTAATTTTTTTTTTTTTTTTTTAATAATTTGTTTTGTTTTTTTTCCTATCTCAATCATTTAATGTTGAAGTTTGTGTTTTTAATATTACTTTGTAACATGGCGTTACAAAATAATATTTAACAATCTTTATATTTCATACTAATTACACACATTATATCTACTTCATCAAATAATATTATTATAAATAATGTAATATTACTGTATAATTATCTATAATAATTCATATCATAGAATTATACTATAGTTATATTATATCTGTTTGATAAAATAATAATATTATTTATAATGTAATATTAATGGATTATTCATAGATTAAATCATATCATTGAACTATCATCTAAGTTAGGCTACACACAACATAACATACAGAAAATAACAACAACCACTACAACTAGCCTAACCAGTAGGCTACCAACAACACGACATACACAAAATAACTACCACAGCAACTAGCCAAGCCAGTAGGCTACCAACAACACGACATACATAAAATAAATAACAAACAAACAACAGTACCAAAATAGACTCTGCATAAGGGCAACAACAAAACTAATGTGCCCATTGCCAGCAAGCACTATTTGCATACGCAGAGGAAAATAGAATATAGTTCGCAAAGGGTTTTCTTTACGAGTCACGTAAATAGAGACCACAAAATCGGTGAAGGCAGCGTTCCTTTCTAGTTAAGCTCACAGTATCTGCATCGATCGACCGCAAGGTCTTCTTCGAAGCAGAGTAGTAGCCGTTGCCTCGACTGACCGCAAAGTCCTCTTCGAGGCAACGGTGAACTGTTTCCCGCGCCGCTGTCCTCATCGACCGCGACGTCTTCCTCAGGGCAGTGCTAGACTGTTTTTGGATTATTTATATTTAGTAGGGTATAATAGTTTTCATGCATTGACTTGTGTTATTTTCTTCTACCTATTTGCCACGTTATTTCCTCAACCGACCTAGGTCTTCCTCGGGGCAGCGACGCAGGCACTCGCTACCGCGTAACGTATTCTCTTCTTCTTTTGCTTGAATTTTCTGAGGCGTCACTGCCTCGACCGACCACTAGGTCTTCCACCGAGGCAGCTACTGATTACCGAAGTGCTTACCAACAGATAACCAAGACACTCGCTGGCTACTGAAGCGATTACCAAGCGGTTACCGAGTACTCAAATACTTACTGAGACACTAGTCAGCGCCAGAGAGCTGACCAACCGATTACCGAGGTAATAACTGATTACCCAAATGCTTACCAACCGATTACCGAGGCACTTACTGGCTACTGAAGCGATTACCAACCGAATACCAAAAGACTGAGACCGTAACTCACCAATACCCACGCCAACTCCTATCTGAGGCTGCTTATTTAAGACACTAAGTTAGTAAATTGTTCTTATTTCAAAATAATTTGTGAAAGTTAGTGGATCTTTCACAGGATCCTGGGGCGGCTGAATTTTACCTCAGCCTTCGAGAAAAGCCATGTCACAACTTTATGTTATAAATAAATAATAATTATAAAATTTTTTCCGAAAATGTTGTTTTATTAATAGTTCAAATCAGATAGTTAAAAACTGTAACATTGTTATTATTGTTAACAATTGATGCAAACTTGTTGCTAACTGCCTTCTGATTATTACAGCTTCATTTGAAGAACCATCAGTTATAGAATTCGCAAAATTTTCGGTTGAATCTTGTGTGCTGCTTATCGTATCAAGTGGTGGCAATGATTTTTGTAAAAAATACAAACATTATGAATTGCACAACAAACATTGAAAATTTTTGTTGCCTTTTCCGCTGAGTCATGCAATCCTCTCGACCCAATTATAGTACGAAAACTATTCTTTAGTACACCGAATCAACGTTCTACTACATTTCTTGCTTTACAATGTGTTTCATTGTAAAGAGTTTCAAAGCCGTCCGAGGGGTTGCGAATTGGTGCCATTAAATATGGTAGAACAGGGTAACCGGAATCTCCTAGTTTAAAGAAAATAAATTAGCCAGTAATATTGCTCAAAGATTTCTAAGCAATATGTGATAACATCGATGTGTGGACATCGATGAAAAGTATTCATTGCCAACGCTCTTTTAAAAGCTGCCAGTTGCCAGAAAACGTAAGAATGTAGCGAGCTTCATTTGTGGTGGCAAATGAGTACTTCTATGTGTGCGATTCAACCTTTGTGCTACTTCACCAAATAAATACTCAAATACTTCTTTATTTTTTTTAAACCTAGAATAAAACTATGAAACAATTTTTTTTTTTGCAATTTCTTATAACTCACTCATTTTTAGGAATATCCAGCACATTTGTTTTATCCCGAATTTTCCTTCTTTGAATACGCATGCTTTCCTCATCACTATCACTATAACTTGTGTCCTCATTAAAATTGTAGAAGGCAATTGCCGAAAACATTTTTCGCATAAATTGTCTCTAACTTTCGCAATCAATTTAAAAACAGTTTAATTTCCACCTAAAGTCAACAACCAAAACAGCTGATGCAAAAAGTATTACCACCTATTAAAAAAATGCCAGTAATAAGCATACAATTTTCAAGATTTTTTTCAGTTTTACGCTAAATGCTCAACGTTTACAATCTGATAATAAGGTTTTTGACAAGTACACACGTTGAGAGTATTTGAGAAACGTCCCTATAGGAACATACTAACTTGTTTTTAAAAACAACTAATTAAAAAACTAATTTAAAATAAACTAGTATATGAAGTACTTTGAGTTATATTAAGGCGGCATCCACTTCAATTCTAAATAGTTTTTATTGCATTAAGTATATATGAAGTAATTGAAATACTACTTAAAAACAAGTGGTTGATAAACTACATTGAATTGTATTAAGGCGGCAACTACTCTGATTTTGACAGGTTTTAATTGCAAATTTTTATTAGATTACAAGTTTATATATATTTAACCATGCTATTTCATCAAATATAATTAACTTTAGGCTTCTCTAACATTTTGTTTCAAAAAGACATATTTTTTTTATTTACGACATTGAGCTCCAAGACAGACCTGGTAAACCCTTTAAAACTGATAGACTCCCTGAAAACCCTGTGAAACGATTAAAAATTATTTATTTTTTCAGATATTCAAACTACAAACTGGTACTGTTAAGCGAACATTACACAATTTGGACTCTGTAAAGAAATTGATGCATTGCTTAACCTTTCAGCAAACACCTCATCACTTCAATAGTAAAGACGCACACATTTCCCTACGTAGCGTCGAGTCTGCTCCATCACTTCATTGCGATTGACACTTAAAAGACGCACTAAGCAAAATATCGGTGTGTCCATCGACCATGATTGATGGTTGCAAAGCGTGGAAAATCCCGCTGACACGCTTGTTTAGCTCATATTTTGAAATGAAGCATCAAAAAGCTGGCTCGTGTTAAATAACAGGCGCAGTATCCACACAATTTCGATCAATTGGGTCGGCACCTTCGCTCATGTACCCGGCCGGTGGCGTGCCCGTTTTTGGAAACTGCTTCCGTGGTACGCATACTCACTTATAAGCGCAGAGTTCGTCCAGCTTCTGGAACTATCACCTGTTGGAAGCAGAAACAGTCCAATGAAGAAACGAATAATGAAATTATATCCACCATCGCAGCGTACTTCTGTTGCGCTCCTTGAATGTAATTACTAGTCCTTTTTTGAATTAACTGGCAGTGAAGCTTGGCATGAATCACTTTTGAATTATTTTAAAATCAATTAAAACACCACAAGAACATTTCACAATTTTCGATTAAAAAACTCTGATCACTTTTAACTTTGTTTACATTTTGCTTTCAGATTTTATATTTCAGAATTTATTTGTGTCGACCAGGCATGATTTTTTGGCATGATTTATGTATTTTTCACAACAGTCAAATAAATTATCTCTTTGATGTATAGAAATTTAAAATTTTTATGCTTTTGAATTCATCTTCAGTAAATGGAATATGAAATAGTTTTCAATTAGTTTTTTTAAAGTATTTAAAAAAATAATTTAAATTTAACTAATTTAACAAGCAGTTGAAAATATATGCAGAAGAAAGTCAATTGACTTATTTAGCGGACACCACCAAACAAAATATGTTAGTTCGTTCTATGGAAAAAAGTCAGAATATCAACTAGTTGTGGTTGACAAAAAAATACTTTTTCAACTACTTTTAAATTAGTTGATTTTCCTACAGGGGTAAGCAACGTAATGTTGGACGATGACGCAAGAAAAAATACAAATACCCAATTTTGGACGATCACGTCGGAAAACGAACGAATCTTGTCACAAAGGCTTCGTTTTACCTAAACAGGGCATTCATTTCACTCTCATTCTGCCGATCATAAAACAAAAATATCAGAGTGATAGTTAATCTTGCTTTCTTTTGTGTTCATATCCATATGAGCTTTTTTGCTTTACATAGGTATTTTGAGCACAATTTAAAACTCCAAATCAGATATCCCTTGCTTAGAGGTAACAACTTCTTATGAAACAATTTTAGAGAACACTAGAATATAAAACGAATGAATAAAAAAAAAATCTTTTTCAGATAGAATTTCGAGAAAATCGCACTCGAACTAATAATTTTTGTAAAAAATATTTTTTGAGTTTGATCATGGCAGAACTATAAGGTAAGGTCATCACGGAGAGGAATGGAGTAGAAAGCAGAACAAAGCTACATTGATGTCAAAATCAGCTGTTCATCGCGAATTTCTTTATGCTCACGTTTCGCAGTTGTTTTTAGGTTAAAACTGTTACAGGTTTTTTTTTTGCAATTTTAAGACTTCTTTCACATTTTATAGTTTTTATTACACTTTTTGTGTAATATTTTCACTCAAATTAGCACAAATTTAATACCCGCGACCACACTGTTTGCAACTTGGAAACATAAAATATTTTCTTCATTTGCAATTTCTACGAAATTCGTCGTTTTGACATTAATGTTGCTTCTCATTATCCACTCTTCGTTGACGCTTGAGAGCACTTAGTATCATGGGCCTACCTTATCATTGTATCATGAGTTTGATCAACTCTTATTTCTTTAACGTAAAAGAAAATGTTTGTTTAGATTTTTATTATTATTTTCGCATTTAATCATAAAGTAATACATATTTTTGGTATGTGTGTATAACTTCTTGAATAAAAACCATTCCATTAATCAATTCATCAATTCAATTTAATTCAAAGTAAATGTAAGCACAGCCAACGATAAAGAAATTTAAATAATAATGTCACACTGTCTTAAAAATCATCCAAAGCATCTTATTAATTCCTATAGCTCATTTTTTAATTACGAATAAATTTGAGCAAAATTTATTTTCATTATGTAATAAATTTCGTTCTCAGATCGAAAAAATGTAGATATCAAATATGTTTCTGCAAAATTAGAGAAAAAAGTTTAAAAAATCTATTACTTTCTTAAGTTGCTAAAAAATTATAAATCACAACTTTTTGTTTAAGATCAGAAGAAAAATGTTTGAACAAAATAGTATAAATTTTAATTAATTTAGAAAATCCCAAAACAAAAGCAGCATGCCTAGAAATAAAACACACACGCATGCACATGGTCAAATAGATTTTTTTTTGTGACGGCATGTCGTCACTCTTCGAAAATAATATATTTTTTCGAATTGCCCAAATGCAAGGAGGGGTTTTCATACGATTTTGACGAAAGATTTTTAAACAAACAAAATTTCTATCATTTCTTTAGCAGCTAAAAACTTAGATATCAAAAATTTTTCTTCAAAATCAAAGGAAAAATTTTTAAACAAGAAAAAAATTTATATCATTTCCTTAGCAGCTAAAAATCAAAACTTTTCTTAACTAGTAAGGGTGGAGCTTCGGCAGGGTACCGAAGCTAAAATACCCCCCCGCGGCCATATTGAAGTATTTTCGAAGTGTTTAGCCACGACTTACACGATGACATTCAGTTTTATATATTAACGAAAGTTTTCCTATTTTGATGACGTCACTTTGTATGGGAAGTAGGCGTGGTTTTGATCCGATTTTGTCATATATCATAGAGATGGTTCATATTGTATATCAAAGATAAAGTGCAAAATTTGAAGACATTTCATTAATTTTTGTGGATTTTTAAGAGATTTAACGTAAAGTTAAAAGTTAACGTTAAAATAAAGTCAATTTGTATGGGAGGTAGGCGTGGTTTTTATTCGATTTTGCCAAATATCATAGTGGTGGTCTACGTTATATATCAAAGCGTATATGCAAAACTTCAAGACATTTCTTTAATTTGGGCAGATTTTTAAGAGATTTTTCTTTTAAAATAAAGCAACTTTGTATGGGAGGTAGGCGTGGTTTTCATCCGATTTTTCAAATTTCATAGCCAGGATTAAAACTGAAGAGCAAAGCTCACCTGCCAAATTTCAAGGCATTTTTTTAATTTTTGTGGATTTTAAAGACATTTTACGGTTAATATAAAGTCACTTTGTGTGGGAGGTAGGCGTGGTTTTCATCCGATTTAGCTCATTTACGAACTTGATCTTCCGTTTTTAAAAATAAACTTATATTTTGAATTTCATCGCGATAGCTTTAAAATTGCGGATGTAATCGTGTCGACAGACGGACAGACAGACGGACACACGGAAATCGACTCTGGAGATGATGCTGATAAAAAATATATACATTTTTCTATACCTGCCACGCCTCCTTCCTGGCGTTACAAACGGAATGGCAATGTTAATATACCCCTTACGCAGTACGTGTTGGGGTATAAAAGTAAAAGGAAAAATTTGTGAACAAAAAAAATTTCTGTAATTTCTTAACGCTGTGTCTCCACGAGCAATGTTTCGGGCAATATTTCGATGGTGGGCAAATTTTGCCGCAATGTGGCATGTATGAAATGACGTTTAATAATAAACATATATGTGCTATTAGAGCATTAAAGGCTTTAGCGAACTTTGAAATTTGTGAAAAATGCGAAATTGTACAACGTCTATTTATTTTTCACAAATATTTATGAATTCTGTACAAATTAATTTATTTTATGATTTTCTCTACTCCATTCTTCATTTGCCGCCATTTTTACTTCATATACAGTCAAAAATATTGTCCGCAGAAGCAATATTATATGCAATATTGCCCTTCAATCGTTTGGCAATATTGCCAGACATATTTCCTTGTTGGCAATTAAGCGTCTATAAGGGCAATATATAAAGCAATTTCATTTTAGCAATATTACGTTGCCGGAAATATTGCTCGCGGAGACGATGGATTAGCAGCTAAAAATTTAAAAATAAAAAAAAAAATTCTATGATTGCATTGTTAGTTAAACATTTTTACAAGAAACATTTTTGAACAGAAAAAGTTGTAATCATTTCGTTAGCAGCTAAAATTTTATAGATCAAAAATTTTTCTTGAAAATCAGAGGAAAATTTTTGAAAAAAAATTAATTATTTCCTTAGCAGATAACAATTTATAGATCAAAAATTTTTCATCAAAATAGGAGGAAAAATTTTTTCAACAAAAAAATTCTAACATTTCTTTAGCTGGTAATTTTATAGATAAAAAATATATAGATTAAAAAACAAATTCTATCATTATGTTTCTATCATCATAATGTTTCTTCAAAATGAAAAATTTTTGAAATAAAATTTCTGTGATAACTTTGTTATAGAGATTATATAAATTTATAGAAGAAAAATTTGTGAAAAAAAATGTTCATATCTGTAGCAGGTAAAATTTTGCGTACCAAAAATTTTTCTTCAAAATCAGAGGAAATTTTTTTTTAAAAAATTCTTCATATCTTTAGCAAATAAAAATTAAAAGATCAAAAATTTTTCATCAAAATCGGATGAAAAATTTCTTGCAATACAAATTTCTATATAAAAAAGTATTGCTCCTCGTGTCTTACTTGTCGTTGGTTTGCGTTTTCGAAATACAAAATAAAGCAGATAGTTTCTTAATTAAAACGGTACATTTGCCCTAAACAACATAAATTTGTTGCTCGTCGGTCAACTGTGTCAAATTTAACTATTTTATCTGAGTACTGTGTATCTTCTTTTGAACTTGGTCAAGTTGATGTGATTTACACAGGCTTCTCAAAAGCATTCGACAGAATTTAGCATAAACTTTTATTCTTGAAATTCTTGATTATCGAAAATGGGTATTTCATTCGTCGTTTTTCAATTGGATTTAGTTTTATTTGCAGGATAGAACGTGTTTTGTTAGAATAAATAATGTAAAATCATTTAATTTATAGCTTCCTCAGGGCATTGACAGCAACTTTGACAACAACTGTCACTTTTCGAGGGAAAATAAATAGTCGGTTCAATTAAATTGTCGTGAAAAGAATGTTGCTGGATACATGTTGCGGTACATAGTACTAGATTTTCCGCAGCGAAACATAGTACTACTCTTACGAAAATGTTGTAAAATTTTGTTCACGCTTGTTTTACAGTTGTCAAATTTTGTATGGAGATTTGCGTGAAAGTATGTAGATTTAAAGGCTGACTTTTAACCTTTTATTTGGTATCACAACTGTTCTTCTGCGGTTAGTGGTTTGCATATAGCGAGTTTGTTTGTATGTACATCCTTATCTGAGTTTGTATGGTGCTGCACATACATTGTGGCTGACTGACCAGCTCTGTTCCGACGTTGAACTGACTGACTGTCATAACTGTTATTTATATGCAATAACCAATCTATATAACAATATTCAGCCTTGTTTAATCCAAATAATTGCTACGCAAAATTTTTGCTAATTACGAATTGCTGAAAAAAACTACGCCGCAAATTTCAAATGAAACCAAAACAAATTTGAGCAAACTTTCTATATTTACATTTTTTTTAAATCCTTTTTCATTTAAGGTTATGTTTGCTTGCATTTTTCAAAGATCACTGCACACCCTGCAGTTCATGGAAACTTGATTGCACTTAATATAAAGATTTTCACTAAATTCACACATTAATTCACTTTTCACAACTAAAACAGAAAACGTTGGCAGGGGCAAAAATAAAGCGCTGCTGCGGTGGACTATTCAATGTTGGCAGTCGCACACAATTTTCTTATTCTTCGTATGCAAATATGATTTTAAAGAAAACATTCCTTAAAGTAACAGACTTTGTCTTTTAACAATGAAACTTACTCTAAAAAAAAAAACAAAAACAAAGAAAAGTTGTTGATTTCACATAATTTTTTTCAATTTCTTGTTAACAAAGAATAAAATCGTTATAGTAAATATTTTATCTTAACGGCAAAGATTATTTCATTGGTTTAGCTTCAAGGAACTACAGTCTTTTGTTTCGATGATGCAGCACTTGCACAGTTAAAGGTTAAATCATTATTGCAACGATATTTTCATTGTGGTAGAGATATTTTGGTTACAGTTTTACAAGAACGTTTTTTTTTTTGATTTTGAGGAGTTCAATTTTCTCGGTGTACATATCGTGATCTGGGGGTTATTTTCGATTCGAAATTTGCATTTAGTGACTATGTCAATTTTCTTATTCCTAAAGCTTACTCTTTATAGGCCTTTATACGTAGAAATAGTTTTGAGTTTTCGGATCCACATACCCTAAATATGTTGTTTAGTGCGTTTGTGAGGTCGCGACTATTATTTGGTTCCCTTTTTATACCTCAACGTCATTTAGACTTGGGAAAATACAAAAAAAATTTTACAAGATATGCAATGCGTTCTACAAACTATCATGATCCGTTGCCACCTTGTAGTACACGCCTTTTGCTTTTAGGACTTAAATATTCGGAGTTAAGACGAAAGATTTCGTCCCTCTAATATGTACATGACATAATATCTGGAACAATTGACTGTCATGATTTATTAGAGCTTATCTCTAAAAAAATTGATAACTAATATAACTAACATAATAACTAACATAACTCTAAACTGTTATGTAAAACTTGTAAAACCAATTCTGTGTCGACAAGGAAAAACGACTAAGCTCAAAATATCGTAAAAAACGAACTACGCCCTTTTCTCGGAAATATATGAACCGTTAAACCAACGAAATAGGTGCAGACATAGTGGTTATCTATTCTGTGCAAAAAATTGACTTCTGAATCCTTCCAAAGATTGGCAAAAAACGAAATGCCATATCGCTTTTTTACGATATTTTGAGTTTAGTCGTTATTCCTTGTCGCCCAAGAATTATGCTTTAAATGAGTCAATTACGAGAGCTTTGACTCTTTTTAATGAATTGTGTATTTCACACGAATTTGATATCTTTGGTCCTAAAGACAGAATTGATTTAAAGAGTTCATACAAAGGTTTAATCGTTTCCAAGCAACTGATTAAATTGTCTCGCATCAGTGAGTTTATCTTATCCAACACAAGTTTAAATTCTCTTTTATAAAAAAAGTTCATAGAAAAATGATTCATGTTTATATTGTTTTCATCCAAAAGACGACGTCGATGACGAATTGAAAATTCCTTTTCAGCATCAACATTAAAAGATTTTAACAATGCAACCCTACTATTAATTAGGTTATCCGTACCTTCAGAATCAGAATTTATTTTTTCCAGTGATTTAAGAGTACTGGATATAACTTTCATAGCATCTAAAATATTTAGTTGAACGGCTTCAAGAGATTTTGTCAGGAGTTTCATTTTTACCAGCACATTTTTCATGAAAAAAAGACTCACAATAAAGTTAACAGAAATGAGTTGGTTTGAAAGCGAATAGTCAGCATTTCGAGTCCAATTTCATTTTTCAGAGCTTTGGGAAATTTCGCTTAGAACATCAGTAATTGCACTAAACGATGCCTATATAGATTGCAATGCTTCCGCCCACGCTGTCCATCTTGTTACGTAACCTTTGACAAGTTACGTAACCTTAACGAATTTTCAATATTCGAAAGTTAAGTTCATATCAAAGGTGAATATCTTTTTTTACTGAATGAAAAAAAAAGATATAAAGCTCTTGAACTCTGGAAAACATATCAACAATAATATGACTTGACTCATAGCCTTGTTCTACAAAAGTATTCTTTCGATGAGCTTGGTATGGAATATATCGTATCTATCGACCAAGTAGCTCAGAAAGTTTTTGCTGAGTGCCATTAGGAACACCTGACATACACCTGAAAAGTCATATGACTGGAAAACAATATTTTGAGTGCTAAGCTCATTGTGCTGTATAGCCTCAGCTACTTCTAATATTCTCTTTGCTGAGCCGATTGAGGTTGGTTTAAGGTGTCGTTACAGTTTCGGATAGGGAAAAAGTAAGCAATTTTCTAAAATCAATAACTTGGACCCTTTATTAGACATTAGCATACATTTTTCTTTTAAATTTTTACATCCTTGAAGATTGAAAAAATAAAAAAAAAATAGTTTTTATAATTTGTATGAGTTATAGATGGCGCCAAAGTCAATCCGGTGTTCATATGGCTTGACAGTTAATCTCAGGATTGGCTGGGCCGATTTTGAAAAACCTTGTTTTATTTTCTGTACTTACATTTTCTCTAAGGCAATTTACCAAAAAATCTAAAAAAATTAAATAAAAATTAATTAGCAAAGGTAAAAAATGTGGTCGTTTTTTTTTAAATATTTTAATTGTGGTAGATTGCCGGGCGAAAGCCATCCCTCTTTAAGAATTTTTTTTGTTTCACACGTCTTATTCCAGAGATTATCCGCCATATGGACTCCGGATTTTTAAGCACTTCACTTTGGCGCTATCTATAACTCATACAAATTATGAAAATCGATATTATTTTAATCATACAATAAAATTTTTTTTATATCTGATCTAAAAAATATTGATTTTAGTTTTTTATTTATTATTATTTTTATTTTTGTTATTAGACTGGATTCTTAAACTAAATTACAGTTTATCAATAAAGCTATACAATACTTTACAATTGAGTAATTTAGTTCCAAAATGAGACTCAAGCGATTTTTTACGAAACTGAGTTAAACACCATTTCTTATAGAAAATCTTCTCAGGAATCGATTTGTGCACTTTATTTTATTCTAAGCCCAGTCTAAATACTTTAAAAAGTGTTTTAAAAAACAGCCTTATTTCCAAAACGCGACCTTAACAGAGATTTTTCTGTTTTTGCTGTTTCTGAAAAGTTTCAAAAAACCTTTCAATCTCATTTTGGAAATAAAGAATTCAATTGATTAATAACAACAATGCCACACTCTATAGTTCTACGGAAACTAGGCGCGAATGCGAATAAACATATAAATACAAAGAAACATACGAAATACATCGGGTCTTGAGATCTAAAGATTGACTCTAAAAACATTTTAAATTTTACAAAATTATTTTAAGTTTTTAAGTTAATAAATTATGTTTGATAATGAATAAAATCAAAGAATCTTTTATTATTTATTTATAATTTTAAAATTAATTTACAAATTAAGATCTTAATAACATACTAATTTGTTTCATCAATAAGCGTATTAACATTTGCATAAGATAAATTTAAAAGCCACGACTTCACTTCTCTTAGAAAAATATATTTATTTCGAACACTTATATAATATATTTATTTCTTATTGGACCAGGAAGACGATTGAATAGTCTTAGACCAACAGAAGTAAAAAAGTTAAAAAAATGCCGCAAGTTGTGCGGTGGAACTAGCGCCAAGCTATGGTTATTTGTTCTTAAGTTCAAATTCATATAATTTATATTTACAAGGTAACCAGATCTTACAAAAAACAATTTCAACACTTTGAAATAATAAAGGTGATGATAGGTAGAATGTTTAAATTTTAAATAAAGGAAAACTATTTTCACGGATACTTTTTTTACATATAATTCTTACTACATGCTTCTGGAAAATAAGTAACGGTTTTATCTTATTCATGTATGTACCACCCCAGCAGGTCAAGCCATATTTTAGCTTAGAATGAAATACCCAAATACAGTAGTATATACATTAGACCGTTAAATTTTTATATCGTTTTTCGAAAAGTTCCCGTGACACGCTGGTTTCTGATTCTACTCTTTAAAACATGAATTTTGGTATATAAGACTTCAGTATAAACAAACGGTAAATTGTCGCGCAAAGCGCTTGAAGGATTTTTTGCTAAAAATTTATTATTTCGAAAAAAAAAGAAATTTCTTCTTCAATATTTTGCATATAACTAAGACACGATTAAAACGTTTTTTACCAAATTACCTTTGCTTAAAAGCTAATTAAATTTCCCATCCCTAACTATACAAAACATTGCATTTTGTATATAACATTTCTTTATACAACTCTCCAAAGTGAAATTTTTAAGAAAATTATTACAAAAATTTGATGAATTTAACTTACATTACTTCGTGTTAAAAGGACATAACGAAGAACTTTTTGATTGTATGCATTTTGCATTTCGAGGAATTTCAAACCAACCAAGTTTTGATGTGTAATTCAAAGATTTTTTAACGGTATTTTTTTCAAAAATTAACACAACTATACTGTGAATTTTATATATTCAATATACATAAAATTGATCCGAAATATGCGAATAAAAGAAAAGCAATTGTCATAAAGCTAATGATTTTTTTCTTTTTTGAAGACTGGTAACACTATTATAGGCTTGGGTGTTAGTTTTCAGCGCGATCCTTCACGTAGTTTCTTTCTTATTGCCTTGTAAACAAGTTCACCTCGAGTCTGACCGGATTTCTTAATGAAAAACACGTCGAGCAAAGAGTGTGTTTGAAATTGTGTTTAACCAACGGAATTTCTTGTCCAATCACTTTGAAAATATCTCAGAAAACCTATGGGGAGGCTGGTCTGTCACGTACGCGGGCATTTGAGTTGTAAAAATTGGCTAAAGAGGGTCGTACAACTTGACTTTTTTCACCACAATATTGCACCAGTACCATGATGCTCACACATCACGTATTGTACGCGATTATTTGACCAAAAATCATTTTAATATCGTTCAACAAGCACCATATTCACCAGATATGGCCCAGTGTGATTTTTGCTATTCTCCAAACTCAAGTGTCGCTTCATGAAAACATTTTGAGACGATTGAAGTCATCAAAGAGAACTCGCAGAGGGAGCATGTTTTCAAGAATGGAAACATTATATTATATTATGTATCGAATTATACATCAAAATTGTTGGTTTAAAATTCCTCAAAATACAAAATTCATGAAACTAAAAAATTCTTCCTCATGCTCTTTTAACACGGGGTTATTTGAGTTGAAGTCATAAAATTTTTGTATTATTTTTTTTTTTAAATTTCAATTTGGAAAAAAAAATTTTATTAACAAAATGCAATTTTTTCTATAATTAGAGTTGGCAAATCTTATTATCTGTAAAACAAAGGTAAACTGGTAAAAATCATTTTATTAGTTTCTTAGTTATATGCAAAATACTGAAGAAGAAATTTCTTGATTTTTCGATATAACAAATTTTTAGCCAAAAATCCTTTAAGCGATTTGCGCGACCATTTACCGTTCTGTAATATTGAAATTTTATATACCAAAATTCATGTTTTTAAGAGTAGAATCAGAAACCAGCGTGTCCCGGAAACTTTTCGAAAAACGTTGAAAAAATGAAACGGTCTAATATACATCTAAGTAATTTCGTTGAACAAGACTTTAAGAGATACATTTGTCGGATCAGGAAAGATGCCAGAATTTATGCTTTTGTTAAACAGGTGACAAGAATATCAGAATATCTACATTTTACGTCAAAATAGAGGAAAGTTCATTGTTTTACCCTCTTATTTAACCAAAGACAAAAAGGATTCCCACATAAACCTGCTCATGATCCAGAGCAAATATTATGATGATGTTGATGAGGACAATACTGATGCTGGCGCGGTCGATGTGTATGCTGGTGATGATGATGATGATGATGATGATGTATCAATTACATATCATTATGTTTGGATAAAAAATCTTTCGCGGCTTTTGTCAAGCCAAGTATCTGCACATCGTGAAGCCATATATTTCTGCGATAGATGCCTTCACTATTTCCACTCTGCAATTAAGCTGGAGCAACATACTGAGGATTGTACTAAAATAAACAATTGCAAAATATGGATGCCAACTGAAAAGGAAAAGTATGGAAATTTTAAAAACTTTAGTAATAAAATTGTTACCACCGAACAGAGTATTTTCTTTAAAATCATAAAATTTATTTTTCCTACTGAATACTTTGTGTATCATTATATATACTTGCATATAGCTTTTTCCTTATATTCATTCTCTTATGTAAATGTATACTTTATAAGCCTAGAGTAACTGTCAAAGAATAACGTTATTAAAATTGCTTACGAGCTTCGATACTTTAAAAAGTACAGCCAGTTCGCGTTTGTAAATGAACAAAGAAACAAGAATTTTTAAAAGTTGAGGCGATTTTGTTATTCATTCAAGCTGACTAGAATTTAGGTTAAAATATTGCATTTAATCATAAAATTGATAAACTTGAAAATAAAGTGAAAAAAACTGAATTAAAATAGAAAGACAAAAATCGTTCTTCTGTTAACATCTTGTTAAGCGTGGACTCGGGATTGTGAACACTCATTTTACAAATCTTTTAAAAATTCTTACTAATTATAAAAACACGGTTCGTGCAAATTAAATAAAATTCTACGCGTTTCGCGAATAAAACAAAATAAATTTAATTTTTTTTTTATAAACTGATTCGTTCGAAAACGCTACTATGTCCACCACTGATGGCCAAAACCAGTCGGACAGCGAACACCACTGCAAAAAGTGTGATCAAACGGATGATTCCCATATGATGCAGTGTGATAAGTGTGACATGTGGTACCACTATGATTGCGTCGGAGTAAATAGTGACATAGCTGATATAAGTTGGACCTGCGGATACTGTAATCCCTTGTCAGCAGCAGTCACATCGAGTTCGAATGCTCCTCCGACAAATGCACAAAATAATGTTCCACCAAAAGCCCAACAAATTCATCCACAGGCGGCGTCATCCCCGCAATCCGTTTGCAGTCCATTCCATCAAACAAAAAATATATTGGCCCCCTCCGAAGTAAATAAACCGATCGTATGGAGCGATGGACAAGTTGCCGAACAAACAGTTGGATACATTGAAACAGTTGCTGCCCAAGTTCAAGCAGAAGCACAACAAAAAATAACTGAGAGAAACGCACAGTTGTTGGAGTCGGCGCCAATGCTTAGTTTTCGTCCTGCAAAAGAGCAGCCAATATATACAAATGTGTCGAACCTTCATAATGTTGCGCCAAACTGTTATAATGCAGCGCCAAGCGTAAAGAACGCTGCGACAAACGTATATAATGTTGAGAAACACGCAGAGTTTGCAAAACGTACTCAGCAACATCCAGAGTTTGCTAAGAATGCTCAGCAACATTCTTTGTTTACATTTGACGGCCAGCAACATTTTCTGTCAAACTCGCAACCAGCTGCTCGAAAAGAAGAAAATTCAAAAACATTTGAATTGCGTTTAGCTATGCTAGAAGAAGAAACAAAACTTCAAAAAAGTTATTTAGAAGAAAAATATAAGATATTGTCACAAGCTCAAGGGGTTTCTTTTATTAAAAACAATATTTTTGTGCAGTCGATGCCTACCAAAATGCAGCTGGCAGCTAGGCAAGCCATTCCCAAAGAGCTGCCGTATTTTCATGGTGATCCTGAGGAGTGGCCTATGTTTATTAGCAGCTTCGAAACCAGCACAGAGGTCGCTGGGTACACAAACGCTAAAAATTTAATGCGTTTACAGGCCTGTCTCAAAGGAAAAGCACGAGAAATGGTGAGAAGCAAATTGCTACTACCGGCAATGGTTCCAGAGATACTTCACACTCTGAGGATGTGCTTTGGTAGGCCAGAGTACATAATTGAAAATCTCATCGACAAGGTAAGAAAAGTGCCACCTTTAAAAGACAGATTAGATACACTTATCGACTTCGCTCTCTCTGTGCGCAACGTTTACTCAACGATGGAGGCTTGCCACATGGACGTCTACATGAATAACCCTTTGCTGGTAAGAGAACTAGTAGAGAAGCTGCCAAACCAGTACAAAATGTCTTGGGCTATGCATCCTAAGCAAAAAGAAGTGCCAGTGGTGAAAATTTTTAATGATTGGCTTTATGCGCTTGCAGAAGAGTCCATTCAAGTGGTTTCGCCTACAACAACAAAACGCAGCGGCCATGTCAACACGCACGTTCAATCACAAAACATTACACAAAAATATGACTGCGGAAACTGCAAAAGCAACGAACATAAAATTGCTAAATGCGAGGAGTTCAAGAAGCTGAGTATTGATCGCAAGTGGGAAGTAGTACGTTCACTGAAGCTATGCCGTCAGTGCCTCAACACACATCGCAGGCGCTGCTTGGTCAATCGGGTCTGCGGAATCGATGGCTGCAATGCGAAACACAATCAGCTCCTACACAGAATTCACCAGTCAAACGGTCACAACGAGCGCAGGCGCTGCATCCATAGCGACCCTGAACTCCCACAACAACGCTCACCAAGAGGACAGCTCATTTTTCCGCATATTACCGGTTCGTATCCACGCTGTGAACAATTTTTTTGACACCTTTGCATTTTTAGATGAAGGTTCATCAGTCACTGTGATTGACACATGCAATAACAATAGAGTTCAGCTACTACAGCTATATTGCACTTCCTCAGCATTAACCCATCTAAAGCCACTACCCAGTAATCATTGAAAATATCAATGTTATGGATACCCGTGACCACAAACAAGTTAATGTGGGAAAAATTTACCCACCAATAAATGGGTTGGGCTCAGGGACAACACAAGACGTAACAAATAACAATGCGTATACATAGATATAATTACACAACTAATTTTAATCTACTTTTGAGTTGACCTTTTGACAAATTAACATCAAAAACGCTACAATTGTTAACAAAGGAACTCATGCGACTTAAAGGAGCAGTAGCCATATAATTTGTTCTACTAAATGGCAAATAAATTAAGTTGTTAGCGTTTCTACTTCTTCTACGGTTAGTGTTAAAATTTATGTGAGAAAGAAGTTTTGGAGAATCGAATACACCTGTTATGAGCTGGTGTAAATATACGATCTCTGCCGATTTCCTTCGATCACCTAAAGACAGCATTTTTAATAGTTTTAAACGATCCTCATAAGGAGGAAGGTCTAATATGTCAGTTCCACTTAAGCCCCTTAGAGCAAACTGAACAAAACATTTTTGGATTCTTTCTATTCGATCAACATGCACATTGTAACTTGGGGACCAAACTTGACTTGCATACTCTAAGTGAGGACGCACGATTGCATAATACAACTTTGTAGTTGTAATCATGCTATTAAATTCTTTGGCCCAGCGTTTTACAAAACCAAGCATTGAAGATGCTTATTTACAAATATTATCAATATGAATGTTAAACGACAGCTTAGAATCCATGCATATACCTAGGTCCCTGACGGTGTCTACACGACTCAAGGCAGTATCTTTAATCTTATAATCAAAAATAAAATTATTCCTTTTTCGCGAAAAGGTCATAGTTTGGCATTTATCTGGATTTAAAAACATATTATTTTTAGAACACCAAACTTCAAAGGATTTTAGAGGAAGAGGAAGACAAAGAGGTTTTCAAGCATCTCAATTTGAAAGGCGTGTTGTATCCCTTGTGTTTACGCTGAACCGGTGATAATACTCGTTCTGAAGATTTTTCCATGCGAACTACACTGAAGGTGGCCAACCTACAAAATGGCGATTGCTTCACGATGCAAGGGGTTCACACAGTCAAAAATTTGGGCCTTCCAAGGCAGACTATCGATATGAAGAAAATCATCCAGCAATTTCCCTACTTGGGTGGGTTGCAAATAAAGTCTTACGTAGACGCAAAGCCAACAATTCTCATCGGATCCAACAACTGGCATCTAGCTGTGTCGCTCAAAGTACGTGAGGGTACCTGGAACCAGCCCATAGCTACCAAAACGAGGCTAGGTTGGGCTCTACAAGGTCGTTGTTCAAGTCAGTCAGCATGTTCATACTTAAACATACATACTTGTGACTGCAGCGAGAAGTACGAGCAACTACACGACCTTGTCAAGGAGCACTACAAGTTAGATGCACCATCGCCCACACAGCTGCTTTCTCAGCAAGATAATCGAGCTATGGAGATCCTCGATACAACTTGTAAAAAAGTGGGCAGCCGATTTGAAGTGGGGTTGCTCTGGCGCTAGGAGCACATCAATTTGCCAGAAAGTTACGATACTGCATTGAAGCGTATGATTTGCTTGGATAGAAAATTTCGAAAGGACCCATCGATGAAGGCAGCAATACAACAACAAATCGACAACTTGCTGAATAAAGGCTACGCAAAACGACTAAGTGCAGCAGAGTTGCATGCAAGCACCGATCGCGTCTGGTATCTGCCAATTTTCACCACTAGGAATCCAAATAAGCCTGACAGAGTGCGACTAGTATGGGATGCAGCCACAAAAACAAAAGGCGTCTCATTGAACGACATGATCCTCAGCGGGCCCGACTTGCTGACACCACTGGTGGAAGTTCTTCTTGGCTTTCGACTTGGACGAGTAGCGATTTGTGGAGACAGCGCCGAAATGTTCCACCAGATAAGCTTGCGTAGCAGTGACATGCATGCTCAAAGATTTTTATGGTGTGATAAAGAAGATACGATCGACAGCCCTGGAGTGTACGTCATGCGAGCGCTAACATTTGGTATAAGCTGCGCCCCTTGCATTGCTCATTACGTGCGCAATAAAAATGCCGATGAGTTTGCGCAGCAGTTTTCCCGCGCAGTGGACGCGATTAAGAAGCATCACTATGTAGATGACTTTATCGATAGCGAGCATAACGAGCAAGCAGCGTTGCAGTTGGCCGAAACAGTAAGAAACATACACGCAGCAGCAGGCTTTCATATTCGCAATTGGTCTTCAAACTCTACTTTCGTGCTTACGCGTTTAAGCACTGATAACACGGTAAGCCAAGAACCGGTCGAGCTGAGCACGAATGAGAAAATACTCAGAGTATATTGGGACCCAAAGAAGGACGTGTTCAAGTACGCACTGAGGTTTGCCAGGTTGAAAAGGAATATTTTATCAGACGATGTGGTACCCACGAAGCGTGAGCTCCTTCAAGTTTTGATGTCCATATTTGATCCGTTAGGATTCGTAGCACAATATACCATTTCACTAAAGATTCTTCTTCAGGATGTCTGGCGGTCAAACATAAATTGGGATGAAGCCCTTCCTGATGAACTGATGTGGAAGTGGTGCCAGTGGAAGATGGCGCTAAAGCAAATAGAGGCGGTTGAAATCCCCCGACACTTCTCATATTTTTTACGTAGCGGTTTGCTACCTGCGAGTTCGATGTGGCAGCAGCACAAATATATCATTGGTAGCAGCAAAGTCCAAGGTAACACCGCTTAAGCCAGTATCCATTCCACGGCTTGAGTTACAGTCAGCGATTACAGGTGTACGCCTGGCAAATCAAATGCAAAGCTTTCCCCTATTGCCTATACGCAGAAAAGTGTTTTGGACTGACTCAGCTACGGTTTTGAAATGGCTTCGCATGAATCCCAGGCAGTTCCAGCAATTCGTCATGTACAGAGTCGCTGAAATTCTCGACCACACCAATTTAGACCAGTGGAAGTGGGTTCCATCAACATCTAACCCGGCAGATCTTGCAACAAAATCCGAACCTAAGGTTACAGATCATCTGTGGTACAATGGACCTGATTTTTTAATAAAAGCTGAAGACGAGTGGCCATATCGTGACGACTTCGGGCCCACGAACACCAGTGAAGTTAGACATCACCTCCTTCACATTCAAAATATGGATAACCAGAAGCTGCCCATTAACGTCAAATATTTTTCATGCTGGCGGCGCTTGTATCGAGCATTAGGGATGTTCATTTTTTACATGCAGAAGCTGAGAGCAAAAATCAGACCAGTGAGAGCACTCCCCGAAAAGCCTACGTTCGAGGTGATCCAAGCAGCGAAGACAATCCTCATCAAGCAGGCACAACTCAGCGAATATTCTCAAGAAATAATTGCCATGAAAAGTGGTAAGAATATTGAAAAGAACAGTAAATTAATTTCGTTTAATATCTTTCTAGACGATCATGACATCATTCGTGTTAAAGGGCGCACAGAATTTTTAAATCCACACGACGTGATCGTGCTGCCCAGCAACAGTCATATAACTTATCTGATCGTTAAAGAGATGCATGAGAAATATCATCACCTCTCCCATGAGACAATTATAAATGACATCAAAGGTCAATATTTCATACCACGACTGCGTGTACTATATCGGTCCACACGAAGCAGCTGCCAACACTGCAAAAATAAAAATGTGAAGACGATGACACCTCAAATGACCGCATTGCCTGCTGCTAGACTTGCTAGTTTCGAGCGCCCATTCACCTACGTTGGAATTGATTACTTCGGCCCAATGTTTGCAGTGGTTGGAAGAAGGCGTGAAAAACGATGGGGTGTTATATTTACTTGCCTTACGGTTCGTGCGGTGCACATTGCGGTAGCCCACAGCTTGGACACTAGCTCATGCATCCTGTGTATTCGTAATTTCGTAGCGCGTCGAGGTGTACCGAAAGAAATTTATACGGATAATGGTACAAATTTTAAAGCATCTGCGAAGATTTTTCAAGAAGAGGCCGGGAACGTGGATTATGCGTAAATCGAAGCCAAGCTCGATGAAATACACTGGAAGTTCAACCCACCTGCCGCACCCCATATGGGTGGCGCTTGGGAGCGGCTGATTAGATCAATAAAAAATGTTCTAAGTGCCATGTATCCAGAGCCCAACTTCAACGACGAGACGCTCCGAAGTGCACTGTTCGAGGTCGAAAACATAATAAATTCGAGGCCGCTGATTTTCGTTTCGCTGGAGTCGTGTGATGACGAAGCTCTCACTCCTAACCATCTATTGCTTGGCACAGCCAGCGGTTATAAGCCAATTGGGCACAGTGGAGATCTACGACATCGTTATCACCAATCACGGATATACGCTGACCGATTCTGGCAAAGGTGGCTAAAAGAGTACACGCCTGAACTAACTCGACGGTCGAAATGGTATACGAAGCAACCACCTCTAAAAGTTGGCGACGTCGTTGTCATCGTGGACGAGAACCAACCAAGAAACAAGTGGCCAAAAGGTATAGTTCAGGAAGTTGTCAGCGCAAAAGATGGTCAGGTACGACGAGCTACAGTGAAGACTCAATATGGTTTGCTAGAGCACCCTGCAGTCAAGATAGCTGTCTTAGACATCGGTAATCCGCTGGAGTAAGCGCGTTTGGACTTGCTTACGAGGGGGAGAATGTTACCACCGAACAGAGTATTTTCTTTAAAATCATAAAATTTATTTTTCCTACTGGATACTTTGTGTATCATTATATATACTTGCATATAGCTTTTTCCTTATATTCATTCTCTTATGTAAATGTATACTTTATAAGCCTAGAGTAACTGTCAAAGAATAACGTTATTAAAATTGCTTACGAGCTTCGATACTTTAAAAAGTACAGCCAGTTCGCGTTTGTAAATGAACAAAGAAACAAGAATTTTTAAAAGTTGAGGCGATTTTGTTATTCATTCAAGCTGACTAGAATTTAGGTTAAAATATTGTATTT
The DNA here is from genome assembly GCA_914767935.1 of Coremacera marginata. Lineage (NCBI taxonomy): Eukaryota > Metazoa > Arthropoda > Insecta > Diptera > Sciomyzidae > Coremacera > Coremacera marginata. The sequence goes on from OU612047.1 coordinate 107,469,320, forward strand.
AATCATAAAATTGATAAACTTGAAAATAAAGTGAAACAAACTGAATTAAAATAGAAAGACACAAATCGTTCTTCTGTTAACATCTTGTTAAGCGTGGACTCGGGATTGTGAACCCTCATTTTACAAAAATAATGTCCCCATTTGTGGTATATGCTGACTTGGAATGTATTTTATCAAAATCTGATGTTGGAAATTCATACCAATAGCATATACCATATAGTGTAGGCTTTTATGTTAAGTGTGCAGTATGACCCCACGTTATCGTTTTTTAAAAGCTATCGTGGTGAAGACTGTATTAATTGGTTCGTTTCGGAATTGAATCAATTTGCCGAAGATGTTGAAACGGTGTTTCTTTGTCCTTTACCCATGGAGCAAATGTCTGTCCAACAAATTCAGAGTTTCGCGCTCGCGAGCATATGCCATGTATGTGAAAAACCATTTAGTGATGACGATACGGAAGTACGTGATCATTGTCATCTGACAGGTATTTATCGAGGGCCAGCACATGTGGGGTGCAATATTAACTTTAAGGATACCCACACAATTCCAATAATCTTTCATAATCTCTCCAGTTATGACTCGCACTTTATCTTCAAGAATTTGGCCAAAGACTTGAAGGGGCGTATTGATCTTCTGCCAATAAACAAAGAACGCTACATATCATTTATTAAGCGCTTAGACGAATACATAATTCGATATCGGTTTATTGATTCTTGTAGATTCATGGCGAGTAGCTTAGACACATTAGCTTCATATTTGAATATATACCCAATTTTAAAATCTCAGTTTCAAAATCTAACCGACGCGCAATTTAATTTGTTGGCACGTAAGGGTGTGTTCCCATACGATTACTGTGATGACGCTGCTAAATTTTTAGAAACATCTCTTCCCGATATTGAAAATTTTTATAATAAGCTCAATGATGCAGTTTTCAGCCCAGACGATTACGCGCATGCACAGAAAGTTTGGGTTGAAATTAATATTAATAATTTAGGTGAATATTCAGATATTTATCTAAAAACTTTTATTGGCCGATGTTTTTGAGCAATTTCGCTTTGTATTAAAACATATGGGTTAGATCCTGCACACTATTTCACTCTGCCTGGCTTTACATGGGATGCAATGCTTAAGCATACCAATATAACCCTTGAGCTATTGACCGATATTGATATGCTTATGTTTGTAGAGCGGGGTATTCGCGGAGGTCTAAGTCAGTGCACTAAGCGATACACGAAGGCTAATAATAAATACATGGCAGATTATGATGCATCCCAACCTTCCAAGTACTTAATGTACAATGACGTCAATAATCAATATGGATGGGCTATGTCGCAATTTCTCCCACACAGTGAATTTCATTGGGTGTTAGATTGCCTAAATTTTAGTGTTGAGGCTATAGCTGATAATTCTGATATGTGATATATTCTTGAGGTGGATTTGGACTATCCAAGCGATCTCCATGACCACCATAAAGATCTCCCCTTTTACTCAGAACATATCGCACCACCTGGATCGAAACAGAAAAAGCTACTAGCAACTTTAGATGGTAAGGAGAGATATATCATCCACTATCGGAATCGAAAACAGGCTTTGAGATATGGGTTAAGATTGATTAAAATTCATAAAATTCTGAAATTGGAAATCCCTCTTGTTGAAATCCTATATCGATTTAAATACATTTCTACGTACAGCTGCTAAAAATGAGTTTGAGAAGAACCTTTTCAAACTCATGAATAATGCAGTGTTTGGCAAAACAATGGAAAACGTCCGGAAACATAGTATTGTCAAATTGGTAACGCGTTGGTTTTGTCGATATGGAGCTCAAGCCCTTATTGCTAAGCCTGAGTTTAAAGCCTCAACAATATTTGGGGAAAATCTAATGGCCATTGAGTTAAATAAGACCGAAATATTTTTTAATAAGCCTATATATGTCGGTATGTGTATTTTAGACTCGGCTAAAACAACCATTTACGATTTTCACTATGGATATATGGTACACCAATTTGATGGTGATTGTACCATATGCTATACAGATACCGATTCATTAATTTATGAGGTGACTTGTAATGACTTGTGTGAGATTATCAAACGCGATTGTTTTATACACTTTGATACTAGTGACTATCCAACCGAAAACGTGTGGGGTATTCCTCAAGTCAATAAAAAAGTGTTGGGACTCATGAAAGATGAGAATAATGGTCGTATTATGACTGAATTTGTTGGGCTTCGCTCTAAAATGTATGCAGTACGTGTAGAGGGTGAAGATGCAAAAAAAAAATCAAAAGCGGTTAAAAGAAATATAGTCAAAACAAAACTAACATTTAATGACTATGTTGATTGTCTCAAAAACGATGTCGAAAAAGTGGTTCAGCAAAATTTAATACAACGACGTAAACATGAAGTTACTACAATTACGCAATCAAAAATCGCGCTCAGTCCACATGACGATAAACGATTTTTGATTGCTAATAGTGTTGAAACTTTACCGTGGGGTCATTTTAATATTATTGATTTAACTTAAAATAAGATGTATATATTTAAGATTTATAAAAATATATTAAGCAATAAATTCAGATATATATGTAAATTTAATTAAACAAAAAATAAAAGTAAAAAATACAAATGAATTTTTGTTTTATTTACATCAACATAGTTGAGTATGGTTATGGTTTGTATTTACAAGCTGAAGGTTATGGTAACGCTCTCGATCGCCAGCTTGATTTGCTCATAATCAGCATAGTTGAGTATGATCATGGATTGTATTCACAAGTTCATGGTTACGCTGACGCTCTCGATCGCCAGCTCAACTTGCTCATAGCCCCCACCCCCACAGCGCCTTTGTCTACGCCTAACGTAAATGCTCTGCTTAGATTTAAATAGCAATTATAAATTCATAGCCCCACGCCACCGATTTCATACTTTGACTTTCCGTTAGTCAACCCAAGCTGTTGCTGCTGTTGTTGCCACACTTATCTTCAATTTACCAAATCGTCTGTCCAACTCACACGTCGTCCCGTCAGTCGACATACACGCTGGGACCGCCACCATCCTTATCTAAATTCCTATAACAACAATAACACTACATGCGGTTAGCGAAGTCGACAACAGCAACAGCAACAACATGCTTCAACCCTACTATCACTCTGGCACCCTACATCATGTGACACCCAGATACCACCGCTGAGATGCCACCTAGCTGTGGTCACCATGCCTATCTCGAAGTCAAACAATGCCGGCAGCTACACTGAGCGCTACAATAGGACGCTGCGGGCAGAGAACGCCGACTGCGCTGCTCCGCACAATTTTGTGAATTTTTAGGGCATATGTAAAACCCCATGCGATTTTTCTGCAGAACTCTCATAGCTATTCTACTCAATACTTTTCCATTTTTAACCCAAACATATTTATAATTTTTTCTTTCTTTAATTTCTGCGCAGCTTTTAAAATGCTTCTAATAATAAATTACTTTATGATATTAATAATAAATAAATTTTATGATTACTATTTCCGCCAAATAGTTTTGCATTCAATTTTTCAATATTTAAAAATTTGTTCCTCATTATTTCCCTCTTCTTGTTAAGAGATAAAAACTTAACGCATAAAATATTAAGAGATGAGCTCGATGTTGTTTTATCACTGGTCTTCTTAATAGTTTTAACATAGCAATCGTCGATTTCTGTCTCAGTAACATTTGAATTTAAGTCTTCACAAAAAATTGTCATAGCTGTGTTGAGTGCATTACTGTTGGTTATGTTAGGAGCTCCAACAATTTCAACGCACTTTTCTCTACTTTTATGCTGGAGGTAGCCGATTTCTTGTTGTAGCACTTTACACATCAAAAATTGTTTTTCCTCTTGCAGAGTTGAGATTTGGGATAGCGCGTCGGCATTCATCTTTTTAAGCAATTAAATTTCTCTGAACACAAGCTCCAATGTGATTGATGATTGTTAGGTTGAGATTGAGTTTCAGTGACGAACACTGCATCTATGTTGAAATTTTGCAGTTTATTTAGTTGTAGCTCAACCTGTTGTAGGTCTATTTGGTGTTGTTGCTGCTTTGAGGTAGTTTCAGCATGTTGATGTTGCTTAGATCGCTGTTGTTGATGTTGTTGTTGTAGTTCTTGTTGTTGCTGTAATTGTTGTCTTTGAACAGCTGACAGTTGAGAAGAAGAGGTTAGATTTTCTTTTTGATTTAAAGCGGAGACCGATTTGCCACTAGATGATGCAGTCAAAGTTAAAGATCAAGCCAGCAGGGGTGACTGAAGTGAACATTGCTGCTGTAGTTGTTGCCCTGGACCAGCCGACAAAGGAGAAGATGACGAGGAAAAATTCTCTTTATTATTTTTTTCGGGGCCCATTAAGGCTCTTTTAGCTGCAGTTAAAGAGTTTTTGCATAAATTCGACGTCGCTTCGATTTATGTTCATGCAGCTCCAACGGAAAAACTCATTGCAACTAATGCACTTTATCTTAGGCAGATTTCGTTCAACTTTTTGTTTGCATACGCACGGCATAATTAAAATATATATTTTATTATAAGAATACAATTATTTTTAAACTTTGAAAAGAAAAAAACTAATTTTGATAAAGAGCGTGAATTATTATTACGTGTTGACCCCACGACGAACACGAATAACAACGATCAAACAATAACTTTTATTTCTGATCGGAAGAATAACGGTTACAAAATTTTTTTATTTCTGATCGATAAAATAACTATTAAAAAATAACTTTTATTTCGGGTTAGAAAAATAACGATCAAAAATAATTTTAAATTCTGATCGAAAAAATAACGATACAAAAATAGCTTTTATTTTTGACTGAAAAAATAATGATCACAAATAATTTTTATTTCTGATCGAAAAAATAACGATAAAAAATAACTTTTATTTCTAATCGAAAAAATAACGATAAAAAAACACCTTTTATTTCTGATCGAAAAATATTGATCAAAAAATAATTGTTATAAAGAGATTAATTGATAGTGATTATCGTTATTTGCGGTCCCTGTGTGTAACATAAATTCATTATTAGGTAAGTTGATGGATTTCGTGAAATTGGATGAATAATCGTGAAAATATCGCATTAGTGGTTAAGCCATATCTATATAAATATAAATTAACTTATCTTTCAAAAATTGTACATGTTAAGCGCAATCCTTTATCTGTATAATGAAACAATTAAAAATTTCCTTAAATTTTTCTTTTAATTTTTTTTTTTTTGCTTTTTAGATCAAAAGCTGTCAAAACGTTCAGACGTGTTTAAATTAGCTCCACAAATTTCTTTTTTAAATTATTCACCAATTGATTGCAGTCCCCAGCCTACCGCAACCGCCAATTCAATTTCGGTAACTGTGTCATAAGTTCGTTATTCTTACATTAATAAAAGAAAAAAATAAATAAAAAGTAAAAAGTGTAAACTTGCGCAATATTACATTGACGGTAAATAGTGTGAACTCTGCAATATCAATAAAAAGATATGCGAACTAAGCGCAATAAAACTACTGTATATAAAAGTGCTAGTTCTATATTAAATTCAATTTCGGCAACGTTGTCATAAGTTCGTTATTCTCACTTTAAAAATAAGGAAATAAATATAAAGGAAAAATGTCTTGCACAAATATTGAATGCAAAAATTAAGCCAAAAATACACCCAAAGTATCGTGCAATGGGCTTTGCAAGAAATCTTTTCGTGGTACATACGTCGGATTGCCTAAACGAAGCCTCACCTACTTTCAAAAGTATGCAAAAAACTTTTTATTCTTCTGTGACGAGTGTAAAGAAGTATCGGTTGCTCATATAATGCTCGCAATTAAATCTTTAAGAGACACTTTTGCCACTTAAATCTCCGATAACAAACAATTTATGTCAAATTATTTCAAGAACTTCAATGTTGTCACTCAAGATATGCTCAAAGCAGTTGAGGATCTAAATTTTTTTTTTTTTTTTTTGAATAAACATACTCTATCGCACTTCCTCAGCATTAACCCATATAAAGCTACTACCCAGTAATCATTGAAAAATATCAATGTTATGGATACCCGTGACCACAAACAAGTTAATGTGGGAAAAATTTACCCACCAATAAATGGGTTGGGCTCAGAGACAACACAAGACGTAACAACTAACAATGCGTATACATAGATATAATTACACAACTAATTTTAATCTACTTTTGAGTTGACCTTTTGACAAATTAACATCAAAAACGCTACAATTGTTAACAAAGGAGCTCATGCGACTTAAAGGAGCAGTAGCCATATAATTTGTTCTACTAAATGGCAAATAAATTAAGTTGTTAGCGTTTCTACTTCTTCTACGGTTAGTGTTAAAATTTATGTGAGAAAGAAGTTCTGGAGAATCGAATACACCTGTTATGAACTGGTGTAAACATACGATCTCTGCCGATTTCCTTCGATCACCTAAAGACTGCATTTTTAATAGTTTTAAACGATCCTCATAAGGAGGAAGGTCTAATATGTCAGTTCCACTTAAGCCCCTTAGAGCAAACTGAACAAAACGTTTTTGGATTCATTCTATTCGATCAACATGCACATTGTAACTTGGGGACCAAACTTGACTTGCATACTCTAAGTGAGGACGCACGATTGCATAATACAACGTTGTAGTTGTAATCATGCTATTAAATTCTTTGGCCCAGCGTTTTACAAAACCAAGCATTGAAGATGCTTTTTTACAAATACTATCAATATGAATGTTAAACGACAGCTTAGAATCCATGCATATACCTAGGTCTTTGACGGTGTCTACACAACTCAAGGCAGTATCTTTAATCTTATAATCAAAAATAAAATTATTCCTTTTTCGCGAAAAGGTCATAGTTTGGCATTTATCTGGATTTAAAAACATATTATTTTTAGAACACCAAACTTCAAAGGATTTTAGATCAGACTGGAGTAGATCTGAATTATCTCTAGAATTAATCGTTCTGTATATTTTCATATCATCGGCATGAATAAGCAGATGAAAGTGTTCAATGACGTGAGTTACATCATTGATAGCTAAAATAAACAGAAGAGGACCAAGGTGACTACACTGAGTAACACCTGATCCAGCAATAAATTCAGAAGACAATGCGCCTCGGAAACGTATTTGATAAGATCGCTCCACCAAATACGATTTAATCCAGTTCACAAAATATTGTGGAAATCCCATTAACTCAAGTTTAAATGAGATAAGATTGTGTGGTAGCTTATCAAATGCCTTACTAAAGTCAGTGTAAACACAATCGACCTGGTTACCAGAATCAATAGAATTTAAGCAGAATGTTGTAAAATCGAGAAGATTAGACACAGTGGATCTGCCATTCACAAAACCATGCTGACGAGTTGTTATGACTTCCCCACAGTGAATTTTCACCCGATCATACACCATCCGCTCAAAAAGTTTTGGAATCGATGAGAGCTTAGCGATATGCCTATAGTTACTGACATTGTTCCTGCAACTCTTTTTAAAAATAGGACTTATAAATGATTTTTTTCCAAAAAAGTGGAAAATAACTTTCGTTAATAGATTTATTGAATAATAAAGAAAGTGGTTGACTCAAAACGGAACCGCATTGTGTTAACACTGCGGCAGGAACACCATCAGGTCTAGCACAAAACTCCTCATTGATCGATCTAATATACATTAAAATATCCTCTGGAGTGAAGGATATATGTTCCAAAGATACTCTGGGTTCGGAATTCATATATTCAAAGTACTCTCCATCAGGATTAAAAGAATCTGAACAGAATGATTCTTTAAAAAGGTTGGCGAATAGGCCACAAATTTCGACGGGATTGTCAGTAAATCCCTCAGGAGTTCTAAATAAAGAAGGAAATCCATCAGATTTCTTCTTTGTGTTTACGAATCCCTAAAATTTCTTTGGTTCTGTCAATATTCTCAGCTTAACATTATCTAAATATTCGTGATATAATGAAGCTTAACGATTTTCTAATTCCAGAAACAACCGTTTGTAAGTTTCTAGGTCGTTTGAGCCTAATCTACAGACGTATTTCTTTCATTCCCTATTCCTGTTGTTGCGAAGAGTCTTTAAATCCTTTGTGTACCACGGGTACGCAGAATTCCTCGCAAATTTGAGACTATAAGGTACGGATTGAGAAAACACACCAAAGAGTTCCATGGAATTCCATGGAACAACAACATTGTTACTGTCTGTAGTTAAGACCAGGTCAAGAAGTCTTTCAAGACTATTATAAATACAACTCACTTGTTGTAAGTCTGAACATATATTATCAACAAATATATGTTCTTGGCGGGTCTTCGAATTAGATGCACAATAGTACGTATCATCGTCAGAAGAATGCCATTTTAAATCAGGTAGATTAAAATCGCCCAGTAATTAAATGTCGTCATTAACGTCAAGTAAATCAATTATGTAATCTATGCACTCCGCAAGGCTTGCATATACCTCTACACTACTCTTAGGAGGAACATACGCATTAATAACATATACATTAGAGTTACAATGTATAACTTTGACGCAAATTAGTTCATTATTAGAAGAGCAGGGAATTTCAACAATAGAACTGACAAAGCAGTTCCTTACAGCCAAAAGGACACCACCACCGACAGAAGAAATATTGTCAGTGTATCTGTCTTTTCTAAAAACTTGAAAACTATTGTCAAACAATTCCAAATCAGTAATGCTTCCGTTCAGCCACGTTTCTGTTAACGCGATAATATCCTCAGAGCAATTTTGAGTTGATAGAAATAAGCTCTGCGTCTTAGAACGTAGGCCCCTTACATTTTGATAGTAAAGGGACAGCCTATTTAGTTTTTTTGAGTCTGGCGAGCGGCTTGAGTCACCCTTCTAGACTTATTTTTTGGCTTGAACTCAGTACTAAGGATATTATCGGCCCACAAATTAGAGTTAAGAACAGTTGTAAAATCTTTGGCTGCAACTGTTAGAATAAAAGAAGCATGGGAAGGCTTATTACCAATTTTTTTGCATGAACAGAATGCATTTGAGTTCACTAACTTGGATTGCCTGACAAGCGTCAATATATTTTCTATTGATGTGTCGGGCTGAAGACGTGAAATGAAAACATTTCTGGTCCTCGAAACTGCTCTTAAAGCCAAATTACTGTTAGGCGTAGTTGAAATCGTATTTGGTCTACTAGTAAATGGAGGAATAGAAGATAGTGTATAAGAAATCACCGTATTATTATTTTCTGATGGCATTGCTGAGGGCTGCTCTGCCTTGTTTTTGTTTTTCCTCTGTCTTTTAGAGCTTTTAAGGTCTTTTGCTTTAAGGTCTTTTCTGATGAAACTGACAAAATTCCGGAAGATGCAGTCATGGACGAAGGAACCGAAATATTATCTAGAACAAAAATTTCATCAGAAACGCTGAAAAAATGAAACAATTTCTCTGAAGTTATTATTTAATAAGTTAAGGCTTTCCCCAAAAAGCTTTATTTTAGAATAGAGTTCATCCGGGGAAAGGGCCCTGCACGAAGCACAATACCAGCGAAGACCAGATCGGACTGACATTAAATCGTCAAGGCACGATTTAGAAATACCAGCACAAGAAGCATGGAACATTCGCTCACATGGGCCAGAACAGCTGAACATAGGGTACAGAAAATTCTGGCTTTTGCATTGCTCGTTCAGAGAACAAGCAGCAATATTATCAATGGAAAATAATTATTCTTATTATTATTATTATTATTATTATTATTATTATTATTATTATTATTATTATTATTATTATTATTATTATTATTATTATCATTATTATTATTATTATTATTATTATTATTATTATTATTATTATTATTATTATCATTTTAATTATTATTATTTTTATTTTTATT